>CAMGYJ010000011.1:39372585-39846739 GCA_946122785.1 Linum tenue | reverse complement strand
TCGTGTAGAACTCCAGCACGGGCTCGTGGTAGACCTTCTCGCGGATGGAGAGCAGACGGCGCCACGGGCGGTTGTGACGATGGCGGAGAAGTGCTCGTAGCAGTGGAACTGCTCAAACTCCCACCGGGACCAGCAGTGGTGCTGCTGAACGGGAGGCCAGGACGTACTTGAAACGATCCTGGTAGGGACCCCTCTTCAAATCCGAATGAACGGTGCTTGGGGTCGGGTTTCGTCATTGCCTGCAAAAGAACATCCCAAAGTGGAACCAAAAGAGCCAAAGAAAAGGTTAAACCCCGACACTTAAGAACAGAAAACAGCCCAACCATGGTTTCATCCATAGTTCGGGGGGTCAAAAACTCGATCAATCAAGCATAATCTGAGTGGGGTGTACATTCACGATAAATTAGGCGACTTAGGTTCACATCACATCCATAGCAAATACACCCTCAAAGCACATCATTAAGGGCCCCAACCGGTGCTCACAACATGGCATGAAAACAGGCATTTCATCGAACACCTTGTGTGCACTATTAAGGTAAGCATGAAATTGACAAAATTCTTGCACACAAGGGCTCAAACTAGCAAGGGGGACATTGCCCACCGCAATTCAAACATAATCCAAGCATTCCCATCAATTGCACAAAATTCACAAGATTCAAAGAGGTTCTCTAAACATAACCCTAACACCCAATTCTCCATAAATAACATAGTTAAGGGCAAATCAAACCTGGAGACTCAAGTAGAGGTGTAGGTATGATGAGGGGAAGGCGATGGAAGCGACGAAAAGCCGAAAAGTGCCCGAAGTTGCTCGTTGGAGCCTCGCCGGAGTCTCGCCGGAAATCGCCTCCGGCGACTCAAATCGATCCAAATCACCTCAAAATTGAGGGATAGGCCGATAATGGGGAGGAGGGTGGGCGCGGTGTTGGATTTGTGAAAAACCGACAAAAAATGGCCGAAAATCGCCAAGGAGGGTGAAAAGTCGCGGTTTTCCGGCGGGGAGAGGATTCCGGCGATTGAAAGTGAATTTTCTGACCACTCGGCCGTGTCGGCCGAATTTATAGCCCGGTGGCTCGGCCACGGGCAGGCTCACACGGTCGTGTGAGGTGCAGGATGTGCCCGTGTGGCCGACACGCCCAGGCCGAGGAAAACACACGGCCGTGTGACAATTCAACTGGTCGTGTGGAAAATGCCGAGGCTTCAACACGGCACAAGGGTCAAAACCACACGGTCGTGTGAGCAGCAGAGGTGCCCGTGTCTCGGCCACACGGCCTGGCCAAGGTAATCCACACGGCACGTGTGAGTTGCACATTTGGCCGTGTGGATTATGACGAGCCTTCACACGGCCAGGGGCTCAGAACCACACGGCCGTAGTGTGAATTTCAGGCATGGCCGTGTGGATTGCGGAGCCCCGATTTCAACCTGTTTTCACTCAAAACGACATTCGACTCTGGAACAACACCTCAAGACTCAAAAAACACAAAAATCAAAAGGAAAAAGGTAAGAAAATGCAAACCTCGGTGGGGTTGCTTCCCCCAAACGCTTTTTTACCGTCTTTAGCTGGACGCCAGTAGAGGAACTAAGGGTCCTCGAGCTTGATCAACAGCTCTGCGCGCTCGACAGCACCTCCCAAATACAACTTTAAGAGGTGGCCATTCACCTGAATGGCTCGGTTTGAGCATTGCTAATCTCTACCGCACCGTGCGGGAAAACTTGGGTGACCGTGAAGGGTCCCGACCACCTCGAACGGAGCTTGCCTGAGAAGAGTTTCAGGCGTGCATTGAAGAGCAGAACACGATCACCTACCTGAAACTCCTTCGGGCCCCTCAACCGAGCTCATGGAGACGCTTGGTGCGCTCCTTGTAGAGCAGGGTGTTCTCGTAGGCGTGGTAACGCCACTCCTCCAACTCCAGCAGTTGCAACTTACGTTCTGTACCTGCAACACTCAAATCCAGGTTTAGCAGCTAATGGCCCAGAAGGCCTTGTGCTCTAGCTCTACCGGAAAATGGCACGCCTTCCCATAGACAAGCCTATAGGAAGAAGTGCCAATCGGATTTTATAGGCCGTCCTATACGCCCAAAGAGCATCATTGAGCTTGGTGGACCAATCCTTGCGGGACTGATCCACCGTCTTTTCAATTATTCGTTTTAGCTCCGGTTCGCCAGCTTGGCCTGCCATTTGACTGGGGATGGTAGGCCACCGACACCTGATGCTTAACCCCATAGCGAGAGAGAAGTTTAGTGAATTGCCCTTGAAAATGGGTTCCTCTATCACTAATGATGGCCGAGGTGTCCCGAACCGGGAGAACAGCTGCTTTAGAAATGAGCAGACCCGTCTTGCGTCATTGGTGGGCATGGCTTGAGCTTCTGCCCACCTCGAGACGTAGTCCACTGCAACAAATATGTACAGATTGCCAAAGATGGAGGGAATGGGCCGATGAAATCGATGCCCCAAACATCAAAAATCTCACAGATAACAGAAATATGTTGGGGCATCTCATCTCGGGAAGAAATGTTACCTGGACCTTTGGCAGCGGGTCGCACTGTCGTGCGCAGGTGTCTGCATCCTTGAAGAGCGAGGGCCAATAGAAGCCCGATTGTAGAACCTTCCGCGCTGTGCGGTTTTCCTCGATGGTGACCTCCAGTAGGTCCCTCGTGGCATTGAGGACAGGATGTCTCCCATCTCGTGCTCCATGACACAACGCCGGATCACGCCGTTTGCTCCGATCCTGAAGAGGTATGGATCCTCCCAGAAGTAGTGCTTCAGGTCGGAGAAGAACTTGCGCTTAGCATGAGTGGCCATCCCCTTTGGTAACAACTTGCCCACCATGATAATTGGCAAAGTCAAAGAATACCAAGGGGCCACGCTGTTCACCAGCGTCATCGCCAAGCAATCGCTCACACACGGGAAGGGAGTCATCGCTCTCTTCCTCGAATGTTGTCCACCGGATGGGCTTCCAACCGTGAAAGATGATCTGCAGGCAACATTCTCGGCTCCCTTCTTGTCCCGGATCTCTATGTGGAATTCCTGTAGAAGCAGGATCCAGCGGATGAGCCGAGGCTTTGCATCAGCCTTGCTCATCAAGTAGCGAATCGCCGAGTGGTCTGTGTAGACCACCACATGGGAGAGCACCAGATATGGTCGGAACTTATCAAAAGCATACACCACAGCGAGGAGCTCCTTCTCAGTGGTGGTGTAATTCTCTTTTGCATATTTCAAGGTCTTCGACGCGTAGTAGATGGGCTGGAAGTGCTTCCCCGCGTCTCTGACCCAGAACAGCTCCGATCGCATAGTCACTCGCATCGCACATCAGCTCAAAGGGTAGAGACCAATTAGGAGTCACCATGATGGGAGCGTGGGTGAGCTTCTCCTTCAAAGTCTCGAATGCTGCTGTGCACTCAAGAGTGAACTGAAATGGTGCATCCTTCTCCAGCATCTTGGTCAGAGGTAGGGAAATTTTCGAGAAATCTTTGATGAAGCGCCGGTAGAAGCCTGCATGACCCAGAAAGCTGCGAATCCCCCTTCACAAAAACAGGAGGAGGTAGCTGACTGATCGTCTCAATCTTCGCACGATCCACCTCAATCCCCTGCTTGGAGATCTTGTGCCCGAGCACAATACCCTCACGAACCATAAAATGTCACTTCTCCCAGCTCAGTGCCACATTAGTCTCCTCGCACCTCTTCAGAACGAGTTCCAGGTTATGGAGACATTGAGTGAAGGAGTCTCCATACACTGAGAAATCATCCATGAAGGAATCTGGAAGTAACCAGACATGCCATTCAGGAAGCAATAAAACTCATGGCCAGCCAACCTCTCCAGCATCTGATCAATGAAAGGTAGGGGAAAATGATCTTTCCTGGTGGCGTCGTTCAGGCGCCGATAATCGATGCAGACTCTCCAGCCGGTCACGGTCCGCATCGGGATCAACTCCTTCTCATTTGGGACCACAGTCATCCCGCCTTTCTTCGGACCACCTGAGTGGGACTGACCCACTTTCTATCAGATATAGCAAAGATGATCCCTGCATCCATGAGCTTCACAATCTCTGCCTGGACCACTGCCTCAAGTTAGGAGACAATCTCCGCTGTGGCTGCCTGACTGGCTTAACCTCATCCTCCATCAGAATTCTGTGGGAGCAGAAGGATGGGCTAATGCCTCTGATATCGGTGATCTTCCAAGCCATGGCCCGGGCATACTTCTGCAGCAGAGCCACTAGGCTGCTCTTATGCTCGGGTGTCAGATCCGAGCTGATAATGACCGGGAGCTTATTCCCCTCCTGGAGGAATGCATACTCCAAGTGAGAGGGGAGGGGCTTAAGCTCAACTCTGGCGGCTCCTCCAATGATGTAGCGATCCGGGGAGAGATAGGGATCGGCTTGAATGGTATCTCTCACCCCTCGATCGCAGCCTCGTCCAGCTCCGCAAGCTGCTCCTCCAACTGCACATCCTGTGATGCCTGTTCCCCTAGCAAAAGACAACGCTCAAGGAAATCATCAGTACCCGCACTCGTGATGGCGAGTGCGGTTTCAAAGTCAGCAACAACATTACAGTAGTTTAAATCATCATGGAGCTGGGGGTGTTTCATATTTTCAGAAACAGAGAAGGGGATTTGTTCACCCCTAGCTCGCAAAATCAGTTTTCCATCATTCACATCAATGAGCGCCTTGGCGGTGGTGAGAAAAGGTCTACCCAATATCAATGGCACATCAACATCCTCATTTATGTCCAAAATCACAAAATCAACAGGATATGAAAATGGCCCTACTGCGACTATCAAGTCCTCTACTATACCCCTAGGATGCACAATGGATCTATCAGCAAGTTGAATGCTCATCCTAGTATCACTGGGTTCACCTAGGCCTAGCTTTTTAAACAGTTTATATGGCATGACATTTATGCTAGCGCCTAAATCCGCCAAGGACTTCTCTACATGCAAACTACCAATCATGCAAGGGATAGTGAAACTCCCTGGGTCTTTTCGCTTCTCTGGTAGTTTGTTCTGCAGGATGGCAGAACACTCCTCATTGAGCATCACCGTTGACAGCTCCCCAAGCTTCCTCTTGTTGGTGAGGAGATCCTTCATGAACTTGGCATACTTGGGCATCTTCGATAATGCCTCCACGAAGGGCATGCTTATGTTTACCTGCTTCAGCATTGCCATGAATTTGGCAAACTCAGTCTCCACTCGGTCCTTGTGCAACCTAGTAGGAAAGGAAAGCTGTGGTACATACTCCTTCACCACTGGTTGCGGTTTAGGGGCAGGCACCTCAATCTCCTTCTCCATTTCCTCCTGATTAGCTGGAAGTGCTGAAGCAGGGGTCTCTCTCTCCTGTGCCCGCACGGGTGGATCAGCAGTCATCTTGCCACTCCTGGTAGTGATGGCCTTGCAGTGCTCATTTGGGTCCTGCGGATTAGGGATGGTCTGACCAGGTAGAGTACTAGGAGTCCTCTGAGCTACAGCCTGGGCAACACTCCCAAGCTGAGTCTGTATATCCCGCAGCACAGCCTGTGTGTTTCTCTGACCAGCTTCTAGCTCCAAGAATTTACCTGAAGCTTTCTCCATGAACTGCTCGATGTTATTGAACTTTTTTGCACTGGAGGTGGCCAGAGAACCCACCAAATCTCTCAATTCCGCCATCGGGTCACTCTGTACTGGGGATGCAGGTGTTGCCCCTGTCTGATGAAATGGTCGCACCTGTGACTGAGGTGGAGAAGGCCCCTGTCTGAGCGGGTAGAGAGGCTGCTGCGGCTGCTGAAATTGCCCTTGTATGGGCTGGTAAGGAGGCCTCTGGAAGCCAGGTCGTCCCTGGGGGGCTGGTGGTTTGGGATTTGCCCCACCCTAGGATAAGTTAGGATGCTGGCGCCACCCCTCGTTGTACGTGTTGCTGTAGGGGTCGAAGCGCCTGGCATTACTGATGAAGTCCACCTGCTTCTGGGGAGTAGACGACTCCCTCATCGCCTGACAGTCCTCCACGGTGTGATGGGAGCTCTCACACCACTGGCAGTGCATCGCCTGCGGGTGTCCTATACCTGTAATCAATCCAGAGCGATCTATGGATGAAACCAGCTTCGATACCACCTGCACCAAATCAGATGACTGGGTGGCTACAGCATGCACACCCCGCCCTGGTGCTCTTCTCGATCTCTTGGAAGTTCCCCAATCATAGCCCTACTCTGCCATCTCTTCAAAAAGTTGATTTAGCTGTGGCGGGGTCTTGGTAAGCATATTCCCGCCACAGACCGAGTCAATCAGCTGCTTATCCTCCGGGAAGAGAGCATGGTAGAAGGTGCCCACCTTGAAGGCGTCGGTGAAACCATGGTTGGGGCACTTGAGGAAGAGACTGGTGTATCTCTCCCAAGCAGCCCGGATGGTCTCATCTTCGTCTTGAGTGAAGTGGGTGATTTGCTTCTACAGGTCCGCCGTCTTGGACGGGGGATGGTAGCGAGTGAGGAACTTGTCCGCCAGGTTGCCGAATGTAGTAATCAAGCCTGGAGGTCGTGTGTCTAGCCATTCCTTGGCCTGGCCCTCCAGAGTAAACGGGAAGTACCTCAGCTGGATGGCATTGGCTGGGACCCCATTTATCTTGATTCCATCGATCAGCTCGTGGAATCGCCTCAAATGTGATCGGGGGCACTCCCCCTCCTTGCCACGGAAAACCACTGAACCGCGCAACATCGTGATGACCGAGGTGCTCACCTCAAAGTTGTTCGCTGGCACATGAGGGTGTTGAATAGGTGACCTCATGTCCGCGGCTCTGGCGGTCCAGTAGGATCCCATGGTCTGCTCCTCAGGAATGACCACATCATGGTCCTGTGGGTCAACCATCTCCTCTTCGTCAGTGATCTGTAGCTGTGCTAGCGCCTCCTCCGCAGCCAGTCGCGCCTTTAGAGCCCGCTTGAAGTTCCTGCAGGTCCGTTCGAGCTCCTGGTCTAATGGTAGTAGTTCTCCTGACTGGCTACGAGTCATGCACTACCTGCACACAACCGGCAAAAGCAACCCGTGAAGGCACACAGGTGGAAGAGAGAACAATGCAGTAAAGAAAAAGCTAGAGTAACAAATTTTCACGTTTCCCCAATAACCTAGAGGGTCCCCGGCAACGGCGCCAAACTGCGACCAAGTGTAATCGCAGTCCGGGAATGCAGTAAAGTAGCAAGTTCTATTATCAACCCGGGGTCTAGATCTACTGCCTACTCCATGATTATCTATTATCTAGCAAACTAAGTCGAGTGATTGTTGTTTTAACTAAAAGCAGTAAAAAGCAGGAAATGGTTCGGTTTTCTAAAGTCAAGGAAGAGTCACTCGGGAATGAGTCCCCCTAGCTCCTTAGTGTAATTACCCTGGGTTGACTTACTGTTGGTTAAACTGCGGAAGATCCGACAGTAGCTTGGAATCTCTTAAGCTGACCAAGCCCTCTCAGTCAAACTACCCGGCAGACGACTAGTCTTCACCGGGATAGAAAGCTAAGGCTATGAACACAGAACTCCACTACTGGAATTGGATTCCAGTACAAAGCAGTAGATTGGCTAACACTCGTATAACCAATCCACTACTACCGAATGATGTAGCTCTAACAACCTAATCAGATTCTATCTATCTCAGGTTGCAGCAGAAATCAAGAAAAGCTTATCAGACTTCAATCAATTCAATGAATCATGCATCATTCGATTATAATCAAGCAGTATAACAATCCCAAGTTATTACAATCAAAATCCCTAACACATGGAACTAGGGTTCTTCATACCCAAGTGAGAGAAAGTTCTACTCCATAGAGAGAGAGAGAGAGAGGGGAAAACAGGATACAAAGCAGTCATACTCATAACAATGGGAAGAATCGTCTCTGGGATGATGATTATCACTCATATGATGATCTCCAAGCTTGATTTGATGAAACCCAGCTTCAAAACCACTCTAAGGATGAGTTCTTCGCACTTTCTCTCTCTAGGGCTCTGTTTTTGCTCCAAGAAGTCGATTCTCTCACTTGTGGCTCGAAATTGGGTTAAACCCAGATTTTCCCGACTCACACGGGCAGGCCACACGGCCGTGTGGCTTACCCAGATGCCCGTGTGAGGTCCAAAACGCTGCGTATCGAATAAGTGCACTTCAGGCTTTCCACACGGCCAGGGTCACACGGCCGTGTGGAAATTCCACCGTGCCCGTGTGAGCTCTCAGTAAATCCCACACGGCCACAAGGGTGACTTGCACGGCCGTGTGGGTTCCAGGAATGCCCGTGTGGCTTCCTCAGCGCCTCGCCTCGCGTCCGATCTTTGTCCAATCGCCCCCAAACTCGCTCCCAAGCCTCCATTCATGTACTAGGACCTGAAATATCACAAACAAGCACAACCTAGCGTGAAATCGGCCTAAAACACGAGAATTAACATCTCAAACGGTGTAAGAATAGGGGTAAAAACATGTGCAATTAACGGTCTATCAAACACCCTTCACAACTCATCAATTGATTAAGGGAGAATCATAGCTACCCATGGAGGCCCCAAAAAGACCAAACAATTCTACTAACTGGAACTTATAAAAGTGTAGGTATTGACTGTGGAATCTGTAAAAAAGGGGGATTTGATTAAACCAACTGGAGATGTTGAGGTTCCATGCCACCCCGACCAACTAGAGCACTTCATATGACTATCCATCTTGCTTAGAGAACACATAAATGCAGGAATCCTTGCTCTAATCCCAAAATTATCTAAATTATTGTGCTACGGTCTTGAGGATATGCTAGTTATAGCCTTGAGGTAGCCGAACGCAACATGCCACTCAAAACAAAGAGTATGACTAGGGCTGTTAATGAGCCGAACTATTTGTGAGCGGCTCGGTCTCGAACTCGATAAAAGCTCGTTCGATTAAAAAAAGCTCGGCTCTTTAATAAACGAGCCGAGCTTGAGCTCTACCTTGTTCGGCTCGTGAAGCTCGTGAACTAGCTCGATTAGGTGGCTCGTTTAATACAACTCATGAACTATCTAGTTTTGAGCTTATGAGATGTCCTAATATTGTGACTAGAGAGCCAACTCAACTACAGCTTATGAGAAAATGATAGACCGATAATTATACGTGTTTTTATCCCTATTCTGAGGCCGTTTGTGACGAGGAATCTCGTGTTTTAAGCCGATTTCACGCTAGGTTGTGTGTTTATGTCATATTTCAGGTCCCGGCGTTGGAATCGAGGCGGAGAAACGAGTTCTGGGTCGAAAGGAGCAAAGTTGGGACGGATAGGGCTGAAGGAGGAAAATACCCGGTCAGGTGGCCAAATACCCGACCGGGTATTCACCACTTTTGGGCGCCCGAGAAGCAGAGAGGGGCCCGGGCACAGCAGCAAAATCCCCGGTCGGGGATTATGGCGATTGACCGGGGATTCGTCCCTTAAGCGAAACGGTGCGCTGCAGAGATACCCGGTCGAAACCCAAAATACCCGACCGGGTATTTCGACCGGGTATCGCGACCAGGCAGCTGATTTAAGGAGGAAGAAGGCCAACATTGAAGGGTTCCGAGTTTTTGAGAGAGAAATCGATTCCTAGAGAGAGAAAGCGACGAACCAGAGTTCCCAAGCGCCATAGATCGATCTTCAACACCATTGGAGCCCGGTTTGAGCTTGGAGAAGGGCGATTAAACGTCCAGGAGCAGGAATCCAACTTCACAGTATGATTTCCGCGTCTGAATCTGCTTTTGCTTCTTTCTCTATGGAGTAGTTTCCCCATTCATCTGGGTATGGAGAACCCTAGATTTGTATGCTAGGTCTGATTGTATGAACCCAAGTACAGAGTTTGTGAATTGATTATATTCGATTGAGGTTTGAATGATTGAATGACTTGAATCCTGATCAAATTCCTGTTGTTTCTGCTTTGACCTAGAATGAGAATATATGCCTAGGTTGATAGAGTACCCTTAATCGAAGGTGGCGAATTGGTGACTTTAGTCGAGGAGCCAATTCGCTATTCTGTACCGAAGTTAATTCGGTAGTGGAGGTTTGGTTCATTAGGGCCTCAATCTGTTTACTCTGGTGGAGGTTAGTCGCCCGCTAGAGACTCAGATTGAGAGGGTCTGGAGACCTTTAGTCGAGACTTCAGACTAATTGAGAACCTTCCGCAGTATAACTTTCATGAAAACTGAACTTGGTAATTACAATCCGACTTAACTGCAGTCTAGGGGGAACCATATCCGGGTGACCTCTCTTAACCTGAAAACAACCTTTTGAGTTACTTTGCTTGCTTGTTAGTTTAGAACTTCACTAAAGTTTCTTCGCTAGATAATACGAATTCACTGAGTAGTCATCACATCTAGGACCCGGGTTGATAATAAAACCCAAACCCGCTATACTACGCTTTAGGAAGTGGTTATACTTGGCCATTTTCTAGGGTGACAGTAACAGCGAGTCAAGTTTTTGGCGCCGTTGCCGGGGACGGCTAGGTTGTTGAAGAAAAGTGATTTCTGTTACTTTAGCATTTTCATTTTTGCATTGAGTTTCTGTTCTTCCCACTTGTGCCTTCACGGGTTTGCATTGCTTGATTGTGTGCAGCTAGTGCATGACCCGTAGCCAGTCGGGAGGTTTACTGCCGTTGAATCCTGAGATTGAGCGCACCTGCAAACAACTTCGGAGACAACAGCGAGCTAGACTGGCTACGGTGGAGCGGCGAGACGGCCAATTGACCAGCGACTCCGAGGACGAGCACGAGATGGAAGGCGATCAGAACCCGCCTCCTCAGAACCAGATCCTGGGGAACGACCAACATCCCCAGGGAGCTGGCCACCATCATCATCCACCACCACCGGGTCCCACCTTGGAGTACTACTATACTCCACGGATTGCTGACATCCGCCCGGTCATCCTCTATCCACCCATCCCTGCAAACAACTTCGAGATCAAGCCATGCTGGATCCAACTCATCACATCCTCTATCCAGTTCCATGGCTTGAAGGATGAGGAAGCCCGGGTACATCTTTCCCGTTTTCTGCAGCTGACGAACGGGTTCAAGTTGAATGGTGTCCCGGATGACGCAATCCGCCTTCATCTCTTCCCCCATTCTCTGGCGGGGAATGC
Source organism: Linum tenue (assembly GCA_946122785.1). NCBI lineage: Eukaryota > Viridiplantae > Streptophyta > Magnoliopsida > Malpighiales > Linaceae > Linum > Linum tenue. The sequence goes on along the minus strand of CAMGYJ010000011.1, from coordinate 39,835,697 downwards.
TAAGAGGTGGTTGGAGACCCAGCCCCCATTGTCCATCACCTCTTGGGACGATCTGGCTGACAAGTTCGTGCACCGGTATTATCCGGCATCGAAGACCACGGAGATCCAGCGGGAGATCACTCACTTCCGCCAAGAGCCAGATGAGTCACTTCGTGATGCATGGGAGCGGTACATGGGATACTTCTGGCAGTGTCCCCATCACGGTTTCAGCGATGCTTTCACAGTAGGGAACTTCTACAGCGCCCTCACTCCAGATAGCCAGAGGGTGATCGAGTCTCTATGCCCAGAAGGGGATATTCTCACTAAGACTCCACCCGAGCTGAACCAGATGATCAGTACCTTGGCTGCCCGCGATCATTCTTGGGGACAGAGCAGCAGGGGCAGGAATGCCCGGGACCGGGGTGTGCATGCTATTGAGGCCAGATCTGGGTTAGAGCAGCAAGTGGCTGAGTTGGTGCAGACATTGAAGCAGCCTAACAGTCTCCTTCCGGGCCGAGGTGTAGCTACGCCTCCAGTAGCTCGGTGTCAGTGGTGTGAGAGCCCGAATCACCTGGTGGAGGATTGTCAGTCTATGAGGGAGTCTTCTACTCCCCAAGAGCAGGTGGACTTCATAGCAAATGCTCGGCGCCTGGACCCATACAGCAACACCTACAATGAGGGATGGCGCCAGCATCCCAACTTTGCCTGGAGCAGCAACACCAACAAACCACCTGGTTTCCCAGCACCAGCAGGTGGTTTCCAGCAGAGGCAGCCCTTCCAGGCTTGGCAGGGGCCACCACCACAGCAGCAGCCCTACCAGCCTAGGCAAGGGCAGCCATTCCAGCAGCCCCAGCGCCAGTTTGCTCAGCCTCCAGCAGCCGCAGCTCCAGATCCTCAGATATCTGATCTGAAGAATATTTTGCAGGCTTTCATGACCACCAGTCAGGCGAACTTCACGAGGATGGATCAGACCATCGCCTCACTGGAGGCAGGCCAGAGGAACCAAGGTGCCATTCTGCAGTATCTCCAGAACCAGATTGGGAGCCTAGCTCGCCAGAACACTACCAGGGCACCGGGGACTCTGCCTGCCACCACCATCCCCAATCCACGGGACCCGCATGAGACTGCACACGCCATCACCACCAGGAGTGGCAAGACTACATCTGCTGCTCCTGCCCAGCCCAGGCGAGACGACCCACTACCTGCTTCAACACCTCCAGCTGATACTGCAGAGGTGGGGGAAGGCAGCACAACACCTGCTCCAAAGCCGCAACCTGTGGTTAAGGAGCATACACCCCAGCTGCCCTTCTCCACTCGACTCCATAGAGACAGGCTGGAGACAGAGTTTGCCAAGTTCATGGCAATGTTGAAGCAGGTCAACATCAGCATGCCGTTCGTGGAGGCACTGTCGAAGATGCCCAAGTATGCCAAGTTCATGAAAGACCTCCTCACCAACAAGAAGAAACTTGGGGATCTTTCGACAGTGATGCTCAGCAAGGAGTGTTCTGCCATCCTGCAGAACAAGATGCCAGAGAAGCGCAAAGACCCAGGGAGTTTCACTATCCCTCTTGTTATTGGCAGCATGCATGTAGGAAAGTCCTTGGCGGACCTAGGCGCTAGCATTAACGTCATGCCCTATAAACTGTTTAAGAAGTTAGACCTAGGTGAACCTAGAGCTACTAGGATGAGCATTCAGTTAGCTGATCGTTCTATCGTGCATCCTAGGGGTATCATTGAGGACTTGCTTGTTAATGTTGGTGCATTCACATATCCTGTTGACTTTGTTATTTTGGATATAAATGAGGATGTGGATGTGCCTTTGATTTTGGGTAGACCATTTCTCGCCACCGCCAAGGCGCTTATTGATGTGCATAGTGGTAAATTGATTCTGCGTGCTGGTGATGAACAGGCTACTTTTTCTGTGTCTGACAATGGGAAACATTCTCATTTGCATGATGACATAGACTACTGTGATGTGCTTGCCGATTTTGAGACCGCACTCGCCATCACGAGTGCGGGTACTGATGATGCTCTTGAGCGTTGTATTTTGCTAGGTGAGCAGGCATTGCAGGAGCCGCAGCTGGCGGAGCAGTTGGCCGCATTGGAGAGTGGCCCCTTCTTGGAGGGCGACAGGCTGTTTAAACCGATCTCATCCTCCACCCGCATCACCACTTCTTTGGAGGAACCACCAGTGCTGGAGCTTAAGCCCCTCCCTCCTCATTTGGAGTATGCATTTCTCCGGGAGGGGAATAAGCTGCCAGTTATCATCAGCTCGACCCTCACACCCGAGCAGAAGACCAGACTGGTGGCCTTGCTGAAGCAGTACGAGCGAGCTTTGGCATGGAAGATCACAGATATCCGGGGGATCAGCCGCTCCTTTTGCTCGCACCGGATACTGCTGGAGGATGAGATGCGGCCAGTGAGGCAGCCGCAGAGGAGATTGACGCCGAACCTGGAGGCTGTGGTTCGGGCAGAGATCGTGAAGCTAATGGACGCGGGGATCATCTTCGCCATTTCTGACAGCGAGTGGGTCAGTCCCACCCAGGTGGTGCCCAAAAAGGGTGGGATGACCGTGGTGCCTAACGAGAAGAACGAGCTCATCCCGATGCGTACGGTGACTGGGTACCGTGTCTGCATCGACTATCGGCGTCTCAATGACACCACTCGGAAGGACCACTTCCCGCTGCCGTTCATTGATCAGATGCTGGATAGATTGGCGGGGCACGAGTTCTACTGCTTCCTGGATGGGATGTCCGGATACTTTCAGATCCCTATTGCACCGGAGGACCAGGCGAAGACCACTTTCACCTGCCCCTTCGGTACATTTGCTTACCGGCGGATTCCATTCGGGCTATGCAACGCCCCAGCCACTTTTCAGAGATGCATGCTCGCCATCTTTGACCGTCTGGTCGGCGAGATCATGGAGGTGTTTATGGACGATTTCTCGGTTTATGGAGACTCCTTCTCTCACTGTCTCCATAACCTGGAACTTGTTCTTAAACGGTGTGAAGAAACGAACCTGGCACTGAGTTGGGAGAAGTGTCACTTCATGGTTCGCGAAGGCATAGTTCTTGGGCACAAGATCTCCAAGATGGGGATCGAGGTAGATAGAGCAAAGATCGAGACTATCAGCAAACTGCCTCCTCCTACATCTGTAAAGGGGATCCGGAGTTTTCTTGGCCATGCAGGTTTCTATAGGCGGTTCATCAAGGACTTCTCGAAGATCGCCCTGCCCCTAACTAAGCTTCTGGAGAAGGATGCCCCCTTCCAGTTCACTGATGCTTGCACAGCGGCGTTCACCACCTTGAAGGAGAAGCTCACCCAGGCTCCTATCATGGTTGTTCCTGACTGGTCCCTACCATTTGAGCTGATGTGCGACGCCAGTGACTTTGCTGTTGGAGCTGTTTTGGGGCAGAGGCGAGATCAACACTTCCGACCTATCTACTACGCCTCGAAGACTCTGAATGATGCCCAGGAGAACTACACCACCACAGAGAAGGAGCTGCTTGCGGTGGTGTTTGCCTTTGATAAGTTTCGCCCCTATCTGGTCTTGTCCCGTGTGACCGTGTACACAGATCACTCCGCGATTAGATACCTGATGAGCAAGGCCGATGCCAAGCCTCGGCTCATACGATGGATCTTACTGCTGCAGGAGTTCGATATTGAGATCCGGGACAAGGGAGCAGAAAATGTTGCAGCTGATCACCTCTCCCGGTTGGACGCACCCCCTGCGGACAACCTCGTGGAGGAGATTGATGACTCCTTCCCAGACGAGAGGTTGATGATGATGTGCTTGGTGGAGAGTGTCACCCCCTGGTACTCCGATTTTGCGAACTATTTGGTGGGTCAGCAGCTGCCCAAGGGGATGGCAACTCACGCCAAGAGGAAATTTTTCTCCGATCTGAAGTACTACTTCTGGGATGACCCGCATCTTTTTCAGATCGGAGCCGACGGGATCATCCGTCGTTGTGTTATGGAGAGTGAGATGGAGGGCATTCTATCTCACTGTCATGAGGGACCTACTGGCGGTCATCACGGAGGAAACCCCACAGCGAGGAAGGTACTCCAGTCGGATTTTTACTGGCCCACGCTCTTCAAGGATGCAGACGCCTTCGCACGCAGGTGCGATCGATGCCAGCGGTCAGGTAACATCTCTGCCCGTGATGAGATGCCCCAGAATGTGTTTATAACTTGTGAGATTTTTGATGTCTGGGGTATCGACTTCATGGGCCCCTTCCCGCCATCTTTTGGTAACACCTATATTCTGGTTGCTGTTGACTACGTCTCTAGGTGGGCTGAGGCGCAAGCTTTGCCCACCAATGATGCTAGACGTGTTTGTGGGTTTTTGAAGCAGCTATTCTCCCGGTTCGGGACACCTAGAGCCATCATAAGCGATAGAGGCACCCATTTCCAGGGCCAATTTGATAAACTACTGTCTCGCTATGGTGTGACTCACAAGGTGTCCGTGGCCTATCATCCCCAGACCAGTGGCCAGGCCGAACTGACGAACCGGGAGCTCAAGCGGATCCTGGAGAAAACGGTGGATCAGTCCCGCAAAGATTGGTCCACCAAGCTCGATGATGCTCTGTGGGCGTATCGCACTGCCTACAAGACGCCCATTGGTACTTCACCGTACCGGCTGGTCTATGGAAAGGCATGCCATTTGCCCGTGGAGCTAGAGCATAAGGCCTTCTGGGCCCTTAAGCTGCTCAACTTGGATGTTCATGTTGCAGGTGTTGAGCGAAAAATGCAGATGTTGGAGCTGGAGGAGTGGCGCTACCACGCCTATGAGAACACCCGGCTGTACAAGGAGCGCACTAAGCGCCTGCACGATGCCCGGTTGCGGGGTCCGAAGGAGTTCCATGTTGGTGATCGAGTTCTCCTCTATAACTCTCGCCTGAAGCTCTTTCCCGGAAAACTTCGCTCCCAGTGGTCTGGACCGTTCACGGTCACCCAGGTGTTCCCGAATGGCACTATCGAAATTGCCAACCCGCAGACTGAGCCGTTTAAAGTGAATGGCCATCGTCTCAAACTCTACTTGGGAGACGAGGTCGAACGTGCGGAGTTGGTGGTGGAACTCGCGGACCCTTAGTTCCGCCATGGGCGTCCAGCTAAAATACGGTAAAGAAGCGCTTGTGGGGAGGCAACCCCACCACGGTTTGCATTTTCTTTTCCCTTTTTCTGAGTTTTTGGTGTCGTGTCGAGTCAGTTGCATGTCTGTATTGAAGTTCGGTCGTCGTTGATGCCTCGATTTGGTGTTTTCGTGCAGGAGAGGTTGAAAATTTGGGAAAAAATGATTTTTTGGCCGAAAAGAGGGAAATACCCGGTCGTGGGCCAAAATACCCGACCGGGTATTTTCGGCTCACGCCCGGGGCCCCCTCTGTTTCTCGGGGTGGAAAAAAGTGAAATACCCGACCCCGTCCCAAAAATACCCGACCGGATATTTTTGGTTCGCGGACGGGTATTCCCCCTACCCTGAACGCCGCGTTTAATGATAATACCCGACCCTGATTCAAAAATACCCGGCCGGGTATTTTTGACTCGAGGCCGGGTATATTCTTCCTTGTGGAATGCAGCGTTTGTGAAAACCCGGTCGAAGACGCCTAAATACCCGACCGGGTATTCCTGAGTCCCGACCGGGTATTTTTCCTATTTAAAGAAAACCCCCGGCCATTTTCTCTCTCTACCCTCATTTTTTCCAAATCTTCCCTCTCTCTACTCTCAAACACTCTCCCCTCTCTCCTCTTAGGGCCGCCGCCGGCAGCCATTCTAAGCCGCCGGCCGCCGCGCCGCCGCCGCGCCACCGCCCGGCGGCCGCCCTCCGCCGCCACGCCGGTCGCCGCCGGCCGCCCTCCGCCGCCGCCGCCGGTCGTCGGACGTTTTTCGGCGACTTTCCGGCGATTCGCCGGCCATTTTCCGGCGATTCGCCGGCCATTTTCCGGCGAGTCTCCGGGGCGATTTTTTTCGGCCCCCTCGCGTCCCCTCACCCCCTCTTCGAGTCCTAGCTACGGTCCTCCTTGTGTTTCCAGGTGTGTTTCCTGTTCATTTCTAGTTTGTGGAAAATCGGACTGTAGATTCTAGGACCGAGAACTGTGGTTGCCTGACTGATTTAGAGTAGGGTGAGGGACGACTTGAGTTTGCATGGTTGTATATGTGGTCGATGTGCTGCCCGGGTGCTTATTGTGGTTTATTTTGTGATTCTGCCTTGAACTCCGGTTGAGTTGCTTGCAATTCAACCGGCTGTGCTTAAATTGCTAGCCTAGGTGAGCTTAAGTGTGGGGGAAGTGCTGACCCCATACCGTTGGTCCTGACAGTGTATTTTCTTGGCTCCACCTTTGGTTTGTTGTTTGTGCAGGATCATGTCTCTCGATCATGCCTTTGTGCAGGGCTTGAGCCTGCACCGGGAGTACGCGGACCAGTTCCGCAAGGTGATCCGGGGGACGCTGGAGAAACACCACCACCTCGAGTGGGCAGTGTTTGAGCAGCTCCACTGCTTGCAGGAGCTCAGCACCGCCATCAGCCACCCCGATTGGCGGACACTTCTTGCCATTGACGAGCCCACCTACACGGAGCTGGTGTGGGAGTTCTACACCACGTTCGAGTACGACAAGAAGAAGCCTCGGGACGCCCATGCAGTGAAGTTCCGGTTGGGTGGCCGTCCCCGACAGCTGACCATTGACGGGTTGGCCTCAGCATTGGGGATCGAGTACAACCCGTTCGATGGCCACACGGTCGAGCTCCCGAACCCGCCCGACTGGCACCGGGATCATTTCTACAGAGAGGTCGTCAGGTTCGCCTATCGGGATGACTTCTTCGTGGCTGGCCAGACCTACGTCAGCACCCTCAGGCCGGAGTGGCACATTCTGAACCTGCTCATCACCCGCTCCATCGTCCCCAACGCCACCGGCTCGCACAAGGTCCCGAAGCGGGTCCTGTACGCCATGTCCTGTATGGGTGATCCGGAGGACATGCTCCACTTGGGATCTTTCGTGGCCACCACATTCTCCCGAGTCCGCGGGAATCCTACCCACCTCTTCTGTGGTCCTCTGATCACCCGATTGGCCCGCCACTTCGGGATCAGCTTTGAGGGGCTTCACGATGCGACCGAGCAGGGTGGTTCCGCACCCCTCAGCCGGGACGTGCTCCACAGTGCACGCCTCCTGGCCACTGACGACATCCGCACCTGGGTGGATGGGCTCTCTATGCCCCCCGAGGAGGTTGTGGATCTTGGTGAGGACGAGGAAGATGATGACTACGTAGGCGAGGAGGTAGATGAGGATGCTGATGATGATGATGACGGCGCTATGGATGCCGATGAGCCGGAACCCCCGCTCTCCCCGCCTGGGGATCTTCAGCCTCGACGGAGACCAGTGAGAGGTGAGTCCTCCTCTGGTCCTTCTGGTCCGTCGATGGACTTCTTCACGGAGCAGTTCCAGCAGATGGGGCTCCAGTTCCAGCAGCTCGGTCTTCAGAACCAGCAGCTCATGGACCATCAGGTCCAGTTTTACCAGCAGTATTCGGCCCACCAGGCCGAGTACCGGTCCAGGATGACGGGCGTTGATGAGCGCCTCGGCCGATTGGAGACCCACATGGGACACACTACTGCTCTCATCGAGCGAGAGAGAGATCGAGGCCGCCGTCTGATGGAGTATTCCGAGCATCTGCTCCAGGCTTGCCACCCTCCTGCGGAGCACCACTGGACCACCCGGTGGGAGCATTCACCGCCACGGCAGCCACCGGATGATGGCGTCGACGACCTTATGGATCAGATTGATTTCTTCGGTCTCGGAGGGCCCTAGGGGCATGTTTTGAGAGTTTTTATCTGTGTCAGCATGCAAACTGTCGGTTTTGTGTCGGTTTTTTCTTTTTCTTTTCCTTTTGGATGCTGTACTATTGGGCTGACTGTTGGACCTAACGTATGTGTTTGAGCTTTTTGGTCTCTTTTAGCTCTGCCTGTGTTCCCGACTGGTCCTCTGTCCAGTCCGTCCCATGCCGACTGGTCCATTTCCAGTCTCCTGCAGTCTGTGCACACCGGTAACATCGTTCCCCCTTTTCTTCCCTCTTCTCCATTGAGGGCAATGTCGATCTTAAGTGTGGGGGGGGGGTGTTTATCTTTTGACTGCTTTAGCTCTGTTTGTGTGCTTGGAGCCTAGTCCACTGTCCAAATTTTTAAATTTGAGGGCTCCAAGTACGTGTTCCTTGCAATTGCCTGCTCAGTATGCTTTGAATTGACAGTCTCTGTAGTGATTTGCAACCTAGGGAGGTAGTGTAGCACTATGGAGGATGTTGATGCATTTAAGAAGTCTCATTTCTTCTTCATACTGTGTTGGTTGATTGAGTGAATTAGTGATCTTAGGACCCTTGAATTGTGTGGTATTGTGGACTCTCTGCCTGTCATGGACTCTTGTATCATGTTCTGAATGTAACAGGTGCTCGAAATGTGCTTTAAGATAACGTCTCCCGTGCGAATAGGGCGAAAGTGTGTAAGGGGAGACGGGAATCCGTTCCCGATTTCCACCTCTACCTCCAGCCCCCTTACATGTCTTTCCCCCGCACGAGGCTCGAGACACCCGCTCCTGGCATGGCCGGTAAGAGCCGGGCTCCCGCAAAACCTTTGCTAGGTGGGAGCCCTCATTTTCTGCAGAAACAGGTTAGAACCCGTGGAAAAAAAAAAAAAAAAAACAGAAAAACAAGTAAAAAGAAGAAAGAAGAGGGTTCCAACCATGTTCAAGACGAAAATCGAGCACCTTGAATTAATGTGAGTCCATGATCTTTTGTTTGTGAGAGTCTCTTCATCCACGATTCATTTGTCCTCTGTTCACTATTTGCCATGATGCCGACTCGAGACTAGCGTTCTCGCCGAAGAGGCTATGAGATGACTTGTGCGTCGGTTGACCTCGTAAGCTGCTAAATGATCTAGGAAGTCCTCTACCTACGATCGAGGTTGTTTGTTGCTATAGAGGTCTGGAGAGCTGCATTGGTTTGAGTTAGGTTTGCTTGGGGACAAGCAAACGGTTAAGTGTGGGGGAGTTTGATAGACCGATAATTATACGTGTTTTTATCCCTATTCTGAGGTCGTTTGTGACGAGGAATCTCGTGTTTTAAGCCGATTTCACGCTAGATTGTGTGTTTATGTCATATTTCAGGTCCCGGCGTTGGAATCGAGGCGGAGAAACGAGTTCTGGGTCGAAAGGAGCAAAGTTGGGACGGATAGGGCTGAAGGAGGAAAATACCCGGTCAGCTGGCCAAATACCCGACCGGGTATTCACCACTTTTGGGCGCCCGAGAAGCAGAGAGGGGCCCGGGCACAGCAGCAAAATCCCCGGTCGGGGATTATGGCGATTGACCGGGGATTCGTCCCTTAAGCGAAACGGTGGGCTGCAGAGATACCCGGTCGAAACCCAAAATACCCGACCGGGTATTTCGACCGGGTATCGCGACCAGGCAGCTGATTTAAGGAGGAAGAAGGCCAACATTGAAGGGTTCCGAGTTTTTGAGAGAGAAATCGATTCCTAGAGAGAGAAAGCGACGAACCAGAGTTCCCAAGTGCCATAGATCGATCTTCAACACCATTGGAGCCCGGTTTGAGCTTGGAGAAGTGCGATTAAACGTCCAGGAGCAGGAATCCAACTTCACAGTATGATTTCCGCGTCTGAATCTGCTTTTGCTTCTTTCTCTATGGAGTAGTTTCCCCATTCATCTGGGTATGGAGAACCCTAGATTTGTATGCTAGGTCTGATTGTATGAACCCAAGTACAGAGTTTGTGAATTGATTATATTCGATTGAGGTTTGAATGATTGAATGACTTGAATCCTGATCAAATTCCTGTTGTTTCTGCTTTGACCTAGAATGAGAATATCTGCCTAGGTTGATAGAGTACCCTTAATCGAAGGTGGCGAATTGGTGACTTTAGTCGAGGAGCCAATTCGCTATTCTGTACCGAAGTTAATTCGGTAGTGGAGGTTTGGTTCATTAGGGCCTCAATCTGTTTACTCCGGTGGAGGTTAGTCGCCCGCTAGAGACTCAGATTGAGAGGGTCTGGAGACCTTTAGTCGAGACTTCAGGCTAATTGAGAACCTTCCGCAGTATAACTTTCATGAAAACTGAACTTGGTAATTACAATCCGACTTAACTACAGTCTAGGGGGAACCATATCCGGGTGACCTCTCTTAACCTGAAAACAACCGTTTGAGTTACTTTGCTTGCTTGTTAGTTTAGAACTTCACTAAAGTTTCCTCGCTAGATAATACGAATTCACTGAGTAGTCATCACATCTAGGACCCGGGTTGATAATAAAACCCAAACCCGCTATACTACGCTTTAGGAAGTGGTTATACTTGGCCATTTTCTAGGGTGACAGTAACAGCGAGTCAGAAAATCAATCTATATTTTATGAGTTGGTTTGTTAATGATGCGTATAATTATTAAATTGTATGTATCACCTCATATGGTGTTTAATACATTGAGTATATGTAAGCAAGTACGTCTCATATATGACATAACATTAGGTAATCGCTTCTATCACATATGACATATTAATATTAGGGTATTTATATTATAAATTATCTTAGAGTTGAGCTCGAAACGAATTTTTGATCTTAATGATGTGTCAAGATTTATAAACGAGTCGGGCTCGAGCTCGGCTCATTTATAAACGAGCCGAACATGAACAAGGCAAAACTCAACTCGGCTCGGCTCCTTAAGAGCCCTAAGTATGACCCATCTAGCAAAAGAGGAGGGGGTTCTCCTAGAAGAGGCAACAAACTTTACTCACGGCTGTACACAAGCTAAAATTTGCAAGGTTCATAAAGGATGTGATTTACCATACTTGGATATCCATCCTCGTGCTAGTTCCTAACACTTTAGGAAATTTGAGGGTGTGAATTGACTATACCTGCATCGACAACTCCTTCCCAAATAAGGTCCAAACCCTCTCAAGAACCTATCAGTGGATCGACACGAAGTTCGGTCATGAGATGATGTGTTTTCTAGACATGTTCTCATGGTGTCATCCCTTGAGGGTTGATGACCAAGAGACGACTGTGCTAATGAAACTGATAAACAGTTATTGTTATATCATGACGCTCTTTGACCTCAAGAACATGAGGAAACCCTATCATAGGATGGTGGACAAGGTATCCCAAGACTAGTTGGGGTGCAATGTTCTGATCAAAAGAACAAAGGAAGAATTTCACGTGGACAACCTTAGAGAACATTCAAAACCCTCCTAAGGCTCAACCCCTTCAAGAGTGTATTAAGGGCATTCAATGAGGAATCATGAGGTAATTCATAACAAAAAGAGGAAATGAAGTCAACCAAAATCATATAAGGGTGAGTATAGAAGCGACTCCCCCATCATCGTCACGGCAAACTAGGTGTTGGCAAGGTGATTAACCACCATTTCAAAGTTCCTACCAAAGTGTTTGAAAAGAATGTCCCTCGCCTTCCAATTTATCAAGAACACCTCAGAGTTTAAGTGGATCCATGATTGCAATAGAGAGTTTGAAGAATTGAAGGCCATTCTTGATAATCTGGTCATTCTTGATGTGTCCTATAATAGGGTCAATCATTTCCTAATAAAAAGAAACAAGACGGAGAAAACTGAGAAACCCGTCTAGTATGTCAGCAAGACCGTGGAAACACAGAGACTTGGTAGTGTCACGATTGATAAGGTTTCCTTCCTCGTAGTCAATGCAGCCAAGAATTTCGACCATACTTTCAAGGAAATACGATTGAAGTCATAAAAGAATGTATCCATTTAGAGTGTGGCAGGCTTGTTACCCAAATAGATAGTCAAGTTGGACTAGTACGATTTACACTTCATCCCTCGGATGACTATAAGCACACAACCTTGGAAAAATTTGTAATGGAAGGAGTGGAAGACAATACAATAGAAGATGGGAAGGAATGTATTTTGCATGTTGAAGGTGGGTTGATGTATGAATTATGATATGCATCACAATATGTAGTAGTATTGATAAGTAATAAAAATCCTTGGAATGTCTAGATTTATAATCCACATGGCCTTCTAATAGCAACTACTCTCGAACTAATCAGTTATGCTCAAACAAAGACACAACAAAGATAAAATTGATGAGTCTAGGTTCCCTATGTTTAGTTGGTTTTCGAGCTAGGCATAGATTATCAAAGTAAATTATAGATTATATAAATAGACAAGATAAGTAAATGATGCACAATTGTTAAAAAAAGTTTCATCTAGATGATCATGCATCTCAATATCATTAATAACATGCAATGTTGCATCTTCTACTATGATACTTTATCCCTTATACTAAAGCATTACTATTCGTGCTTTCGCTTCATGCAAAAGGAGCACAACTAGCTAATGCGTGCTTCCGCTTCATGTCATTAACTAATCAATCACAAAAGAAAGTAAGGATAACACATTGTCATCTATGGCCTCTATGAGTTGATAACAATGGTCTATGACATCAATGATCTAGGACATCAAGCATGAAATGTTGAACATTCAATTCATACATGCATATGACAACATCATATCACATAAGAATAGTTTCTTAACAACCTATAATGATATTATAAATATTTGCATACTGGCACACAATAAATTATGTAGAGCATAGTTGATCTAGAGCATCTTATTAAATCATAGAAAAAAAAGATACATGAATATCACTAGAATCCTTAAACAAAAAATTGAACTAGCTATACATACGAGAGAAGGATGATAACTCCATCGATGATGAAGACACCTCCATAATTGTGCCCACCTATGGATGCAAACTCGGTCTCTACTCAAGAGAGTGGATCCTTTCTCAAGAACTAAACAATAATATTTTTGATTTTCGCAGTCACACTCTATTTCCATAGTTTGTGTTGAAACTTCTCTAGTGGACTCCTCTTGGTCTCATATGAAGACTTCATGTTCGATCCCCCTGCATGCTGCATTGGGATTCATTTAATGGACGAATTACTCATTATTCTTCTCTTGATAATCCCTTTTGATTCTCCAATTAGATCCAATTATTGATCTAACTCATCATTGAGTGTATTTGCCTTTGAAAAGAACAAAATTATACACAAATGCATAAAATAATTCTAAAATATAACCTAAGTTTATTATAAACACATTGATTAAATAGTTATGGATTTCGCGTATTGCTCCATTATGATCCTTCTTTACTCCAAAATATATCCTAAGTGTGCTTTTAATCGATAATCACCAAAAAATGCATAAAACATATTCAAAAGTTACACCTAAGGTCTATAAATGACACTTTAAAAACATTAGTTAACATTTTCATCATAGCCCTCTAAGTTTACATCAAACATATATTATTTTAGCCTAGAATGAGGTAGGAAAAAAGCAATTTTTAAGTGTCTTCAATTTACCCCACAATTATAATTGCTTATCCATCAGTAAGGACTAACCATAATCATAAAAATCATTAAACTCTAGAGACGATACGTAACTTCCATCTTAGGTATTGGATCACAAGTACTTACAAGACAACAATTGTACAAGTGAAATTGACCACGTTAGTGATGTAAAAATCACATGAGGACAATCTGAAACATTCTTATTAATCACAAACAACCAACTATGAACAAGAATCTAAAAACATGTAGATTAAAGTTCTGAAATTTTTTGATTTGCTTTAGAACTTCTATACCTTTTTGACAATAAGAGTACTCTATTATCATGTTGATTTTTCGTATTTAATAAGTGGGTTTTTGTTTCTTACTATAACAATTTTTACAAAATGTGCATTAGCAAGCCTCTTTTAACTCCTTTTCCTCGATCCGTGAGGAAGTCAATGTAGAAAGGGGTGCCATAAGCTTTATCCTTGCATTTTAAGCACATACTCAAGGAAAAACTTCATTCGACGGGGGATCATACAATATTGATCAAAATTTGACGATCGTGAACCAACTTTTAATTGAACTTTCATACCCCTATGTGCAATGAATGATTGTACCACACGTTGAGCACTTTACCCCACAATATATTCGTTATGGCAACGTGTTTTTATTTTGATTGTGAGACAAATTTTTTATTATAAAGGTACAATTCACTATACTAAAAAAAATTAAAAGCAAAAGATTCATTGCCATATTTTGGAAATTTGTAACGGACAAGATCATGCATGTTATCCAAATATGATGAGTGGTCTTTATGTCTCAAGACAAAAATATCACCACACTAGTCTTCCTAGATAAAATGCAATTTATAGATTAAAATTAAATTGATTCAAAGAAAGACGACAAGTCAAATACTTGAAGTGGATGCCATAGAGTTGATTTTATAAAAGGTCGTGCATCCAAAAATATAGCATTCAACTTTAAAAATCTCATGCCAATAATGGTGGTTGATGCAGTCTTAGATTTGTAAAATTTAGCATATGAATGGAAACAAAACACTATGAAATCTTATTATTTTTATAAATTCAAGCACAATTTGATCTTACTCCACCCTACACTTTAATGGGACGTTGTCTATGTCCTCAATAGATCAAATAATAAGAAGGTAAGGGTAGGTAAGAACGAAAATACTCGAATGTGGGTAATTCATAAAAAGAGTATGCAAAAATAGTTGAGGTTAACATCCAAATCATTTAGGAAATGAAAAAAAAAACAAACATTGAAAAAAAGGGAAAGAGAAAATGCTTTTCCTCCTCAACACAAGTAGGGAAAAAATTAGAAAAAAATATTTTTCACCTAAACCCTCATCCGTGGGGTTGCTCCAAAGTTTGTGGTGCACATTGGCAATCCTGGACCATGTGTGTCCATCCAGGTCCTTGCCTTTGCATTGCTCTGAACTAGAGAGTCAACTTTGATTGTCATCCTCTGCTGCCAAGCTTTGGTAATCCACCGTGTCTGATGGGCATGCCGTCGTGCCACGTTCATGGTGTGATACCGATTAGGGCTGGAAGTTTGGTACCGGTATTTGGGATATACCGAATACCGTACCGAATTTGTCTATATTTGGTATTACCGAATATACGTATTATTTTGTGGGATTGGGATTGGGATTGAATTTCAATTGTTATTCGGTATTAGGGATTACATGATTGGGATCGGTATATACCGAAATACCGATCAATACCGAAATATAAGTTAGTGTGTATTTTATCCTCTCAACTAGACTCTCACATTCACTACTACGCGACCATCAACCACCAAAAGTGTCATTTAATTATACATAGATCATTATATCACTATTTCACACTATTATTAGTCGTCTCTCAACCTCAAATTCGTCAAATTAAAGATTACCAATTACAAGAACTTAAGATGTTAGCTCTAGGCAACTCAAGACTATTTTCTTAGTCTCTTCGCCCTAAATTAAACAATAAAATTTAATTTATATATTTAATTATTAATTGCAAAGGTAAGTAATTATGTATTCGATAATACCGATTGGGATACCGAGGTACCGATTGGGATACCGAGGTACCGATTGGGATACCGAAATTATTTAGGGATTGGGATTGGGATACCGAAATTATTTAGGGATTGGGATTGATTTTAGGGTGTAATTCGGTATTCGGGATTTCGGTATTTGGTATTGGGATACCGATACCGTACCGATTTCCACCCCTAATACCGATACATGTTGGTGTTAGTCTCAATCTAGCACTTGTGCCTAGCCTCAATAGTAACATATCCCCCCGGGGAGTCAACGGAGGAGGTGGCATCGAAGTAGATGCATCTATGTTGTGTGCTCTGGTACATAGTGGTTTAGGATAATCGCAACTCATGGAGCAAAAATGGGGGGTTAAGGCTAAATTGACCTTTTAGCCCCCTCGAAAACAAAAACTGATGCAGATCGGGGGCTATAATTTTCTATTTCATAGTTGGTAATCATAACTTATGAATAGTTTAAGTTATGTTTTTCAATTTAAATTTATATATTTGTTCATGATAATTAGATACGAACATTTCGATAAAATTTGAGAAATTTTCGAGATACTTTTTTTTAATAGTTAAAATTATTAGTTAATCCCTTCAATTGATGGTTCACATCTTTATTTTGAAATTGTTGGCATTACTTCATCTTTATGCATAATTGGCTGCTAGTATAGTCAATTATTAGTACTTTTTTATTTTGACAGGCAAAAACTTTTTATTCCAAACCCCAAACAGGGAAGCAAGAAACATTACAAGATGGGAGTAATGATGTTACAAATAAGGATCCAGTCCATCGGTAACGTACACAACCTAGCCTGACCGGCAACCCAATCCGCAAGTGAATTCAAACGCCGAGGCACAAACTCGACTTTGATCCACAGAGCTGATTGGAGGATCGAACACATGCGAGCAATTGTCGCACGACATTGCCAAGGCCAGTGGATCGGATCCTGACGCAAAGCAATGGAGAGAACCTGGCAATCCGTACGGATACACGTAGGAATCTGATCTTGCGATGCAATCAGGATGACATTGAAGAGACCAAATGCTTCCGCTTGAATGGGTAGGAGCAAAGGAAAGACTCAGTCTTGCCGTCGTACACTTCACCATGGGAATCAACAATAGTGATCCCATAAGCTGCCAAAGATGAACCTGAGACAAAGGATCCATCACAGTTCATCACTCGTGAAGCCGAGAAAGGCGGTGGTGAAGGATTCGAACGTGAACCCCTAGGCTGAGATCGTGATTGTGCCGCAGAGAGAATATTGGAACTCGTCACTGTCACACGAGCTTCCTCCAAATTAAGACAGTCACGAGTCGACACAATCACTGTGGAGGCCAGGGTAGGAGCCTTCTCTTCAAAAACAAATGAATTTCGAGCAAGCCAAATATTCCACAGGTAGCACACAATCCTGCGAATATGTGCAATGGAGTGGGTATCTTGGAGGCTGAAGAACCATACTTCGAAAGAGGAGTTATGGGAGGGCAAAGTGCTGATGAGTTCTGATATCTTCCAAGTAGCAGCAGCATACCGGCAGAAGAACAAGCAATGCATGACTGTTTCAGAGTGTGTATCGCAAAGGGGACACATCGGATTTGGCGCACATTTCCTCGAGAACAACCTTTCCCTTGTTGCAATAGCCTTCTTAGCACACTTCCAAACAAAGAACCTCAACTTTGGAGGGAGAGAAAGAGACCATAACCACTTCCAGTCTTGACGGTTTGGGCGGTTGCTCAAATGACTCTCTTGACCAGCCGGATGATCACGTTTGTCGGGGAGAGTATGATAGGCTGATCTCGTCGTGTAATTTCCTGCCAAATTGTAAAACAACTCACCACCCATATCATATCTAGACAATGCAGTGATCCATCACTTCATCTTTATGCAGAATCGGCCACTAGTATAGTCAATTATTAGTACTTGAAACAACTCACACCACTCATCTCGTATCCGGAAAATTCAGTGATCCATCACTTCATCTTTATGCATACTTGGACACTAGTATATTCAATTATTAGTACTTGAAACAACTAACACCACTCATCTTGTCTATATAATATAGCTTATTGAAAGGAAAAAAAAAATCACCCCCACTCTTTACTTCTCTCAAAATTTCCTCAACAAGGCATCATGTATTCATCTCAATCTTCTTTCACTGAATTTTCTGGATACGAGATGAGTGGTGTGAGTTGTTTCAAGTACTAATAATTGAATATACTGAGTCAATTATTAGTACTTGAAACAACTCACACCGCTCATCTTGTCTATATAATATAGCTTATTGAAAGGGGAAAAAAAATCACCCCCACTCTTTACTTCTCTCAAAATTTCCTCAACAAGGCATCATGTATTCATCTCAATCTTCTTCGTCTGATGAGCAAGAGTATGCAGAGCTTCAAATGTTCGACCACAAACTCCAACAGGAACTACAACAAATGGAGGCTGAGGAATGTTCACCACTTCCCCGACAAGTTGGCAGCCGAGGCTTCACCAGACATCATAGAGAAATTGCTCATTTACGCTTGATGAATGATTACTTCGGTCAAAATGGAAAGCTTCCCATTTAGAACATTGTGACAGGATCCTCTAACAATGCTCATCTTTGAAATCCTTATCTTTCATTTCGGACTTATAAATGTCCTCTGACATGGCCAACTACATATATTTACAAAATATAATTTCATAATCAAGATTAAGAGATAATAAAATTCACAACGTGGAAAAGAAAAAAAACTTACCACGTCATCTTCAGTTTGACCACTAGATCTTTGCTCGTTACCCTTCCTCAATGCCCCCTTTCATAAGCTACACGTCTTGCCTATTACCTTGACATCATCTATTGTTCGGAGCGCTCCAAGTGTGGATTGACCATATGAAATGCCTCATCTATCCGCTCCCAAAACTTTTTGAAGGGTTGACCATTGCCTATTGCTCCGTCGCATGATATTTGCACCAAAATTGACATAAGACTGTCTTCATCTTCAGACTAGTTGACACCTCTTTTGCTCATGATGAAATTGCAGAAGATGAGAATTTTTTTTTGGAGGTGAGGTGTTTGGAGAAAGTGTAGAGAGTGAGATATGAGATGGTGTATGAAATGAGGAGTTGGATGAGGTTTTTATAGAATTTTTTCTAGCTATTATTTTGAATCTCGTGCTTTATAGCCGTTGGTATATAATTTTAAAATTTTTTATAGAATTTTTCGACGTCAAATAGCATCGGAACGGTCGAAAATTGCACCGCAAATGTGTATCGATTTGTTTAAAAAGAACCATAAAGCAAATAAAAAGAAAAAAAAGCAGCCAACGGTCAAAAAGACAGCCAGCCACGCGGACGGGGAGTGCGCCAAAATGCGGCACGCGCCTGCCGCGCAGACGATTACTGACTGCCAGCTTTTCTAAAGTGGTTCCGATTTTAGCTCCTCCCAAATTTTAGCCTCCATGAACTAGACCTATTTTAGGCTCCAATTTTTTGTTTTAGCCCTTTATCCCCCTTTTACACCATGGGTTGGAGATGATTTGGTGGTGCTAAAAGGGTAGCACCATGGGTTCCATAGTGGGTAATGATCTCTCGCCATCCTTGTTGGACTCATATCTCGTAGGTTTCTAGATTGTTTAACAACGAATAGCAAAAACCTGAGTTTTCAAATGAAAACGAAAAAGGAAATCTTCATAAAATTGACTCAAGTTCGCAGCATTTTTCCTTCCTGATAAATGATAATATTAACTAGCTAGTTCTCCAGAATGGGATTCCTGCCTTCATCAATTTCAATAACCAGGAGATTCTCAGGAGTCGACCCCTTTGGTCCTTCAGTGTAAAGTACAGGTAGATAAGCTTTGTATGCCGGCAGGTACCTGGAAACGAAGTCCTCAATCTGCAAAACAGAATAAGAAAACTCTTCCTCAGTGAAGTTTCCACTTCAGAAAGAGACAATTTAGACATTATGGATAAAAGATGTCGATAGCATATCACAACCTCTTCGTCAGTCATTCCAGGTTTTCCTGCTTCCCTCATAGCAATCTCTGCCTGCAAAATGACATATACCAATGAAAAGAATGGTGACTAGTTGTTTGCTTCTGAGGCACAAGAACTCTTTGTGAGCTGCATAAAAGAATTAATCTTTTCATTCCAACATCAAAAAGCAACCTGCAGTCGCCATTGGTAAACACAACTTGGGTCCTGGATCTTTATGACTGCCCAAGCATCCACAAACTTGTCCCATGCATCACAGTATGCTTCGAGATTCTTGTTCACTATCTCCAACTGTGCAATCAAGAAGAAATTTTTAGTTATTTGAGTATAGAACAAACAAGACTTGATTGCACAAGAACTCAATCCATAACCTGTGGATCAACAGCTCGAACAGCTTCTACAGGTTGGGGTGTGAACCCAAGCATCCAACCTTCAAACAGAACCACCTAAAGCAACATGCACATGACTGCATGAGTAAACTAATAATGGATTTTTAAAAATTGTACTGTAGTAATTGAAGGTGACTAAAGAGGATTTTTGATACCGTTAATGGTCCTTCAACAACTGGCCAGGCAGAAGGATCAGCTCTATCGCCTTTACCACTATATGCAGACTACAAATAAGTAAGTTGGTCAAGAACAACTCTGAGCTTAAACAACAGAAAACCCAATAAAAGCATCAAACTATCTTACTTTATCATAGCGGGGTAACTTCATCTTCATACCTGAAAACTTGATATAAAAAAACAGTATCAAATAAGACAGGCGCTACACCACCAGGAAGATGACCAAGGGGAAAAGTCCTACCTTCTTTAGTCATTTTGCAAAGAGAAGTCAGTGTTTCAACTGAGAATGGAAGATCATGGCTCCCAGCATTTCCACGTAACTAAAGAAGAAAGAGGAAATCACAAATCAGAGAACAAGTTTATTTCAAGGTTGTTCACACCTGCATGAGGCTGCTCTCATCGTATAGAAAAATTTCAAAGCAGAGATTGGTTGCTTGCAACCTCTAGAAGTGAATTTCCCGGATTTGCTTCTCTCAGCTTACCCTGCAATTGACATGAAAATTGCTTCAGCTTCCTTTAACTTGAAGGCATGAAGTTTATTGACAAGGTACCTGATCCTCTGCCGTCAAATAGAAATCATCTATTGATATTGTCGCGGACTTCCTGAAAACGAAATCGTATGGGTCAATTGTCCAAATTTCCCAGTCTGGTGTCAATATACATTTTGGATCATCTATTATCATTGGTTTACCTTCCAGTGACATCAAAGAGATGAGCAAGAGCAGAAACAAGAGTAGTCTTTCCACAACCTTGAGGTGCACTAAAACCAATCTGTAAAACAAAATCTAATCCCTGTTACTACTAACTAGCATTGGTTATAAACAAAAGAGTGCCGTTGTAAACTTGTAAGGAAACGGTACCACTAGGGGAGGTATGTCTTCTCCATCTTTGAACTGGGAAGCGTGCTTGGAAATCTGATTCTCACACCATAAAAAAACCGGGATATAGTAGTGGTAAAACCTTTTTTTCTGAGGATCAGTGAGGTGCATGTCATTGAGCTGAAACAACCGGCTCAAGAGGGATCCATAGAGAATCCACTTGTCAATGGACTCAGCAATTGTATCTGAAGTCAAACCCATCTTGCCAATAAGTGGACCTGCGCATATGTACTCGAAAAAGTTCTGCACAGAAGCAACTTCTGCAGGCGCAGATGGGAAAGCTGAATCCACTGAACCCCTTCTCCAGTTTTTGCTGGAAATGGGATTCTGATGCACGTGAATGGAGTTGCCCTGAATCCACGAACATCCATGGCCACCTGCATATCGCATCAGAAAGAACGCCTGGTGATGTAAAACCATCCAAAGGTGTCAGCCAAGCACACGGATGTCCTAGTCTAAGAACCATATTCAGCATTTCATCAACTTCAACTAGGTTTACCCCAATTCAGCCGTTGTTAACATTGTGTTCTGAAGCTGAATCCCATTTCTGACTAAAGCAATCACCTTTCAGAACTGAGGTTAATTTTCTACAATCATATGGGATTAGAAACAACCCTAATCGCTTCTAGACACCACCGATTGAAACAAGACCCAAGTACAACAACACCCTAATTAAGTTCTTGAAAGAGAATTTATGACAGGGTAATCTAAAAAAAACCCGTGAAAATTGTTTATTGGAGCAAAATACCAGAGAGTAAGAATTAAGAAGCTAATGGGCAAGAAATTCACCTGATTTTGAGAGATTACTTGGCATCCGAGAGACTGCGGATTTGGGTTTCGTCGATGGAACAGAGGAATGATAAGAACAAGGGAACGGAAGGAATTTACAATTATTCTTGTTAACCTTAGTGGAGACCCATTCACTTGCAGAATGTAAGCAATTTGCATGGTTAATATTATAATAATCATGGTTGTTCAGACTGTGTATGGAAGAGAAGCTGCAGAGTGGCGACGGCGGTGATGACGCCACATTCAATGCCGCCATTCCCATCTCTTCCCGTTCTCTCCCTACCTCGGGCGGCGGCTATCTGGCGCCCAGTGTTGTTCTACCTTCTTCTCTTTTTCTGTCTCTTTGTTTCTGAGTTATGGCTGCTGCTGAATTTAGAGGATTGAGTGGAATCAAACAAAACAAGATAAGATTTCTTCTTTCTTTCTGGTGCTGGGAGTTCCATCTGTTAGTCCACAGTTTATTAATAGCCAGAGGATAAGAGCCAAGAGGAATATATACTAGCTATAAGATGTCAGTTAACAGTTCAAGTCTATGAAAGCTTTTAATTTTTCAGGTTACCAAGTCCCAAGTATGGGGTTTTTTTTTTTTTTTTTGACGAAAAGTATGGTTTTGGAGACTTGGCCAAATGAAATTTTACAGACGGGCGAGGACTGTTTAGCTTTTGGAATTCCTTTTGCCATTGATTTTGGTAACGAATGTGATATGACCGTTAGATCTCTTTTTCTGAATTTCGACTAATCTCAATGGTTAATTAATATTTTTTGGCGATGCCACGTTTTATTGTGGGGCGGATATGACGTATGAGCATGTATTATGTGGCCCATTATGGTGTTTTGTTAGTATTATTAGCCTAAAATTAATTTTTTGTTAGTAGTTTTGTTAGTAATATTGACCGAGAAGAGATATACGGCGGTCAATATTCAATTTAAATTTTTTGAAAATTTTGGCTCGTAAATGATATTTACCTAAACCAAAGTAGACTCATTGATTATGGGTAGGATAGGGTATAATGACGTATATATGAGTTTGGAAGTTTGTAGATGGAAGTTTCTCTCTAGAGTTTTTCT
This sequence comes from Linum tenue, assembly GCA_946122785.1. Classification (NCBI taxonomy): domain Eukaryota; kingdom Viridiplantae; phylum Streptophyta; class Magnoliopsida; order Malpighiales; family Linaceae; genus Linum; species Linum tenue. The sequence goes on along the minus strand of CAMGYJ010000011.1, from coordinate 39,813,051 downwards.
TTTTCACCCGAGCTAGAATTTTTAACAAATATACATGGAATGTTTGGCTAGATATCTACACATATCACATCCCATAGTGGAAAATAACGACTTTCTAATAAGTAATAACCATATATATTTAATTGGACTCAACATTGAGTTGAAAAAAAAGTTAGTGGTTCATAGCTCAATTATTAGTTCTCTAGACTGTTGGTGAGTCGTGTATGGACTCGTTCATACTTGTGAATAGAATACATAAAAATAGTATACTAATTAGGATTAGACGAAGAAGGCAAAGAAAGAGTTATGGAAGGCGAGTGAAAAATGAAACGAAAAGGAAGTAGATGATTGAAAGGTTTTGACCAATTGTTTTAGTTGGCCGTCAATACAACAATCAACCCTTTTCACCGTAGCGATTTATCGACACTTGCTTATGTCGATGTCGCATATTTTGTTACATGTAGTTAGTAGAAGTTTGTTTAGTACCCCCTAAATGTACTAAATGATGAGTTCGTAAATTCGCTCTTGCAATATTTTAGAGTCGTACCTCTTTTATCATTTATTCAATGTTTCACGTAATGAGCAAATATAAAATGGTCGAATCTTCTCCTACAGTTGAGTGATACACCATCTTGTATTGTACAAACTAAATTTATACTTTAATGTTATGGTGGATTGGATTCATAGATTGGTTTAAAAGGATTGGTGGATTGGATTCAGGGATTCAAGTGAAATCTAAACATTGGACCAATATGTAAATTGAAAAAATTATAGGTACAAAAATCTCATAAAATTTAGATACCAAAACATAGTAGTTCAATAATTTTATATTAAAATTAAATTTGGAGTATCAAAATGTAAATTATACATTATAGTGACTAAGTTGTGATTTAAGTAAATTTGGGGTATCAAAATGTAAATTGTTAGGCAAGAGTAACCTAACTTCAGTTTTATTTATATTAATATGAATGGATGAAAAACATCCTAACTTTCATTCCAAATCAATTGAGATTTGAAAAGTCCATGAATTTCATACAAGATTGATTAATACAAAGCATGATCAACACTTCAAATATCATGTAATCCAAGAGGCAAAAATAAGTCCTCGACTAATTAAATAATTTGCACATTTATTACCCTCGCCATCATTATGGGAGATGCAATGTCTCAATTATATCAAATTGTTCCTAAAAACGATCAATGACTGTTGATGTTGGTGGTTGCTCTTATCACTACTCTTAACTAGTTGAACCGCATAGTGAGGTCTAGGTCGACTCATATTGTCAAACTAGTTCCTGAAAATAGTCAATGACTGTTGTATTCTAGTGGTTGCTCTAATCACTACTCTGAAGTAGTTGAACCGCATAATGGGAGTCTAGCTTGACTCATACTCGTCTAAACCACACTCCAAGCTTACTAGATCCCTTCCACCATACCTCTAAACTCTGCCTTGATAATGGAGCAAATTCCTAAGTTTAAGCGAATGTTACAAGGCAACATCATGTGTGACCATGGATCAGGCCACATGATACTACATGACCTTCATGGTAAAAGGATCTATCGCGACATTAGGATTTGCTCAATATTGTCCAATATGTGTTTTAAAGTCCTTATGTTTACTTTTGGGGATTGCTATTCGTCGCCCTAAAAAATACTTATTCGTCGCCCTAATCATGTTGATTTTACTTTAATGCCCTTAGTTTTTTTTTTTTTGTCTTTCGAACACAGGGTCACCGGAGAGCTTCGATATCAACCCATCCGGCGAGTAGCGGGGAAAAAGCAGTAGCGTCGACTGGCTGGGCAAAGAGCAATGGCTATCAATGGATATTTACAAACCACCACGGAAGTTCCAAAGAGAGCAACAGCGGATTGGTTTTTGGCTGAATGGAAAAACTAGAGAGCAAGGGCTATTTGGCTTAACATCACTTACTAATCAATGGATCATTACTAACCACCATGGGTATTTGGCTGAACTGCGACACTTACTAATCTGCTCAGCAACAGCAGCAGGTCGGCGGTTGGGTGAATGACAGCGTCGGCCGGTATTAGTATTTGGCTGGTGGGGAAGTTAAGGGGTTAGGGATTGCAATTGGAAACAGGGTATAAACGTCAATGTACTATGGTTTAGGGCGAATTTTTTTAAATTTTAGGGCGACGAATAGCAATTCAGTTACTTTTATACTTTTGATGCCGTAGTTTTTTTAGTTTTTTATACCAAATGAGTATTTTGGATTGGACAAGGAGTCTAATAACGAAGAACCACAGATCTAGGAGTAAGAATAGGCACAACCGCCTCCATATCCGCCCAACATGGTCATGGCTCAATCAAGCACAAATTCTACAGGACTTCATAGAAACACAAAAGTCTAGAAAAGTCAATTGACCTAGAATAATAAGCATGGTCAGGCCAACATTGGGGTAGGATTGTCGCTAAAGCCTAAGATATGTGAAGGCCATTTATCAGTTCCAAAACCTTCCTAACCGATCTTGAAGACTCATAGCGAACCTATCATTACCACATGAACAATTAGACATCCAACCCGTAATCGCAACAACCCAATTGCAAAAAAATCCTAGAAGTTGGTTTGGGAGGAAACAAACTTAGTGAGATGCATATAAATATCACTTTAAAATATGTTTTGCACTTTTTATCCACTTTTACACTTGAGGAGGAGGGGGGGGGGGGGGGGGGGGTGGGTTCGAAACCCAACTTTCCCTCAAGTGAAGTTTAAAAGCAAAATGATGAAGAAGAAAAATCATGGATGCCTAAGGTAGCCGCTGATGCGTAGTAAACATGCAAGTGATTAAATGTCCTAGGATGTCCTATGGTCGTATTCCTTGAGGTCTTCTAATGCACAACTACTCACACCAACCATCATGACCTACATGAATTGAACAAGCAATCAAGAAGAGTAAAGTTGTTTAGGGCTTTTTTTTTATTTATAGATGCATCAAAGTAAAGATACGTTATTGTAATAGGTAGTGAAATCGAAAACAATCATGCAAATTAGGGCTCATTCACATCATGAATCGATGATTCCTCAATGAGATTTATGATAAATCCATCTCTAGTCCTGCAGCATAAATGAGATCTATGATAAAGAAGGTGATCCTACAACTTCTGAAGAAGGAGAGGAAGAGATACAACCCCTAGGAGGACAATGGAAGAAGAAGGATGCAGTATCCAAGAACTTACACTAATCTAAACCTTTTTGGATTCGTGGGAAGATGTTTAGGGCTTCACAACTCTTGAAGTATTTGAACACTTCCTACACCTTCTTCAATCTGAATAAAAAAGTACTCCATCTACCAAGGCATCCACCATTGGAAACATCTAGGAGGAAGTATTCGAGTATGATGACCCTCCAAACATTGAAGAAGAGATAGTGGAGGAAAATTCAAGCAAGGATAATCAGCCTCAAATGATAAAGTAGGAAAGGTGCCACCAGTTGAGCAACCATCTTAACCTAACTAACTAAAGGAGGAGCTACAATAGGAACCACCTATCAAGAATGGTTACGACCAGGCCAACATGGAATCCAACTTAGAAGAAGAGCAAAATGCCCCCACCATCCAAGCAATCATGGAGGAGTTCATCAAAGAAGATATATCATCTAGCTTAATGGAGGAAGCTTCAAGCCACACCCATCAATTGTTCAACTCAAGTTGGGAGTTGAAAACTGACGAAGACTGCCACTTCGTTCTTGGAAAAAAAGAAACCTCTACATCACCCTCTAAAATAAAGGAAGTAGAGCAAGGAGTAGCCATCCCATCTACCCCAAGCAACGAATCTCTATGCACAGAAGAACCAAACTTTGGAGTGGATGAAACCATTCAAGATCCCCTGATATCACCTTCTCAAGGATCTACACAAACCTTGGAAACAAGAACTTTAAAGAAGTAAGGGTCGAGCATGACCAGTTCATCATTGGAGATCATCATTGCTATGAAAAGCCAAGCGAGAAGCATGAGCAACTTATAAAGAAGGAGAATTTTTACCAACATCAACTCAACTCCTTATGGACATAAAGAGCTCATTAGAGTATATGAAGAGAAGGAGGATCTTGGTCATTACACGATCAATTGTCTCCTAGAAGACCATTATGTGGAGCAATGATTGGTAGATCTTGGCTCTAGTGTCAACATACTACCACTTCCTCCTACGAAGATGTGGGTCTTGATGGCATGGAAGACATAGATATGGAGATTAAAATGACTGATTATACTCCATGTCAACATCTTGGAATATTTTGAAGTTTAAGCATGCAAATTGGGCCCTTCATGTTCTTTCTATAGTATGTGGTGATTAGGATGAATACAGAAATCCCATATTTCCTAGTCTTTAGTAGACCATTTCTAGCCACTTCTTGTGCTATGATCAATGTAGCAAAGAGAGAGATCACCCTACCAGTAGGAGAGGTCATGCATTGAATAGTGGGGTCTATTGAAGAGGACGAGGAAGAAAAGGCCATTGAAGAAGATGATTTTGAGGAGATTGAAGAGACAAAGACGGAGATAGAGATAGAGATCATGACTCGATCAGGATCTCTATATGAGGATTTGTTACATACAACATATCCATTACTAGGATGAGGAGATGAAGAGACGTCAGAACCTGATTGGCCAACCAATGAGGTTTTGTTCTTCAATTGGGAGAAACATATCCCTTTGTTTTTATTTGGATTTAGGAGTTGAAGAAATTTCTCTCTTCGTATTTGCTTGCTTTTGATTGATGTATAATCTCGCTAAAAATGATAAGTGTTGGTTTCCTATGCCCTATTCCGACATTTGTATAACAAGTTGAGTACAATATTTCAAACTTTTGCATAGCTCACTATCTTTTAGTCCGTTGAGGACAATGTCTATTTTAAAGGGTGGGGTGGAATTGAGTGATATATTTACTTGACTATTCTTGATACATGACATATTTTAGTCATTCAATTTCGAAATATACTAGTTTTATGATCCATTTGAAAAAATTTCAAAAAAATTGAAGATGTTTTCCATTTAATGATTTTTAGGCATCCCCTACAAGCTTTTCATTGCTCATCGTACTTTGAATCAGTGAGTCTAGGGAATGCCATTCTTTCTAGTGAGGATAGTGTAGTAACTACGAAGGATGTGACATTCAATCAGACTAATAACCATTTGATGTGTTTGAATGCTATGTGGTTTAATTCATTCAAAGATTTCTGATCATGCAAAGGAGTCTCCCACTTTGGAAAAGTTCTTTTTTCAAAGGTGAACTGTATCTTTAGAAAAATAAAAAATCTATCAATCAAGACATGTTTGAATCCTTAAAAAAATTCATGCTATGTTCTAAAAAAAATTGCAGGGTAAGCCCAATGTGTGAGGCATCTTTTCATTGCACTAAATTGGTTTTGAAAATGATACTAGTTGAGCTTTAGTGGGGAAGTCCTATGAGGTTATGCTAGTTCTTCTCTAGTACAAGTAAAATTTTCACCAGTCGAATTGATAGCCAACTTGAGGATGTGTTCTCAAGGGCACGGATAAAGCTTCCGACACCCCTTAATTTCATTGACCCTCCACACAAGTTGAGGAAAAGAGATTTCTAAGTTCTTGCTTGACCAATAAGAGTAACCCTAAAAAACCTCTCCGCTCAATAAAAACTTAGAAAAAGAATAAAAATCGAAAAAGATAAACAAGTTAAGGTTGTGAAGGCAAAAAGTACTTAAAGCGTATGTCAAGTTGATGGTAGAAGCATTCAAAGCTGAAAAATGTTTATCAAAACCTTGACCCTTGTGTTTTAAGACTCTAATGCATGGTTAGTTGTTTATACTTGGATTGGATTGTATTTGTATGATGTTATTGCATATTGATATGGTAAGGATTCTCTCATGTTATTTTTGACCTTGTAAGTTACTTGTGATCCACTACGCAAGCTTTAAATACATTGATTCTTCTTAGTATTCAATGAGTTGTATGATGTAGTAGTGTTTACTTGGGACACTCAAAGTTCAAGTGTAGGGTATTTCTAGTGCCACTCAATTTATAATGTTTCACTCCCATATTACATTTTCCCCTTCTGTAAATGCATCTTTAGTGATTTTGATTGTATTTCATATGGAAATCATAACTATTTGATTAATGTGCTTATGCTAGACCTTGATTGTGTTTCTGTACTTTTTAATGCCTTTAAGATTTTTTTTGTGGTTTTCAAGGATATAAACCATTCAAGATGTATTTGTATCAAGAATATATATTGAGGATCAGAATGTGGAGGAGAATACGAACTTATGGGCTCAAATAGAGATAGATTTGGACACCTGATGCTCACTTTGTGACAAAAAACAAGGAGAACAGGTAGTGAAGCAGACCAGACTTGGACCAAGGCCCATGAGATTTTCTATTAGTAACCGCCGCTCTACAAATTGGAGGAAGATTCCATTGGGCCAGAATATACCCATCCCAAGAGAGAGTAGAGCGGCAGCCCAACATTGGTATCCACGACCACTAGCCTAAATCATCAAAGAAACTTCCTAAAAAAGCTACTTTGTCCACAATTCAAAGGAAATCGAGTTCAAATCGGATAGGGAAAAGGTGGACAAATTATAGGAGTAAGATAACTAGAAAACCCTCCTATGTAACTAGTATAAATAGGAGCATAGGTCTACACGAATGGTACACACCTTTTACCAACACTCTGCCCCACTGCGCTCAAGTAGCAATCCATAGAAGAGGAGGAGAAGCCATGATGGAGCTCGACTAGGAAAAGTTCATCATCGTTGTTTGTATCAATAATGATTTCATTCAACTCTACTTGGTGTTGTTATTCGATATATTTAGGGATGTGAATTCTATGATGATTATGTATTAATTTCTATGAATCAATGAGATGCTCAATTCGTTCTATGATATGGATAATTGATGCTTGTTGTTTTAGATGCTTTATTGAATGCATGTTTTAATCATATATTGATTATGATCATCGATGCTCTTTATCATATGATGTTTTGATTGATCTAAGCGTGTGACTTTACTATGACTTTATCATTGTCCTGCTTAGGCGGCTATAGGAGGAGTAGCTACCCTTCAATGCATGATTAAGGAAGATGCTTGATTCTTAGATCATCAATGCTATAGACTAGAGTTATGGTTCGTAGAAGCCCACAATTAATGATATGATATCCTAGCTTCTTTATTCTTCATTGATTAGGTGATGACATGAAGCAAAAGCATGCATTAGCTAGTTAAATCTTTATCACAGGAGGTTCATGCATGGGTAGAGAGTGGCCATAAAGGAAGGGATAGGCATCATAATAGATGATGCATAAATGCAGCTTATTGTGGAGATTGTATGCATGACCATCTAGAAGGAGCTACCTAAACATTACTTTCTTGCTTGCATCTTTGTTTGTTTTCTTACATAGTAGTTTAGAAATTCGAATAGACTGTCCCTCAACTCATCTAGGTTTACTTTCTTGCATCGCATACATCCAATTCAAGTGGTTATATTTGAGTAGTTACTATTGAAAGACCATGTGGAATACGATCCTGGGAAATCCTAGAATTTTATAACTCGATACTACACAATCATTGAGTTTGGATAATTTGATTGTTTTGATTGCTTGAATATTTATATTTTGCCGAAGAAAGTAGAAAACAAAGAACAAAAGAAGATTTGGGGGCGGTGGTGGGAGAAACGAGATGGAGGAGGGTGGTTAAATGGGGATCAGATGGCGAGGTCGACATGTTGTTGACGAATCATGAAGAAGAAGACAGAAGGAGTAGGTAAAGGATGCAATCTTGACTCGTTCTAACTACAACATCCCGATCGAAAGCCAAGTATAATCGCTGAACGGGAGTAGCATAGGGCAAGCAAGCAATAAGAATTTATCGTACCACGGGGATTTAGGCTTACCCTACTTAAGGTTTAGGGTTCGTTATCTAGTCAACCTAGGATAGTGATTGATAGAATTAAACTAACTAACCTAGACTAACCACTAACCTAGCTATTTATAAGGTTGGGAGCACTCTTTGGTTGAATCGTCCTATGTCCGTTCTTTGGATCGATGTTGGGTATCCTCCTAGCTCAATCGACTCAAATACACAACTGTTTGGAGATGGACTCCCTCGGGAATGACCCAGAACGGCGAATCGATGGATGGACAGTGCTCTAGTCAACCTTGGGTTTCATATAATGCTAGGAGCCCGATCGAATCAACTCCCTCGGGGACTACCCTGACAATATACGATAGGAGTGACCCGAAGACTACAAAAGGGGGGCTCTAAGGGGATTATCTCCCTCCTAGGTCAAAAGCTCAATACATGAAAATGGAAACCCAACTCATGTCATTCATGAAAACATCCATCAATTAAGTAAAATCATCAATCAATCATGGAGTTTGTCACATACATCAACATTAAACCCAAATCTAGACCTAGGATTCTTAAACCCAAGAGAAGAGGGTGAGTTTCTAGAGAGAGAGAGATGAGAGGTTACAAAGAAACCTCTAGATCTTCATCATCTTCTTCTAGGCTTGATTCCTAGCTTCCAAGCTTGATCAATGCCTTCAATTAAGCTCTAAGATCACTCTCTCTCTCTCTCTCACTCACTAGAACTCCCCTTTGGTGTTTTGGGTTGAAACCCTTGAGAAAGAAAGTATTCCTTCTCCAAAAACCAGCTCTCCTTTCTCTATCCCCGCTGTTGTCTTCATATTTGCCCGAAAGTGACCACTTCACGGCCACGTTGGCCAGTTCACGTCCGTGAACACCTAAACGCATCCGTGAACTCAGTGTAGTATCCAAAATGCACCGCTTCACTCTCCTGGGTTCACGGTTTGTGCTCCAAGTGCACGGTCTTAGAGACCGTGAACTCCTTTGGCGTCAGTAACTTTTGGAACCTCGTTGGACGCCTCAATGTTGTTCATGGTTTGTGGTTCTAGTTCATGGCCTTAGAGACCATGAACTCCAATGCCAGATCGTGAACTGTGGCTGCTTCCTGGATGCCTGCACTTCACTGTTATGGGGCAATTTTCACGGTCGCTTCGGACTCTTCGGTCTTTTTGTGCTTTTCGACCTCCAATCATCCCAAAACTCATCCTAGACCCTTCCATGCGTGCTAGGACCTGAAATGTATCAGAACAATAGGGCTGGGCATGCGGGCGGATCATCCGCGGGTTTGGGCCGACCCACCCGCATTTGACCCGAATTTCGTTAAGTGGGTGGGTCTGTGGGTGGGTGACGGGTTGCGCTGGGAGCCATCCGCCGGGTGTTGGGTGGGTTGTGGGTGAATGTGCGGGTGACCCGCTCAACCCAACAGCAAAAAGATCAAAGTCGTTGGTGCTAGAGAGAGGAGAATGAAGACGTTAGATATAAACTCGGACTGCTCCTGGAGTTTGAACCTCAAAATCAACCTTCCAAATAGAGATCCCCTCTTCTTCCTTTTACTTTTTCCTCTAATTCTTGAGCCTAGATCACCGCTCTTTCCTTTGTGGAATTATTTTCCTTAGTTTCTTGCACCTAATAATCGTCTCAATCTATAGAAAACTCTTTCATAATAGAATTTCTATCCAATTTAAGAACTAATTCGACATTTTTCGCCCTATTTCAACTTCTTGTTTCCCTCGATGATTCTCTTCACCTATTATCATGTCAAGTTGACTCCTTTATATTATATACATTGTGATGTGGGTGAACCCACAAACCCACCCGCATCATCCACCATCCGCCCGACCCAACCCGAGACTAAATGTGGGTGGGTGGTGGGTTAAAAATTATCAATCCGTTTAAGCGCGGGTGGGTGCATTTTATGGTCAAAATCCACCCGACCCACCCAATGCCCACCCCTACAGAACAAGCACAACCTAGCGTGAAATATGTCGAGGTACAATAAAATTCAAAGCCAAACGATCAAAATATGAGGGAAAAAATGTGTACAATTGGACCCGAATCAAATCTCCCTTCTTCCACCCTCCGTCACCGTCGCACACATCCACGCCGCTACCGAAACCCCCCCCCCCCAATCGCTAGCGGTGTTCGCGCTTATTGTTTTGTCACTATTGCTCTGTTTTGCGGTGGCGATGAAGAGGAAACAGAGGAGTCGGAGCCAGTTGTCGTCGAAGAAGGGGATCTTTCTACCCGACGACGTCGTCTTGCAGATAAACCAAGTTGAAAAAAGCGATGGCTGGCTGAAAAAGATAATTTAAAAACTGGAAAATTAAACTTTTATTTAGTAATTTCCTAGGTGTCGCTTACGCGGCCGACATATAGGCACCACTTCATCAATAGTCAAACAAAGGTTCACCACTGTTGGATCAACCGTTAACTCTAACGGTCAACATGAATTTGTGTAACACAAATGACACAAATCCCTAATAGCATGGTAACATTGCAACGTTTAAAAGAAGATATGAATATAATGGCGAACAATGGTAACATTGCAATGTCAAATTTTAACAGCAATAAATCCATTTATCTCAATATCGTCTGTTTATCATCTCTGAAAATGAAATATATGTTGAGTAAGAAAGGAACCAATTGAATAATGATTTGATAACAAATGACGAATTGTCATTGATAGAGTCATATGCTACACAAAATGATAAAAAAAAGTAACGACCATAAAAAATATTTATAACATCAGTGGTCCTGAAGTAACGTAGTAAATTAACAACTAATTTTGGAAAATAATTTTGTCTCGATATTTAAAGAAATTTGAAAAAATATCTGTTTAAAATAATATTGACGAATTATGAAAATTTTAAGTGAAAATTTGAAAATTAGAATGCATATATCTATGTTAATGCAAGAACTTAAAAAAAAAATATGAGAAGCTAAATTTTAAGCTTGTACATTTGGAGTGAAAAAAAAAGAAAAAAGAAAAGGTGCTTTGGGAAACTAAAATGGTACATATGAGAGATTTAGAGGCTAAATTTAGCTTGATGGGTTGAAGTTGGCGACTTCCAACATTTGGATCTTGATGTCTCTAACTCGTATAAGGTAGTCGATGCTTTAGTATGAAAATGCAAGAATGACTATTCAAAAGAAAATAAAAGTGTAAAAACAATCCTAGAGACTACTATACACGCCTTTGATCGATTACAAGAAAATTCTAAGTTATTATGAAACAAATATACATAAATAGTGTAAATCATACAATGAAATAAGGGTATAAAATAACATATTTTACGTATCATCATCTATTCAATTAAATGATGAAGGCATTCCATAAAGCTTCATTCCAAAAAACTTACATTCTAGGTGTTGACACACACTTTATGTTTACATCAACGACTTGACTTGAAAACTTGATTGTTAATAGAGTATCGTTAATAAAAATTAAACTTAGCCAATCATAAGCATTTTGGATGAAAGACATCTTAAAATCAAGGATCAGGCCAACATTATATTCAGTTCGGTTCTGTTTGGTCCGGTCCAAATATTAATTCACTCCATTTTTCTTCAGTAATTATAAAATTCATGGGACCAAGGATCAGACCGTTATATATTTGGTTCGGTGTGGTCTGGTCCAAACGTCAGTTCGATCGGATACGCTCTGGTACAGACCAAACCATTGCAAACCCCTAACCCCAATAAAAGCACCACCTCTTGCAAGATGATGACATTATAGGTGATATTATGTCCGAGACAAAACTAGTATGTGTTGGGTGCACCACACTCTTAATCAGTGGCTTAATCTGGTTCACCATTAATTTGGTAGTGTCTTTTAAACCACATGAAATTCATAGACCAATATGGTGAAAATTCTTAATCAAAACTGGACCCTCATTTAGGATCAACACCAATTGTGTCTCTTTAACTCTGCGAATATTGGTCGACTCTTGAAAGGACTGAGCCAAAAATCTAGAGAATGACTTAGCCAATGTATCCAATAATTTGGATAGAATATCGAGGTAACCATCCTTATGGCCGGTTTCATCGAGCAAGGTCGTCGTGGAAGTTGGTCTTTGTCGTTGTTGAAGGGCAATCCAGAGTTTGGGTTTCCAGACTAGTCGAGGAAGTTGGTCGTATTCTGATTATTCGATTGATCCTCCTTTGATCGAATGATGTGATGCCTCAAGGGAGAAAATAGTAGGGTCCTTGTCGCCTATTAGTTCGGGTAAATGCATCAACACAAGGTAGGATCTAACAAAATTCAAAATCTGCAGCTCTTATGTTGTCGGATATCGAGGGGATACGTGAATAGGATACTAGAGAGCTCTTTCCTATGCAACACCTTCCTTCTATGTTCTCTTGTCCATCCAACTTAGCTTTAGGTTTCCTTGTTTGCACAACTCCTTTTTTCACTTTAGTTTTGCAAAACCAGAGGCACTTCAACCTCCTATGTCATTTTAACTTAGATAGAACCATACCTCGCCACCAGAGTAATGGTTCTGCTAGAGACCCTAGGAAAATACGATCATTGCCTTCAGGCTAAGTAAATATGGTTTGTGCTACAATCGACGACATCAGATTTCCCATGACTGAACGCTCAAAACCCATGATTAATGCTTTCTATTTACAATGGTGGAAATCCTGTGATAAATATTCCAATTAGTCACGAGAAACCCCTTGATTAAGCTACAACCACAGGATAATCCATGTGATTAAAAGATGCTATCACAGAGGGATTTCCCGTGACTAGTGATGTTATTAACTACAAGATTTTTGCTAATAGTCACGAGAATTTGGAGGTTGTGACATTGTAATTGGACATATTTTCATTAGCTTGAACTATTAATATTTAATACTAAGAGCAATTGTAATTCATTAATCAATTATAATCTTATACATGAATGAAAATTTTCAATTACATTATGTCGATTCTAGTCGCATAATATTAATAAAAACATTTAAAGAGTGTAAGAAACTATATTGAATAATGTCTCTACAAGAGCTCTCTAGTGTTATAGTCTATAATATAGAAGTTAGAGGTGTAATTAGTTCTAATTACAAAGTGAAATCTGAAGTGCTTTTCATGAATCAAATATTCCTCCATGTAGCGATGATGGTACTATCTGTAAGCTGTAAATTGTTTAACAAACTATTAGGTTAAGGTAAGACATCAGAAATATGTTCTCATTCAATATAACTTGTTTAGAAATAGATTCAGCTTAAGAATAAAGCATACACATCCAAAGACTCGTAAGAAGGAGTAGTCGGGAAGCCGAGCATACAAGCGCATAAAATGAGACTCCCCATCAAGGATAGGAGTGATATGACGGTTGATCAAGTACACTATCGTGCTTACAACTTCAACCTAGAACCCTTTTGGTACCTACAAGTGACGAAGAAGAGCCCGAGTAAGCTTGACCACATGTCAGTGTTTATGTTCATCCAGCCTGTTCTGCAGAGAGACCCTTGGTCACGACAGATGAGAGAGAATGTCGTGTTCATCATAGAAATCCTGCAAAGGGTGGGAAGTAAACTCGCCTCCAGGATCCAAGCGAATAATCTTCACTGTCTTGCCAAACTGTGTCTAGACCATTTGAATGACCTCTTTTGCATACGTACTTAATTCAGATTTATTTTGCAAGAAGTATATACATGCAAAATGAGTCACATGATCAATGAATAATGCGAAATAACGATAACCCAACCTATAGGTTACATGAGACGGTCCCCATAAATGTGTATGAACCAAATTCAACGTCATAGTATAAATTGTATCACTCGACGAAAAGGAAGACTGTGAAGCTTTCGCTTCAATGCAACTCTCACATGGAGACAGCTCAGGAAAATGATAAATCAACTTTGCAAGCAACAAATTATTCCGAAGCATATATGATAACCGAGTTGTGTGTGGGTGACCAAGGCGACAATGCCACAAATCCCAAACAAAAGAATCCAAGACCCCACTAGGCCGAACAAAAAAAAATAACGAACTAGGATGATTCAAAGCATCCAAAGACCTTACAGACTCCATGTTTTCAACGCCACAATAATCAAATTCTTCAAAGTCAGGAAAGGAAGAAGGACGCAGCTCCTCATTTGACTTTGGTCCTCAATGGTTACTCCCTTCTCTGCCGATCAGACTGTTAACAGCAGGCGGAGGAAGATATTCCTCAAGCACAAAATCCCTACCATTCTTCCTACCCTTCCCGATCACCTTCCCGTTTGTTTGATCCTACACCATATGCACATGAGTGGAAAACATAACATTACAACCCTCCTCTGTCAGCTGACCAACCAAGAACAAACTAGTTACCAACTCGGTCACAAAGAATTTCGGGCAATCAAATATCAGGAGAGACAAGATTCGCTTTTCCATGAACATGAATCTTCGACCCATTAGCCACCTATAAATGCATGGTACTATTGGGACGTATCCAAAAAACAGGGAGGATATATGAATCATATGGTTAAAAGCCATGGAATCCAATAACCATCGAGGAAAGTTACCCGACACTTTGGTGGCAATGGCAGCAGTCAAGACGTTTGGTAAAGCCTCCTATAGAGCTTCGTCAACAAGACGACGTATGAGATCCGGCGAGACAATCGAGGACGCCATAGATGAGGAAGCAACCTCCTCTCCCACGGCACTCAGAGCAGCAACTGGGTCAACAACGTAACTAGGTCGAGCAATTGACCCATGACCAGGACGACCCTTCTTCAAGATACTCGGACAGTCGAAGACAATATGCCTAGATTGTTTGCAGTAAATGCAAAAGTTTTTCTTTCAACAATGTGGTTGAATATGTCCCACCTCATGGAAGAAGTGACATGCGAGATGACTGGTGCTACTGGGATTAAACTGAGGATGCTGAGATCGATGTGCCCCACCTTTACCCACAACAAAGGCGGACTCAGTGCCACCCCGAGAATGATTAAGTCGAGCTTGACTCCGAAGATGAGTCTCTCTCTTATTAGCTCAGCAAAGGCTTCATCAATAGACACCACATTACGATGGACCAAGGAGGCACAAATAGGTTAGAAATAGGGCTGGTATTCGGTAAACCGGTATTCGGTATACCGGGTATCGAACCGATTATAATCGGTATTCGGTATACCGAATACCGTCGGTATCGGTATTCGGCTGCACTTCTTGGCCAAACGGTATACCGAATACCGACCAGTCATATACCGACGGTAAATCGGTATACCGAATACCGAATAACAAAAATAAAAAAAGGAAACGACAGCGTTTGAAATTGGGAGGTGGGGGGGGGCGTGTAAACCCTAAAATTAAATCAACATCTGCGCAGCCCAGCACATCGGCCCCTCCACCTTTCCTCTGTTCGACTTCAACTCTTCTTCTCCAGCCCGCCGAGGCGAATTCCAGCGCCACCACAGCACGCCCCGGCGGTCTTCCCCCAGGACATTCATCCCGCCCTTTCTTTATCAGCCGCAAATCCCTTTCCACCAACCGCCGCCACCACTACTATCTAATCCTTTGCCTAAACTCAAATTCTCCTTATCACCAAGGGGATGCTTTGAGCGTCAGTTAGTTCCAATGCTTCAAGTTCCAAGTATTCACAATAAACTTCAATTGGATTCCAATTAGTTAATCTCCAATGCTATCGTCAGTTTCTTTATCTCTACTTCTAATGGTATAATCTCAATGCATTAATCGGTATTCGGTATACCGGTATTAATACCGGATACCGAGTATTCGGTATCCGGTATACCGGATAACATTCGGTATCGATATTCGGTGGGTACACAATGTTATCCGGTATACCGGATACCGACCGATTACCAGCCCTAGTTAGAAATATGGTTGAAGCTTCATCAAAAACTGAAGAAGCAGGGTGCGAACATGCTCCTTGACCACAACGGCAAAATTCGCTTCATCAGATAAAGATACATCAAGCAAATCAAACGCAGTCCATAATGACACCAATCCTTGATAAAGAGTGTGAATTTCATGATCCCCCTGGGTATAGCGAGAATCTCAATCTCAAGTTGAAACTGGCAAAACGAACTAGCTTGCAAGTAGGTCGTGTTGATGTGACGCCACATCTAATTGGTCGTGCTAAACTGGCGTAAACTTAGAGCTGTCAGTTTCAACAGAGGAGAGCCTCTAGGTCACACTCTGGGCATGGTGGTAGGTGGCTTCGGAGATTGGCCATTCATAATGGGCAGCAAGCAGCGGCCTTCAGCGAAATTCTGAAAGTGGAACTCCCTGAGAGGGAAGTTCTTCCCATCAAACTTGATTGTAGAAGGGTCCATCTTCTGGGAATCCATGGCAACAAAAAACCGAGACAATCGATATGCAAGCAAAGAAGCATTAGCATAAACCAACTAAAAAATCCCAAAAGCAAACAAAGGAAGCCGAGAGTACTTGAAGATAAGCACCAAAGAAACCAAATATCCACCAAGAACACTGATTGAAGGATGCAAAAATAGAGCCAAGGAAGAATAATTTTTGCCGAGAACCCTGATGAACCAATAAAAGATAATGAGGCTAGAAATAAACCCCTGCCAAGAGAACCAAAAAAGAACGAACACGGCCAACGTATCACGCGAATCGAAGGTCTTGGATCGCAAGCTCTAATACCATATAAAAGAATCCAATATAATGCAAGAACGAATGAACACGTAGAATTTTTTAACGTGGTATCGTCAATATGACACTAGTCCACGGAGAGGATCTCCCTTTCAGGTTTTATGTTTTTCTTATTCGTTAGTTTCTGTTTTGTCTACAATTATATTTATATGGTTTGCTAAAACAAACCCTAGATACAATTACATAAAGGTATCACAATTCTCTGTATAAGCATGCTTGAATGGCCTACTTTGCTTCTTGTTGTTACTACTGTGGCTGCTTCCACCACCATCAATCTTCTTCATCTTCTCTTTCTCCTTCATTTTTGCTTCCTGAGCAACGCTCTCTGCATCTTTATGAAAATCTCCGATCAAAGTTGCAAAGTTCGTCCCAAGGAAGGTGTTCGTCTCTCCATAACCAACTTATAGCATACATAAACTCTCGCAAGTGATGCATAAATAAACTCAGGAAAACAACTACCCTGGGGTGGATGGATGTTAGATCGATATCTTGCTGCCGTGCCAGTGATGTTCTTGCTTTCCAAAGCTTTCTACAATCTTTTTTGTCAATCAAAACAAGCTCTAAGGTTTTGACAAAGAACCAAAGTAAGAGAGTTAACGAGATTAAATAGGACGAGAGAATCAAAGAACAACCATGCAACAAAAAATAGAAACAACTAAGCAAGGAAAAAGTTAAGACAAAAAGTAAAATTGGCAAAAAACAAACCCTTTGGTGGTGAGAAACTTGATGAGGTCCACAAAAGATTGAAGCTTTTGAGGGTTTCTGTTAGGAAGTGGTATAGATCCATACATGGACCTCCCTACAACAATTCGATTTAGTTGGATCAGTTGTTTATTAAAATGGTATCAGAGCTGGTTTGATTGTGTGATAACACCCAAATTGGTGTTATTTAGTCTCCATTCTAGGTGTTTTCATGTAATTCTTTCATCTTTATGGTTAACATTTTACAATTGGAATCTCAAAATCTGTCATTGGAGCATTTCATGTATTGTTAGGGCGCATTCGATAAGATGATACTTGCATTTTAGGCACCAAAACAGGACACAAGTGTAGGATGTGGAGGTAAACAAGAAGATCACGAAAGAAAGGATAGAGATCACTATAGAGAAGAGGAACCCGCGAACTTTAACCAAAGATTGCAGCCTCTGGAGAAAGATTGTGATCGTGATCTTGGAGGGTTTGACGTGATCTTGGATGGTTCAACTGTGAACTTGGAGAAGCATCAACGAAGGAGGGTTCAACCGTGATCTTGGAGGGTTCAACCGAGAAGTCAGCCCACAATGTCATGAGCCAGCAGAGGCAGAATGTTGTCGTTTCAAGATTGCGGTCTCTCCTATGAAGATCACGCCCACGATCTTTGAACCCTATATAATGAACTTGCCTGTGCTTTATGAAGTCTATAAATAGAGGAACTCTCCTCTATTGCAAAGGGAGTTTAGACACTTGCTCTAATTTCTTATTTTTAGAGAGTTTTTAGAGAGAAAAGTTGAAGGAAGAAGAAGAAGAAGGTGGAGGACGGAATTCTTCCCAAGAAGTCTCCCATCTCTTTTCTTCTACCCTATTCTTCCATGTCTTTTCTTTCCCCCTTCAGGGGTAGTCACTCAAGGTACTAGGGGCTTTGTCCTCCAAATCCTAGTTTTAGGTTTTGTTATGTAAGAGGAATTTTGCTTAAGTTTATGAATGGAATGTGTTTTCCTAGTGTTTTTATACATCTATCTACGATTATTGTGCTTTGGATTTGTCTCTCCATGTGCTATCTTTGATTGCCTAGTTAGGGTTTGATTGAAGGCGTTGTGGATTGAGCGGTCTTGACAGGATTTGCGCAGATTATTGATTTAAGGACCTAGTTGGTGGACGAGGTGACCATCACATGGCAACTAGGACGCCCACCTATGTGATTCTAAGACGGTATATGCGTGACCATTGACATATCGACCTAGTTTGAAAATGACTGCGACCCATTAAAAGGGAATTGAGTATATCCCTAATTCATGAATCTGATTGAGGTGAGATTGGATCGATGGATTGGATTACGAGGGAGTTTAGCTGCATGGCCATCAAGCTAGCTCCCATATTAGTTATTCCCACACAACATTCCCCATAAACCGGCAATTCTATCATTTTCATGACATACCTAGTACCTAGGGCAAGGGCGGTTCCCCGAGTACCTGCTTTTTCCATTTATGCTTTCATTGTAAGTTATTGCCAATTGATCTCCAAACAACCAAAAACTTGATTGACTAGATAACAATCGAGTGAGAAGTAGCCAAGGATATCGAGGACACGTTGAATACGACCTTGGTCAACCATTGTACTTTTAATGCCATCTTTAGTTATTCTTGTCTCAAGAAGAGGTAGTTGGATTAAGCCATGTGCATCCAAATTATAACCTACATGGAACGAACCACCATGATGTCTCATGTTCAAATCCACATGACACCCAATATTAACAGTTGATTAAAGCATAATGTATGTTCTACATGTGCAAACTTTAACCCCACATAAATTGGCTTTCGTTTGAGGGGAAATGTTAGATTGGTATAGATCAATACATGAACCTCTTCCAATAACTCGAGTTATTGAGATCAATTTGGTTTATAACAATTTCACAATTGCTCCATAATCCTAAAAGGACCAAAATTATTTCCCAACCCCAAAGGCGGAATTGATGCAGTAAATCAATCCAACCACGTCCCAATACGCAGAGAGACAAAGAGAAGTGAACAACAAACTGCGATTGCGAGGAGGCACGACCTGTTTACTGTGCCCATACGCTGAGTTGACAATCGCAACCAGAGGAATTAGGGATTAGAGGTGTTGTTGCAATAGGGGAATAATCAGCGAGATCGTGGTGGTAGAGTTGGTGAATCGGTTTGAGATTGACAGTGACAAAGAAGTGCAGACAGTGGCAGGTAGCCATTGAAGCTAGGAAGAGGGATCTGGGTGAGATCAAAATATGGAGGTGAGGGGAAAGGGATGGGGATGGCTAAATGTCGGAATCACGGGAGAATCGCTAAGGAAGCGACATAGGAGAGCGTTGAACAGAGAGGGAGAGTTGTGGTTGTAGATTTTGTTCTTCTCAGATTCGGTTCCCTTCCTACCCACCAATAGTAACGGGAAGTTACCCGAATTAGATTAGTGTTCTACAACTACATAATATTTCAGGTGATGTATAATTTATTTTCAACCATGGGAGTATACCCGTTATACAAAGATCCCGTGATTGTAAATGTATTTTCTTGTAGTGTAAGTAATGGTAGTGCGAGGTCTTTGGCCATCAATCAATAAAGAAGTCACATTCGTTTTAGTGGGTGTAGGTCTCGTTCACTATGACTATGTGAGGCTGAACAACGTTGAAACTCTTGTGTCAATTTACTCTTCTTTTTTGCGTAAATTATTATACATTTCATCTATGAATTACCGTATCTATCATTATTCAAGTTAAAGATTGAGAAATTAAGATAATTCTTGTTAGAGCTGGCAATTTGTGATCCAATCCACCAATCAAATCGAATCCATTCACTTAGATAATATCCAACTAATTCAATCCATTTGATCCAAATCCAATTGAATTGGTGGATTCATGGATTGATCCATGGATCCAAATGACAAATTATGATTTAGTACCTATAATTTTTATATTTTACATTTGGTACCTAAAGTTTATTATTTTATATGAAAATTTTAGTTGGGAAATTACAGTTTGGTACCTAAAATTTTCATTATGACATTTTAGTACTTAAGTTTTTCAAAAATTACATAATGGTCCAAGGCTTGGATGTCATTTGGATCTATGGATCAATCCACCAACCCACTTGATCCAATCCATGGATCCACCAATTCATTTGATCCGATCCACTTAGATTATGAATATTGCAATCCGATATCTAAAAAAATGAATATTGTAATCCAATCCATTTGTTACCTCTAATTCTGGTAAATCAATTTTTATATTGGTAAACCCAATTGAATTTCCAATTAAATATTGTCAGGATTGTTACCGATGCGTTAGTACATGAACATGACGAACTTAATAAGTTAATCCTTGAGAAGTAGTGTAGATTGTCCAAGCTAGACTCAAGTGAGGGGTTTGACTTCATACTCCACGAGGAAAAAAGACGGAGAAAAGAAAGGGGGAATTGGATGCGTTGACCCTCCTTAGTTTAGGGGTTTTTTAATTACTATTTTTTTTAATAAATTAAACTAGACTAGCGACAATAGAGGGCGATTTCTTGAGAAAGGAGTTAATTCCCCCTATAAAATATAATCAACAATAACTGGACTTGAAAAAAATTGGAGGAATGGATTGGTAGGGAATGGTGACACGTAAACTCTCCATGCACGTGCAACCCCTGAATCAGTTGATCAAATACCGTTGATCTCAATAACTCGAGTTGTTTGAGAGACGGTTATACTGGATCTTATAACACACTCTAACACTTCATACCCTATGCATGCTGGTGGGTGTGGCTCAAATGAAGTAGAAGAATTTTCAGAGACGAGAAGGAGGCAGGCAACGTTGTGTGTTACAGAATTGGTCGCTCCATAGTTGACTGATTATGCGCCAATGAAAAGGTGGAAATAAGCATTACAGACGATTGGATGAGGGTCTTAAAGCTACTATTCATGCCAAGAGCAACACAAACAGAACAAATTGTACCAAGTTGTACAACGTTGAGCTTTGAAGGATAAATGGAGAGATCCTGGGAGTTTTGATAGGAAGGATAGCACTAGGAATGGACTCTTTTTTTTTTTCTCTATCTGTCATTCTGTCAATGTCTATGGAAGGGCGGGGGTTTATTCTCAAGCCCTCTGCCTCTGCTTCTATTTCTTGTTTGCAATCTTTCTTAACTTCTTTTCTTTACTTCCGTCGTTTCTATCGAACCAAAAGCACTTCTACTATGCTATATAGTATTGGTGCTTTAATGTACAACTTAAAGTTGTGCCATAACATTAAATGTATAAGTTTAGGTTGTACAATAAAGCAATTTGTACCATTATGTTATGGTACAACTTTATAACTTGAAGTTGTACCATCACATAAAGGTACAAGTTCAAGTTGTACCATAAAAGAATTTGTACAAAAAGTATAGGTACAATCTGAAGTTGTACCATAACGTAAATGTACAATTTTAAGTTGTACCATAAAGGCAAAAACATATAGCACCAATACTATATTGCATTGTAAAATTTCTCTCGGACCAAATACCTGTAATTGATTTCACCATTAAAAAAAAATTCACTTTCCTAAATATAAATGATGAAGTCAGTAATCCAAATAAAGGGGACAGATTACTGTGATTACTATTTTGTAGTAAATTGGGTATGAAAAAATAAATTTTATTAATTAATTTTTAATAAATTATATTTTGGACAGTTACAAAAATCTATTAATTATAATTATCTCTTTTTCTCTCACTTCCGTAATCTCCAATCAGATCTCCTTTCCTTATTTTTCTCAATCTTTCTACAACCACAAATCATTATCAATCCATTAGGCAACCACTACCAGTTCGAGAAACACCAATACCATTATAACAAAAAAAAACAAGAAATCAATACCAATCCTTTAAACAACCACTACCACTTCGAAAAATACTACCATTGCACAAAATACCAATACCATTCAAGAAATAAAAACACTACCATTTCATAAAACACCAATACCATTGCAGATTTTATCAAAATCAAAACATGCAAATTAATATTATTACATAATAATCAATACCAATCCATTATGAAAATCAAACAATACCATTGTAGAAATAAATTAATACCATTATGAAAAACAAAACTATACCATTTCATAAAACGAAACAAAAAACTAGTACCAAAACAATAAAAATTTATATCAGAGCCTCTCTTGTGCTCCTAGAGAGAGAGAGAGAGAGAGAGAGAGAGAGAGAGAGGAGATCATGAGAGGGAGAGGAGGGCGGTGGAGGGAAGGTGGGGTGTGGTAGAGTGTGACGGGTGATAGTAGGGAGGGAGGGAAGGAGGGCGGCGGATGAAAGGCGGGGTGGTGCGGCGGGAGGTAGCGGGTGGTGTGAGGCGGAGGAAGTTGAGGAGAGAAGAGGGACGGCGGAGAGGGAGATGAGTTGCGGTGGGATTAGGATTTGGGTATAATATATAGAATAATCAGGTGTAATATTTTTTTTTATTTTTAAAATTATCCTTAATTTAATTTTTATGGTCAATTTAAAATTAGGGTGAAATAGAGATAATAAACGGTGTAGATTTTTAGTAGCTATCGTGATTAATCAATTTTGAGTAATCACCATAACGCATTCCCCACATAAAGAGCTAATTTGAACCGTGATAATTGAAAAGGGGTTAAGATGTTATTGATTATTTATTTATTAATTAAACTCGGCACAAACTATACGAGTAATTGTCACTAAATAATACAATCAATCATGCTACGACTTGGAATTTCATTGGCGGCACTCTTCCTTTTTCTCCGTATTGTAATTAAGGTTTGACGATCCCTAGGAGATAAGTAAGGTACACTGTATGTAATGTAATTGTAATGTAATTGTAACTAGCTTATTACCCGGCCCGTTGGCCGGATTACTGTATGTTATCCACTTGTGGACTGAGAGAGAAAGCAAGTGAGAGTAAGGGATTGAGATTCCACTTGATTAGGACCGACCCACTAATCCGATTCTTCCCGACCCGCCCCAACCTAAAGGGCCAGAAAGAGTCAATAAGAAAATACAAAACGGAGAGAATTAGTCATATATCTTGACTCTTCAGAAGTGGGTCAAACAGGATCAAGGTTGGGTGAGGGAAATTTTTAGCGCTAAGCAGAGTTCTGGGTTGAATAACTTTACTTAGGCCTAGAAATTGGTGCTGATGCAGACTGCAGTTTTTATTATACCATCATCAATCATCATTGAATTAGTCTTGGGCATCCATCCCCGTTGTCGGTCTGAATTCTTATGATGGCTTCATTCCTTGCACCAGCCATATTAGCGAGTTGTCATATCGAGCATGATTTTCCTATGTACAAATGATACAATTAGAGTATGAAACTGAATTCAAAGAAAAGGAAAAGAGAATTTTATCACATGCCAATAAATAAACACATAATAGTTGAAGCTAAGTGAAAGTCATTACTCGCACATCAATTCTCAAAAATTACAGACTAAACAATGGCTAGAATGGCACTGAAACTACCAAGAATCATGGACGAAACAACTTGTCAAATTAAATAATCCTTATACTGAAACTACCTTCTAACTTGAAATAAGACATGATCACAGTTCATAGCACTCTTATCACTATGAATTGGTTGTAGCTCGTCCTTATCACTGCCTCCCAAGCTCAATTCAAACAGAATAGAGACCGTTATGTAAGATAACCATATCCTTACTAATCATAATTCCTTTATTCACTCCATTTTTGTCGGAGAAAAGATTTATCCCCCTCTCCTGCATTTCCCTTTCCCCCTCTCTTCTCCCTCTTCTTCACAAACCGATCCCTAAACCAGCAACAACAACACAAAAATAGCCTTCGCCTCTGCCATCTCCATCTACTGAACGCGTTGGTGGAAGACAGGACTGCAGATGCAAAATTTTCTAAAATCAAACTAAATTTTTTGAAGGAGACTCAACCACAAAAAAAAAAGAGTAAAGCAACAATGCTAATAGTTCAGATGGTTGGTTTTGATGTTATACGTTGCTTTTGTTATGGTCTCCAGCATATCAACTGCAACAGAGATGTTTCCTCCAATCATCTTTAGTGCACGATTTAGAAGTAAGTCCTCTTGTTTGTGTCAAACGGAAACATTCATGGGTTCTTAACTCCCCTGTTAGTGTAAATGCAGCAGCAGCAAAGAAGTTTGACAACATAGCAAGCACCTAGGCAAAATGATACAATGCAGTAGGTGATATGTGTCTCGAAGGTTTTGAGTTACTAAAGTTCATGTTAAAAATAAACATGAATTAAAATGAATTATTCTATTAAGCAATCATCCCCTCTAATCATACAAAGATCAGATATCCAATTCACAAACAATTAAGCCATAAAAATATCACACATCCACCACCTTTGATTGCCTAAATTTGGTTTTTCGCAAAGTTATGGACTCTTAAGGGTAACGTTCATGGGTAGTCTGTTTTATAACTCTAGAGAGCACAGTAAGCAGCCACCAGCCAGACACAGTGCGGTAGGCGAATATGATTCTCAATTCACAATTTCTCACCACCGGAAGTAAGAACAGACCATAATAAGCGTAGCGTTCATGGGTGGTCTGTTTCATAACACTACTACACAATTTGTTAAAAAAGAAAGAAAGGTATTTAGCATCACGGCGGAACAACTTTTACAGGCCAACAACGACAACATGCTGCAACCACCAGAACTGGTATCACAACTCATAGGGAAAATTAAAAGATTTACTCTCAAATTAAGTAGTTACAACATCGAGCAATCGTCAAGCACATACACCATCACAAAAGTCAGGAAACCTGATTCACAAAGCATTCAAACATTTGAGGACATTTCTGCAAAGGTACAACTTATATGTCTTTTTTCCAAGCCATTTCCATCAACATGCTAATAAATTTGCAAAATACCATTGAATACACTATAATTTGATCATTATGATGTCAAATAATTATAAAATATATATTTGAAATGATAAAAATTAGACTAATTGGGTTGGTCGAGGTTGAACCATTGAATAACTTTAAAATACATTATATTTTAGCCACTAAGATATAAAATAATAGCATAATATATATTATGCCAGAGAAAATAGCTTGTTTTAGAATGACAAACCAATGATGTTCATTTGTTTTACTTGATGGCCAAATCCCATGTAGGTCAGGCCCATTCGACTCTTTTATTTTATGGTTAGCGGTTAGCCCATTAGATACCATGCATTAATTTATTGATAAATTTTTTTATTTTTAACAATAACATGGAGTATTATTTTTGCCTTTTCATATATATTTTATCACCACGGAGAAATAAAAGGGTATAAAGAAAAAAATTGACACTCCTGGACCCGTTTAAATCTGCATGTGTACGGTAAGTTGGCCCGTTTCACAGAGGAAAGAGAAAAAAATTGACACTCCCTATTCTACCCTTTCTATAAACGCTCCTGAAGTAGGGAATTTGAAATGGGGGAAGAGTTTTTTCCACCCTGTTATTATATGTTTTTAATTTAAAATGGCACAACAAATGTATTTAGTGTGATTGGTTATGATCCTTGCCTTTCTTTAAAATGGTCATGGTTCAAATCCTAGTATGTATTTTTTTAATGAATAAAAAAAAAGTAATTGTGAAGACCAAAATGTCCTTCCTACTTTCACTCTCGTTGCAGGAAATTTGAAATGAAGCTCCCGTTTTTCCCTTCGGTGTATTATATTATGTATAGATAGATGTAATTTAGGGTGATGAATGCTCACCCTAACGCATTCCTCACATAAAGAGCTAATTTGAACCGTGATAATTGAAAAGGGGTTAAGATGTCATTTATTATTTATTTATTAAACTCGGCACAAACTATACGAGTAATTGTCACTAAATAATACAATCAATCATGCTACGACTTGGAATTTCATTGGCGGCACTCTTCCTTTTTCTCCGTATTGTAATTAAGGTTTGACGATCCCTAGGAGATAAGTAAGGTACACTGTATGTAATGTTAATGTAATTTAGCTGATAATTAGAATAAAATACGCAGTACATGCCGACCTCCACAAAATCTGCTCACTTTTGCCCTTTTCGCTCCTTTCCCTATGCATGGCCTCTCTTCTAGTAAATTACAGATTTATCCTCTCCAGAGGCTAGATTCTTTCATCTCTCCCCAGCTGATATTTGTTGCAACTTGCCACATAACTTGACCGATTGATTATTTTGCTTAGCTAAATGGTATGTAGGTTATCACCCGGCCCCTTGAGTTGAAGGCTCTGTCCCATCCCACCACAATAATTCAACAAGCATTCAGTGGAACCTTATCATTTGGGATTTGTTTCATTTCATTTGACGTAATTAATGTAATAACAAACTTATGCACGCATCATAGAAAAATTAAGGAGAAATCAGAAAGGGAAGAGTTGGAGGAGATGATGGTCATTTTACCTCCTCCAACACCACTTCCATCGATCCGAAGAGATGACAAAAACAACCCAAATGCTAATCAACCTCAAATCTCCATCTCTTCTCCTTCCCCCGGCCCTCCCTCTCGTCCAACCAGCCATTGCCACGTTACCCACACCATTAAACCCACGCTTCACCCGCTTCCCTCAATGCGCCATTCATGAAAGGAGAAGAACACTGATTAGCTAGCTGCTCTCGTCGGCCATCTTTCTTCTCCCTGACGGCTCGCAACCGCCCACGTTTTTATGCCCCCTCTCTGCCTCCTTATATTGCAGTTCATCCCTCCCTCTCTTTCTGTCTGTTTCCATCTCTCCCAAAACCCACATACAATACTCCAATCGACACTACTCACTCCGTTTCAGCTTTTGATCTTCAAATTTCTGTCGCTGGGTGAAATCCATAATCTTTCTAAAAATGATGGCTGCCTCTGCTTCCGGCGAGCAATTCATGTCGCCGGTGGACAGGAACTGGAAGCCGCACCTCGAAATCGCGCCGGACTGCCCGCGCTGTGCTTCTCCCAACACCAAATTCTGCTACTACAACAACTACAGCCTCTCCCAGCCCCGCTACTTCTGCAAAGGATGCCGCCGCTACTGGACCAAAGGCGGATCCCTCCGCAACGTCCCCGTCGGCGGCGGATGCCGCAAGACCCGCCGCTCCTCCAAGTCCTCCCGCTCCGCCGCCTCCCGCGCTCCTCCTCCCCCGCCGCTGGAAAACAATCACGGCGGCGGCGACTCGTCTTCCTCATCGACCTCGAATATTGACATGGCAGTCGTTTTCGCCAACTTCTTGAACCCTGATTTGGTGCCCAAGGTGGAGGCCGGGAGTTTGACTGATCACTGCGGGGTGTCGAATTCCAATTCAAATTCGCAATCGAATTCGATTTCTTCTACTCCGGAGAGCGGCGATCAGGATGGGATTCTGTTCCCGCCGGCTGCGGCAGGGGGATCGTACGAGTTCTTCGACCTTTTCCGAGAAGACGGGTTTATGGAGACGGCGGAAATCGGCGGCGGAGCGGAGCAGAACCAGGAGAGCATGTTGAATGCACTTGGGTTGCAGTCATTGTTGGGCGACGAGATGGCGCAGCTGGAGGCGTCACTCTGGTCGACGATGGCGGCGGGGAACGATCCCGCCCGCGACGCGGCGGCGGCATGGGAGCCGGCGCAGGAGCAGCAGGGGTTTGAAGAAGCAGGGGATTTCGGGGTTGCCAACAATTGGGGCTGTTACGATCTGCAGCAGCTCCAGGGTAATTTCGACATTTCTCTTCAGTCCTTGGCTAAGCCTCCACCAAATTACTAGTATAAGATCTGATTTTTTTTCCCTTCCCTTTTTCACCTTTTTTTTACACATATTTCTTCTTTGAGTTAAAAGCAGTTACTGCAAAGTTTTACAGCTTAGGATTTGTCTCACACGAAATGGAAATATATTGGAACTTAGTTAATTAATCCATTTGCCACAACATAATTATTTACAATAATAAAAGGGTTGCCCTTATTATACTATACTGTGGTCTGTGGCGGAATTGGCCAAACACTGCCATTGTTTCGAGTCTTGTTCCCTGTTTGTTTTCTCAATTTAAGTAGAGTTTCTACATTAGAGATGTTAGCTAGTTCGATCTGTTGGAACGTCTTAGAGCTTGTCTGTACGTCTAATTTAGGGCTTGTTAACTGTTCCTAAGAAATTAATCAGAAGATACAGAGATATGCTTGGTGTGGCTTGTCAGCTGTCAAGGCTCATATAAGGAGAATGCAAGAAAATGACTACTCATCCAATTACCATTTTGGTTATACGAATTAATATGTAGATGTTTACTTTCTTATATGTTAAATATGTCCTAATTAATTATTATGATTGATCGATACTCCGAACTACGAGATCTTAACGACATCTAACATAAGTCATTAGGTCAAATTCGAGTGTATATCAAGAACCTAAAAACTTATAAGTGACACTTGACAATATTTTTTTTCTTTTTTACGGGAGTGACACTTGACAATGTTGGTGGGCTACATAGTTTTATACAGATTTTACCCCGTGTACATCCTAGGCAAAGTGGATTAACTAGAGAGCCGCTGCAAATCTTATCTGTAGTTAGTACTGTTTCTTGGACCCCATTTTCCATACTAATTTGAGATCGTACAAGGTACTAATAACTAATAAATTTGGCTCTGTCACATCTTCGTCATTGGTAAAAACAAACTTTCATATTCATAAGTTACTGTGCACTTAATGAAATTTTAATCGGCAGAGAAACAAACAGAGTATCTTGAAATTGTACCTATCAGATTAATTATGAAGTAAGTGCATGTTCGATATGATCAAATTGGTATAATTTTTTTTTGGTCATACTAATACTACTACTCATACCTGTTATTAAGCTTCTAGCTTTGTTGGATGAGTTTTTTTCTATGTATATGATCTTTCCATAATCCCATAAATGTGTGATTTCAAAAACCCAACCCTAAATCATTTTCCTAGGCAGCTAGCTTGTTCATTACTCTTAAAACTTGACTTACTGCAGTAATTTTATATGAGCAAAAAGAATAAAAAGAGGAATTCTTGAAACCATCATATCAATATATAGAGACTAAACAGGAGAAGTAGTTGGCCTTCTTCAATATTGGAACTGTATATTAGGCGGTACCTTAATTGGTGACAGTGATATACACATAATGTGAGACTCCTATATCCATTAATATGTATTCAACAACTGTATAGCATCGGCTTAATTTCTCGGTCGCCATTTTGTTGGTAGCTAGCTGCAGCTGTCGTTTGATTGTGATTGCACAGTACTACATGCAATACCTCGCATGCAGCTGTCGACTTGTCGCTATATGTAATATTAATCTTTGTTGTATCTTCTCAAACTATACTTTGCTTGTGAAAACATATTACAACGACGGAGAGACCTGAAACACAAGAGATCCTTCTGCCTTCCATAAGCATATATATGCACATGATTCCACAAACGGTTGCGAAGAAGAGGGCAACGAAACATGCATGGAAACCCAGAAGTGGTCAAACCAAGAATTAGTGCGCCTACTGTTTAGCAAGTCCATGTTCACTAATTCAACAAAGAAATGGGATTATTGGAAGACATTAAATCTGCTAACTAGCACTGTAATAAAGGTAAAACTGGGCGAAATCCAGCTCTAACTCTAGAACTAACCTAAAATACCTAGTTCTATAGGGTCAAGCTACAACTTGCCCCACCCGGTCATGGCCCTATTTTCTCTTGATCATGGCTGACTCATTTTGGTCGGGCCGAGCCAAGTTTGCAGGTCGGCCCACATGAACAAATTGATATTTGAAAAATTATATTTTGATACTCAAATTTATTTTCATTAAAATTTAGTACCTAGATGTTATTTTTTTAGAAATAAATAGGACCATAAATTTTGGTAGCAAAATTTTGTTTTAGTACCTTCAATTTTTTTGAATTGCATTCTAGTACCTAAATTTTTAAAACTTTACAAACAAGTCCAATTTTTGGTATGAGAAATTTCAAATCTTTAGTTGTTATTATGAGTTATACGGTCAAAAGTGAACCTACTCTCAATTGACCTGGTTCTACCCAGTTTTTACCGGGCAAAAAGAGGACCCCGACCCTATAAACAAATGACCTAGTTTGATTAGAGCCATATCAGTGGATATTTAGGGCCAGACTTACACCCCTACCTAGCTGTACAAATGGTGTTCAAAGAAAACAGGTTTCTATCCTATCAAGCAAGAATAGACTGTTTAGTCGGAACTACACTAGAGCTAGCAGCCACCCCCTCCCTTTAACAATTAGGGTGATCAGAAACCAAATAAACAGTCCAGTCACACATCCTTTTCAACGACTTTCATCTTACTAATTAAAGGTATAAGAGGTTACTGTTGCATAAGAGAAGAGTTAGAGTAATATGTGGGTTTCAAAATTGGAAATGACAGGCCACTTATTGATGAACGTGTGGCTATTTTATAATTTTCTTTTATCTTAGTGTTCCCATTCTCTTTAATTTTGTAGTTGCTTTTAATTTAATTAATCTAACTTTCTTTTCCATTTACTCCTGCAAGAAGTGAGAACTAGGGGTGGGCAACAGAACGGGGTGAGATACCCGCCCCGTTTGAAATGGGTATCCAATTCCTTTGGAAAGCAATCTATATTCCATATCCCAAACCCGTACGAGTTAACGGGCACCTATTACCCGTACGGGACGGATAACGGGTACCTACACTACCCATAAATAACCGTCCAATTGGTGGAACAAAATTAAAATAACAATCATCATCTTACTAATTAAAGGTATAAGAGGTTACTGTTGCATAAGAGAAGAGTTAGAGTGATCTGTGGGTTTCAAAATTGGAAATGACAGCCCACTTATTGATGAACGTGTGGCTATTTTATAATTTTCTTTTATCTTAGTGTTCCCGTTCTCTTTAATATTGTAGTTGCTTTTAATTTAATTAATCTAACTTTCTTTTCCATTTACTCCTGCGAGAAGTGAGAACTGTGGGTGGGCAACAGAACGGGGTGAGATACCCGCCCCGTTTGAAATGGGTATCCAATCCCTTTCGAAAGCAATCTACATTCCATATCCCAAACCCGTACGAGTTAACGGGCACCTATTACTCTTACAGGACGGATAATGGATACCTACACTAACCATAAATAACCGTCCAATTGGTGGAACAAAATTAAAACAACAATCAAACATGAAATTTTATTGTATTTCTCGGAACGCCTTCGCACACCCTAGCCAAATCGGAAGTTTTATCCTACCAATCATCATCATCCAAGTCTCCTTCACATAAACTCAAATCCATGAAAATACTGACTGATCTCATAATTGAAGTTCATGCCCTTCAAAACCATGAAAAGAACAACTACCATTAAAATACTGACTGATCTCATAATTGAAGAGGTTATAAGTGAAAGGAAAATATAATTTGAAATTCATGGTGGTTGATTATTGCATTATGAATATACAAGCCGTATGGGCTCCAGAAGTTAGAAAATGTGAGATGGTGTCCCACTCCAACCAAACTAAACATTCATCAAGATTAGCACACTGAACCTTACTTACCTGGAGATGGAGTTCAGTAAAGTGCTTATAGTAGGTTAGAAAATGTGAGATGGTGTCCCACTCCAACCAAACTAAACATTCATCAAGATTAGTACACTGAACCTTACTTACCACAAAATATCAATATTGGAGGCTAAATCGATAGGTGGTATTTAACGGTACAACGGTTGAACTAGGATTAAACCATGATTTTATCATAAAATATCCTACCGCTGACTTTTCCGATACGGTTTCATGGACCATGGAGTAAATGGGGTTGAGTTTTTTGATTAACGGGTATAACGTGTATTAAAGTATTAACGGGTAACCCGCGAGTATCCAAAATAGCGATTTTTTATCTCAAATTCCATCCCGTAAAAAACATTACGGGTATTTGAGTACACGTAACCCTCAAAAAAAGGGACGTGTACGTGTATACTCAAATACCCGTTTCCCGTTGCCCACCCCTAACGAGAACCTTCAATGATCCCATACTACTTTTTAATTTTTAATTGTTTTTCCACTTCCTCTATTTCTCGGCGACATGCAAGGCAATTTGTGGTTATTTTGGCTTTTAATTTGTCTGCTCTATTATTTTGTTTCTGGAGGAGTGAGACCTAATTCAGATCCAATAACAACGAGGCTGCAAAATCAAAAACTGAAAACTTAAAAGCTTTTCAGATCTAGGAGATCGGAAATAAGAAAAGGAAAAACCATACACCTCTTCCTATTTGTTATACTTTTTCAATCTGCCTATATTTGAAAAAGAGAAAAATAACTGCACTCATCATCATTTGAAGCGCAACCGTCGTCGTGACATCACCGGTCCCAATAAAAAAATATGCATACACACTATTCCCATCGTATTTTTAGAATTGGATTATTGATGTACAACTCCTTTCATCCCCATGGATACACGAAACTAAAATGCAGTAAGAGCGGTTGAAATCCAAACGAGTCATACCCAGAAACCAAACTGAGACGATAACGATTGACACCCCGCCACCAAGAGGGACAAGGCTCCATATGTGTGCTTACATGCCGCCATATCTATAAAGGAACGGACATGACTGAGACGACGACATGCATGGCATGGCAGCCTCACTTGAGGATTTTCTTCTTCGATTTATTGGAAACCCATCAGAAAGAGATAAGATTCATACTGATTTTGAAATTTTGACAAATGGGAAATGGAAGGAGATGAAGGGACATACTTAGACCTCCATTTTCATATTCAAGTAAAATAGCGGAACTGAAGTAGCGCAGAACATGCAAGTAAAATTGGAATGGAGGGATTATTTTGGTCGAAAAAGATGGAGCGAAAGTTGTCTTTCTTTTCTTTTTTTTTTCTTTTTTTGTGGGGGTTTGCCTCAATTGATGGTGAGGAGAGTAATGTTCATGGGTTGTATTCGTTTCGTCTGCACAAAAAAAAGATCAAGAGATGAGAGATCAAGAGGCAGAGAGGGTTGGCGTTGGAGTGAAAAACCTATTTACTAAACAGAGGAGTTTCCTCTAATTTGATCGACAAAGAGATTTTGATAGGAGTTAAAAAAATACTAAAATTCATTAAAAGAGAAAAAAATAAAAATTATCCATAAAAAAGAAGACATATGGGCTTGCAAAACCCAAACCCAAAGCCTACTCACAGCCGCTGCGACAGCGCAGCTTAACTCCCCTAGTATTATATTATAGTTATAGTGATAGGGATGAGTACAGTACACTTTTCAGTGAGTTGGGTATATAAATCATAAATGCTTGCTCTTGTTGGGGGGGGGGGGGGGGGGGGGGGGGCAACTGGCAACTGGGCAACCATACTTAGAAACTTTACCGGTCCCAAGAAGTTGGGATTGGATTATGAGTTGGGATTTGATGTTGTCAGATTTTAGTTGGTGTTAATGTTAAAGCATTCATTTATACACCCATCTACATGTATGATTATGAGTAGAAATCAAATCGGTATGGTATCGATATTCCAATACCGAATATCAAAATTACGAATATTGAATTACACTCTAAAATCAATTCTAATCTCAATTCCTAAATAAATTCGGTATCCCAATTCCAATCTCTAAATATTTCGGTATCTCAATCGGTATTCCAGTATCCCAATCGGTATTATCAAATATGAAATTAGTTAAATTTACAATTAATAATTAAATATATTAATTAAATTTGATTGTTTAATTCAGAGCAAAGAGACTAAGCAAGGAGTTCGAGTTTGCCTAAAGCTACGACATTTGATTGTTTAATATTAGCTGCTTCCCATACCACTTGCCGATCTGAATTTGGAGATGACAGAACTAAAGCTACATGGGCAGCAATAATTTCTTCCCCTACCACTTGTCGATCTGGATTTGGAGATGAGAGTTGACGCCTGCTTGCTCTTCGCCAAATTGATTAGTGATTCTGAATTGAGAGAGGCGAACTGGGAAAAGATACTGACCTAGATTTTTTTAGTGGGATGAGATTAGGTATGGCATGTGGGTTGGTTGCTAGCTACCTCGTATCAATCATATATAAAGAGTATTATTGTATCATTGTATTGGCCGCTAAAATTTGATAATGGGTTATGCATATTTCAGTTGGTAATTAAGGCTCGTAACAAATGTGTGAGGACCGAGGAGAGATTAGTTTGAATGTTAAAATGCACCACTCTTTTATAGTATATTTTGGTATTGTTTGGTATTTTGGTATATACCGATCCCAATCCTATAATCCCTAATACCAAATTAAACTTAAAATTCAATTCCAATTCCAATCCCATAAAAAAATTTGTGTATTCGATAATACCAAATATCGATAAATTCGGTATGGTATTCAGTATATACCAAATAACGATATCAAACTTCCCACCCTATGCATAATGTTGTTTCCTTCCCATGGAATTGGAATTGCCTTTGTGAGAGGATGATACTCCAATCCTTTGAATGGGGAAGATCGAGGTTGAGAATATATGGGCTTTCAAAGTTGAAACTATACTATTTTTATATATATATACTAGAGAAGAGCCCACACATTGTTGCGGAGTGATTGCTTATGTGATAGAAGAAAAAAAAAATAATAGGCTATTATCGCAGTTAGTAAGAATGGTAGTGAGTAAATTATAAAATCCGCGTAGACCATTTTCGGTTTTGACAAGTGATACCAAAACCCGCGTAGACAGTTTGAAATAACCCTAAGATCAACCCGCGGCTTTGATACTGTTGGGTATGTGACTCGGACCTAGCCGCGCCAGGAGAACGCGCCGCCACCAAAGACACCCAGCGCGCCTTGCTACGAAGAGCCCCAGCGCGGACCAACGCGAACAGCCCTTTTAGCGCGTCGCCTCGGCATTTCCCGGCGCGAAGCTCTTGAACGCGCCACGGCTACGCGCACGCGAGAGGGTCAAAGCGTAGACCAGACCAAGGAGATGTTGAAAGCGTCGTCGCACTTCCCGAGGAGTAGTCACATCAAGGTCCTAAGCACAACCCTAGATAAGTCTCTGTCGTGTCCTAGGTAGAGGCATGGCCTAAATCTCCTGTGTGTCAGTAGTCACATCATTGTACTCTCATGTAACCCAACCACTCACCCACCACCATGTAGCCTATAAATATGGCATTTACTACGGTGGGTGAGGGGGATCGAAAAAAGACATTCTCCCTCTACAACATCGACTTCTCTCTCTAAACCTCCAGTTTTCCTAACTCCATCCTCTCCGATTCCTATCCAAGGGGAGATCACTGATCACCCTCCGTTTATTCTGCTTGACTCACTCTCTTCCACGAACCTACCTCCTACACCCAGCTAGGTTCAAACAATTGGCGCCCACCGTGGGGCCAAGCAGAGAAACAAAGGAAAGCAGAGACATGGCAGATCATAACCAAGACTTACCTGACGAAGCAACGCCTATCAAGGCAATGACCAACCCAAGAGCGTTCGCAGAAGCCAGCGACCTAAGTGCGGTACTCATCGAAGAAGAAGAGCCCGAGTTGACCGCCAAGGAGATGAGACAGCTGATGGCAAAACAAAATAATGTCATAGCTGACATGCAGAAACAAATGAGCCAAGTCATAGCGCTCATGATGAGCAAGGAAGCCGTGACAACAGTAGAAGCGGCGCCGAGCGCGCCACAACAGGCGCCTGTAGAAGCATCAGGAACGGCCCCGCCGCCACAACAGTCGGCGCCGGACCCTCCTGCGTGTGAAGCGCAACAGACCGAGTTTCCCGGAAGGGAGGACCTCAGCTTCTTAGAGCAGCATCTGTCCCCGCAGTACCGGTCCAACCCACCCAAGAGGGCGCTCCACCAACCACTGAGCGCGGAAATCATGGCGGAACACCTGAGCGGAATGCCACCCACCCTCCCAACATATAACGGGACGACTGATCCCGAAGACCACGTGAGCACCTTCTGCTTACGGATGCAACTCCAGACAAACTCCAACGCAGCGCTATGCAGAACCTTCCCATCTACGTTCTCCGGTATATGCCTAGATTGGTACAACAGGCTCCCAAATGGGATCATCCGTTCGTTCGAAGAGTTCATACTCTTATTCACAACAAAGTTCGCATCTCAGAAAAGAAGGCCTCTCCACCTCAAGGCGCTAATAGATATCAGGCAAAAGGGCGGGGAGAGCCTACGAGCATTCTACGCCAGATGGTCGAGGGTGGCAATGGCTGTGCGTGATCTCACACCCGAAACCGCCGCTCACCACCTCATGGAAGCCACCACCAATATGGAGCTCAAGAGAGCATTGGAGAAAAGACCCGTCACACTATCGACCGAGCTGGAGATGAAGATTGAGAAAGCAATCACACTGGAAGAAATGCTCGGCGCGGGGTCTGTCAGACGCTTCGAACCAGCGAAGCCGCCCCAAGAAGAGCAGGGACGAAGGCAACTACCAGTGCCGCGGGAGCAGTTGGCGCAGCTACACAGTGGTCCAAAGCGCCACCCTCCACCCCCTCCGGAACAAGCTCGCCGGGGACGATCACCTGACAGGTTTCCTTCAAACGCCTATACGCCACTCAACGAGTCAGTAAAGAACGTGTTTCACGTTCTCCGCGAAAAAGGCTACAAGTTCAACTGGCCTGCGCCCCTGAAAGCTCTGCTACACATGCATGAACCGAAAAAGCATTGCGACTTCCACAGAGAAGCGGGCCACTGGACGGAAGATTGCAGGGAGTTGCGATACGAAATCGAAGGCCTCATTCGAAGAGGGTTACTCACGGAGTTTATCCGTGGTGTGGATGTCCAGCGCGAACGATCAGTAAACACACCACCACCCCCGCAAGCTGACTACAACGAGGCTACTGGCGCATACGTGGTGCGCAAGGAAATAGGGGTGGTGACAGTAGAGGGAGATCGTCCGAAAAAGAAAACCAAACGCGAACGCGCATTGGAGTGCGCATCGGCAGACGCTCAAACAAGGTGCCAAATCAGCTTTGACGACACCGAATTGCCGCAAGGAATCCCGTCCGAAGATCCCCTCACCATCACCGCTCTCGTGGCTGCCTGCAAAATCCACCGCCTAATGATAGACGGGGGTAGCGCGGCAGATATCCTGTTCAAGAGTACAGTTGATCAAATGGACATTGATCCGCGTTTGATCAAGCGCGCCTACGGAAATTTGGTCAGATTCTCCGGAACGAGAGTCCCAGTGATCGGAGTAGTAACCCTCCCGGTCGTCATAGGAGACCAAGAACCACGCGTCTCAAAACAAGTCGAGTTCACCATAGTCGACTGCAATTCGTCCCACAATGGTATCTTGGGTCGACCATTCCTAGCAAGGTTCATGGCTCTTTCATCCACGTGCCACCAGAAGCTGAAGTTCCCCACCAAAATGGGAACAGGGGAGGCGCGTGGGACGCCATGGGGAGTTGTGAAACCAGAAGGTGAAGCCCGCCAGACTGACATTGTCGACACAAGACCAGAAGAACCCCGCCCGGAATCGATGGATTCCGATTTCGAGGTCGCGCTTGACCCAACTGAGCCGACCAGAAAAATACGCATCTCGACACACGTCCGCGGCGGCGCGATTGAGCCACTGATAGCATTGCTCAAGGAATACAAGGAGTTATTTGCCTGGTGCACAGAAGACATGCCGGGAGTGCCAAGGCACGTGGCCCAGTATTGCCTCGCAGTCCCATCAAACGCACCCCCAAGACAACAGACGCGCCGAAGCTTCACTGGCGACAAATTGAAGGCCATCGAGGAAGAGGTGACGAGACTGCTGGCGGCAGGGCTGATCCGCCCGGTCAAATACCCCAAGTGGTTGGCAAACGTAGTCCTGGTAAAAAAATCGTCAGGAGCCTGGCGAATGTGCGTCGATTATACAACAATCAACAAGGTGTGCCCGGGAGACCCTTACCCCTTGCCGCGCATAGACCAACTTATCGACGCCACCGCCGACCACGAGACATTATCTTTTCTTGATATGTTCTCAGGATATCACCAGATCCCAATGTCCCGCGAAGACGAGGAAAAGACGGCATTTATGACGCCATTCGGCAACTTCTGCTTTGTCGGAATGCCGTTTGGACTCAAGAATGCGGGCGCAACATACCAGAGGATGATTGATTCGGTGTTCGCACAACAAAGAGGGCGCAACATCGAGGCGTATGTGGATGATCTCATCGTCAAAACCCAGGCGGGAAACTCACACCTGGAGGATCTACGTGAGACGTTCGAAGCCCTTTGCAAACACAGCCTCCGTCTAAACCCACTGAAGTGCGTTTTCGGAGCAGAAGCGGGAAAATTTCTTGGTTTTATGATAACCAAACGCGGCATAGAGGTCGACCCGAAGCAGATCACCGCGGTCCAGCAGCTCAGAGCACCGAGGAGCGCTCTAGAAATACAATCCCTGAACGGCAAGATAGCGGCATTAGGAGGTTCATACCAAGGTCCGCCGATAGGTGCGCGCCTTTCTTCAAAACACTCAAAAACGGCGCACGATTCGCGTGGTCTAAAGAGTGCGAAGCGGCGTTTCAAGAGCTTAAGGCATATCTTGTATCCCCCCCTGTACTGTCTGCTCCCAAACTCAATGAAAAACTTTTCCTGAACCTAGCTGTGTCGACGAGAGCTGTGAGCGCAGTGCTTATATCCAGAAGAGACGATCAGACTGAGCGCCCTCTGTATTACACATCAAGAACTTTGGTCAGCGCGGAGACAAGATACTCCCCAATAGAGAAGGCCGCCTTGGCATTGGTAAGCGCATCCCAAAAATTGCGTCCCTATTTCCAAGCACACCAAATCACTGTCTTGACCAACCTTCCGCTGAAAAAGATTCTAACCTCGATGGAAGTATCGGGCCGCATGGTAAAGTGGGCGGTGGAGCTATCAGAATACGACATCCAATACGCCCCAAGGCCAGCAATAAAGGTGCAAATCCTTGCGAACTTCATCGCTGAAGGAGTCACTTTCGAGAACACCCCAGAAGGAGTATGGGAGGTTTACGTTGATGGCGCGACAAGTAAGCAAGGCGCCGGTGCGGGTGTCGTCGTGCGCACCCCAACAGGCGTCATCCACGAGATAGCAATCAGGTTCAGAACACTGAAGACAAACAACGCGGCCGAATACGAAGCCATCCTAGCAGGAATGACCGCCGCCAACGACCTGGGCGCCAGGACAGTCAGAATACTCTCCGACTCCTCACTAGCAGTGAACCAACTGAATGGTACCTTTGACGCAAAGGATGAGTCGCTCGCGCATTACGTAGAGCGTGTCAAACAACAAGCAAGCACCTTTGAGACGGTGACTTATGAGCAGATACCAAGGGAGGAAAACATGCACGCGGACGCTCTGTCAAAATTAGCAACCGCCACCGACTTCGAATCCACGCGCCTGGTGACGGTTCAAAAAGAGGAAGAAGAGAGTCACCAAGAGGCGGCAGTTAATACGACTCAGCTCATGACCGACGAAGATTGGAGAACCCCGATTGTGAAGTACTTACAAGATGGAGCCGTGCCGGATGATCCCAAGGAGGCATGGGCTTTAAGGCAGAAAGCGGCCCGGTGCACACTCATTGACGGCGAGTTGTACCGACGGTCGTATTCAGGGGTCTACCTGAAATGCATTGGGCAGGAAGAAGCGCGTAACATGGTGCGCGATCTACACGAAGGGTTGTGCGCCATGCACGCCGGGCCACGCACTATGGAGCGCACCATTCTGCTGCACGGATACTATTGGCCACGGGTAAAAAAGGACACGAAAAAATACGCGGACCAATGTCACAAGTGCCAGGTTAACGCACGCCAGCATCATCTCCCATCCACTGAGCTTCAAGAGAACTTAAGTCCATGGCCTTTTGCGCAATGGGGGGTGGATCTCTTAGGCCCCTTCCCAACGGCAAAAGGAAAGCGCAAGTACATCATCGTGGCAGTAGACTACTTCACCAAGTGGATCGAAGCAGAAGCACTAGCCTCGATAACGGCGCAACAGGTGACACACTTTTTGAGAAATAATATCTTAGCGCGCTTTGGCGTCCCGAATGCACTTGTCTTCGACCATTGAAAACAATTCGACTGTGCAGAAGTGATAGACTTCTGCGACCAAGTGGGAACCATTGCAAGGTTCGCATCAGTGGCTTACCCCCAAGCAAATGGCCAAGCGGAATCTGCCAACAAAGCAATCCTCCACGGCTTGCACACCCGCCTAGATGAAGCCAAGGGTAGTTGGGCTGATGAACTCAATACAGTGTTATGGGCACATCGAACCACGTACAAAGTGGCAACCGGCGAAACCCCATTCGCGCTTACATATGGCACTGACGCGGTGATCCCCATTGAAACAGCATCCCCAACCTACCGAATCACGATGTACAACGAAGAAACGAACGAGGAGGCGCGCCTGCTAGACTTGGAACTAGCGCAGGAAAGGCGCGAGCTAGCAGCCATCAAACTAGCCGCAATGAAGGAGCAAGTGGCCAAATACCACAACGCGAAATTAGTCCCGCACAGGCTGATTCTCGGTGACCAAGTACTACGGAGAAACTTCCGTCCAAATCCCAAACATGGGAAGCTCGCCTCCGTATGGGAGGGCCCATACCTAATCCGCGAAGTAGTAGGCGCTAACACCTTCAAGCTCAGCGAGCTGTGCGGGAACAAAATCCCAAGGACATGGAATGCACAGAACCTCAGGAAATACCACCAGTCTAATTAATGTATGCCTGGGTTACAAGGTTGCGTGTGCACGCAGATTAATGAAATATTCAGTTTCCCGGAACAAAACAATAGCAATGGGCACAAACCATTCGTGCACACTCGGTTCGAAAGAACAAAACAATAGCAATGGGCACGAACCATTCGCGCACACTCGGTTCGAAAAAACAAAACAATAGCAATGGGAACGAACCATTCGCGCACGCTCGGTTCGAATGAACAAAACAATAGCAGCGGCCACGAGCCACTCGCGCACACTCAGTTCGAAAGAACAAAACAGTAGCAATTAGAATGGACCACGGGCGCACACACACAACTCCAAAGATCAAAGAAAATAAATATCACAAGTGACGACTATTGAGATTCAATTGAAACGGGAGCACCAACATAGTTTGCGACCACACTTAATCAAGTTCAAAAGGGAAAACAAAAAACAAAGTTCAAAAGTTCAAAAAGGAAAACACTCCAGCACTAACACTTAAACATCGGCAGTGTTAGGCTGTTCGCCATCCCGGCTAGTCTTGCGGCGCAGCAAGGGGCGCTCCTCCTCTTCCTCTTCATCTTCATCATCATCGGCGACCTCGCCATCCCTCTTCGCGCCTTCAGCTCTCTCCTCGTCGTGACGCTTCTCCCCGTCCAGGCGCTTCTCCGCTTCAACGACCACCTCCTCGTCCTCCTCGTCCTCGCCATCCTCCTCCCCCGACTCGGAGTCAGACTCCAAGGGCCGCTTCTGGCCTATCCACTCCGAGTTGAACCATCTCGCGCGTATCACAGCGCACCCCTGGGTTCTCCGGACGAAACTTCTTCCCGACCGCGATCACGGCCTTAGTCATGGCGTCCGCCAAAATCTTCCCAAAAGAAGGAGAAGACTTGAACTGACGGACGGCCGCAACCTCGGCCGCGCGAACAGCTTCCGCTTTCGCGATATTGTGAAGGCGGACCAGGTCGTCCTTTTCCTTCTGAAGCTCATCGCGAGCTTGCTTCAATTTTTCGGCAAAAGATGCCGCTAGCTGCTCTCGGATAGTGGAGCGCTCTTCGGTTCGCACTTGCTCCTTAGCCGCCTCAACATCGGCGGCTAACTTGCTCTGCAAAACGTCGAGCTCCTCCATTGCCTCGTTGGCTTTGGTCGTCGCCAAATCGGCACGATTGTTCGCCCCAAGGACCTTCCCTTCCAGCTGGACGATCTGCGCCTCGTTGGCCTTCATCTTAGCGCGTTGCGAGGCGCGCTCTTGTTGAGCCCTAAAGGTTGCCAACAAACCCTACAACCAAAACGCCAAGAACCTTAGCAAATAGCAGGAAAATAAAAAAGAAAGACAATAAGAGGATCGACCCGATCTTACCGCGAAATGGACCTGAGCCAGGTCATGAAGAGGATCGGACTTCTCCAATCGCGGTGGAATGCTGAGGACGGGCCCGAGCGCCCGAAGGGCCGTGTTTGCAGACGCCAA
Organism: Linum tenue; assembly: GCA_946122785.1. Classification (NCBI taxonomy): domain Eukaryota; kingdom Viridiplantae; phylum Streptophyta; class Magnoliopsida; order Malpighiales; family Linaceae; genus Linum; species Linum tenue. Next base: position 39,770,866 of record CAMGYJ010000011.1, on the reverse strand, counting down.
ATTACACGCCGCCCCGGTGTGAATCCGCACATCGCGGAAATAGTTGATGCCAGTGGTGGCGGCGGCAGCAGTGACAGGAGGAGTAGCGGAAGAGGTGCCCCCAAACCCAGCCATTTCGGGCAACCTTTGCTGGATGGTTGCCCCCGACGAACTGCCGGCCACTTCTCTATCAGGTCGAGATGACCTAGTCACTGGCACCTCTGGCTCCGAAAGCGCCAGAGATAGCTGGCGCGCCGCCGACGACGTTTGCCCCGCTTGTGGAGTCTGCGCTGCCCGCGGAGCCGGTTCCGTCAGACGAGCCGCCTTGCGAGGCTTTTCAGCAGCCTGCGGTTGCTCGATCTCCTTCCGCTTCGAGGTCCTCGCGGCACAAGCCTTCTTCTTCTTCTTGTCGCCGCGAGGCGCCTTCACGACGTCGTCAACCGACATCATGCTGACAAGGCTGGAGAAGTCAACGCCTGCGCCAATAAATCGTAAGAAAGCGGTTAATAAGATAGAATACAAACGAAAAGAAATGCAACTAACCATCGCCAAACAGCTCCTCCAAACAAGCCTCGCGGACTCCCCCCGTGTATAGATTAATCCGATGAGGCATGCACGCCTCGTATTCTTCATTGAGCCCGCCATAGTCGCCGACATCTGCCTCGTACCCAGACGTACTCCCCTTCTTCCAGGCAGTTGGCTCATCCATCGGCTCACTCGCCCATTCCCAGGGAGTGGGCTTGACGTAAAAAAACCACTCAAACCAAGTTTTCTTCAACTTGGGCGATCCATATACGAAGCCTTCGGGACGGTTGTCGCGGCGCTTGATGGAGAGACAGTCACTCCTCGACGTTGGCTCCTTGATCTTGTAGATCTTCCGGAACAGGCCGTAGGTTGGTTGAATGTTGAGCCTTTTGCACCCGAGCCGAAGACAGCTCGCGTGCATGATGACGGACGGCGAAAGCCGCCCAACAGAGCAGTTAAGGCGCTTATACAGAGCGCACAAGAGCGGGTCGATGGGGAACTTGAACCCCATCACCCAATACTCCGCATAAACGCCAAACCACCCTGGGGGGGGGGGGGGGCAGTTGCCCACCATGCTGCGCGTAGATGGCGCAGCGTACTCCCAATGGGGAGGCAAGCCCAATCCGCGGACTATCTCCGCCACGTCATCAACGTCGTAGATGGAGGCGTGCTCGGGCCCGCGCTTGAGGTTGTCGTGGAGCGCCGGTTGATCGCCCCACATCTCGGCCCACTCGATAACCCTATAAGCGGCGCCAACCCCGCGTAACCCTAACCGAGCCATGGCCTCGGAGACGCGCACAACGTCGTGCGTCTCGGATTGCACACCAGATTCCTCGCGCGCTTCATCGGCAACAACCTCGGTCCGACTGCCATGATCTCGTCAGATTATCAACACTCCCCGACCTCCTTGCACTGCTTGCCCACTCCCGGAGCCAACCAAACCCATTTCAGAAGAACCGCCGAGTCCATTCTCCGACTCGCCGTCGAACGACGGTGTCGCCGGAACCCCGTCGCCACCACGGCCAGCCCCGTCACCGGAGCCGCCGTTTCCATCGCCGGAACGACCAGTAGAAGTGTTCAAAAGAGGGGAGAGATTACCTTCTTCGCCTCGCACGACCTCGTCCTCGTCGACGTTGATAGAAGCCATAGCAATGTATCGAGCTTTAGCAACAGCAAGAGAGGATTGAGGTTGTAGAAGAAGGAGAGGAATCTCTGAGAAAAGATGATCGGAGAGACAGGCAACAGAGAAGAAAGAACAAATGAGTTCCAACTCCACCACAGCAGCCCCGTATTTATAGTCCCCCAGGGGAAAACGAAGGGTCAAAGGCGGCCAGGGGAAAACGAAAGGTTAAAGTTACATAGGGATCTGTAACCGTCAGATCCAACAAAATCTTTTCGAAATTCAAAAAATCCCCGCCCAAGTAGCCCATTCACACAGTTACACGTGGACACCTACCATCATAAGCAATAGTCGATGACGCCACAAGTGCCGCGCACCGCCTGGGGGGCATGGCACACCCGCGAGGAAGAAAAAACACATCCCAAGACCAACTCCAGTCGCGCGCAAGAAAAACAAAACAACCACGCGGTCAGTATAGCATCAAGCGCAAGCGCGTCCTGGGGGGCATGACACACCCGCGAGGAAGAAAGACGCACCCCAAGCCCAACTCCAGTCGCGCACAAGAAAAACGAAGCAATCACGCGGTCAGTATAGCATCAAGCGCGAGCGCCGCGCGTCCTGGGGGGCATGACACACCCGCGAGGAAGAAAAACGCACCCCAAAACCAACTCCAGCCGCGCGTAGCCCAAACGATCCACGCAGCAAGCGCGAGGAGCCCCACGGAGATCACGCCGTCCTGAGTCAATCAAGCGAAGACCTGAACAAGCGTATTCACAGAACACCCCCTAATGGGGGGCAATTGTTGGGTATGTGACTCGGACCTAGCCGCGCCAGGAGAACGCGCCGCCACCAAAGACACCCAGCGTGCCTCACTACGAAGAGCCCCGGCGCGGACCAACGCGAACAGCCCTTTTAGCGCGTCGCCTCGGCATTTCCCGGCGCGAAGCTCTTGAACGCGCCACGGCTACGCGCACGCGAGAGGGTCAAAGCGTAGACCAGACCAAGGAGATGTTGAAAGCGTCGTCGCACTTCCCGAGGAGTAGTCACATCAAGGTCCTAAGCACAACCCTAGATAAGTCTCTGTCGTGTCCTAGGTAGAGGCATGGCCTAAATCCCCTGTGTGTCAGTAGTCACATCATTGTACTCTCATGTAACCCAACCACTCACCCACCACCATGTAGCCTATAAATATGGCATTTACTACGGTGGGTGAGGGGGATCGAAAAAAGACATTCTCCCTCTACAACATCGACTTCTCTCTCTAAACCTTCAGTTTTCCTAACTCCATCCTCTCCGATTCCTATCCAAGGGGATATCACTGATCACCCTCCGTTTATTCTGCTTGACTCACTCTCTTCCACGAACCTACCTCCTACACCAAGTTAGGTTCAATCAGATACCACTTGTCATAACCGGGCAGCTCAATTAGTACGATATTGTCCGCTTTGGGCCAATTCCGCACGGTTTTACTTTTTGGGTATCCTCCCCAAAAGGTCGTCTACTAATTGGGCTAAGTGGACACTAATATACATGGGTTCCTTCTTTGTATTTCTGATGTGGTACTTGGGTTGTACCATAACAATCCTCCCCTCAAGACAAGGACCACGAACTTCGTGTCCTCACCTCAGCGATTATCTTGATCAGCCAGTCACCTTGTATCAATGGGCTTCTCGGTATAAGAATTTTTCCAAATGCAGAACTCTCTTTGATTTGCTTCCCAAACGCAAAAGTCTCTTTGATCCGCCAAACAGATGTGGGTTTCTCTTGGATCCACCAGACAAACGCATTTCTCAACTCCCGAGGTCACCGAATGAGGGTCCACCAAACTTACGTCCACCACCCCGAACCGAACCAGACTCTGATATCACTTGTCAAAACCAGAAGCGTGCAATCGATAATCCAGATCAATACGAATGAACACAAATTTAACGTGGTTCACTAACACAATGTGTGCTAGCTAATCCACGGGCAGGGGAGAACAAATTTCACTAATTCGAGGAGAGTACATGTTACAAACCAAAATTACAGAACAGACAAACCAAACAAACTAACCTGACTGACCTAACAACATATTAAGGTGATGAAAAGTATTTATAGAACTCTTCTTCTAATCCCAAATAGAAAACCCAAGCACTTTTTCCAACTTACAAGGAAAAAACCAAAACAAAAGCCCAAACAAATAGGCCTAAAACACAAAACAAAAGAACAAAGCCTAAATTAAATTCAAGTCATATTCTAATATGTGTGAATGACTCACAATATTAATCTATGGGTTTGGTCGTGGTGCAATACCTTACTTCCACACTTAAGGATGGCTTTCCCTTGAACTTACTAAGCTGATCATCCTATTCATACTAACTAGGGGAGGAAATCGGTACGGTATCAATATCCCAATACCAAATACCGAAATCCCGAATACCGAATTACATCCTAGAATCAATCCCAATCCCAATCCCTAAATAATTTCGGTATCCCAATCCCAATCCCTAAATATTTTGGTATTCCAATTGGTACTTCGGTATCCCAATCGGTATTATCGAATACGAAATTAATTACCTTTACATTTAATAATTAAATATATAAATTAAATTTGATTGTTTAATATAGGACAAAGAGACTAAACAAAGAGTTTTGAGTTTGGCTAGAGCTAAGATATGGATAAGGAGAATGAAGTAGAGGTGACATCTCAAGTTTTTGTCATTGGTAATCTTTAATTTGACGAATTGGAGGTTGAGAGAAGACTAATACTGGTGTTTGCTTTTTGCTGTTATGAAAATAACAATAGATTGGTGGTTGAGGGTAATGTAATAATGAATGAGAGAGTCTAGTTGAGAGGATAAAATACACACTAGCTTATATTTCGGTATTGTTCGGTATTTCGGTATATACCGATCCCAATCCCGTAATCCCTAATACCGAATAACAATTGAAATTGAATCCCAATCCCAATCCCAAAAAATAATACGTGTATTCGGTAATATCAAATATAGACAAATTTGATACGGTATTCGGTATATCCCAAATACCGATACCAAACTTCCAGCCTTAATACCATGGTTGTCACGCCGGCCGGCGTGCCACCGGTTGTACCTGGTTCAACCGGTACCGGTCATAAAACCGGCGTGACACCACCGGTATGACCGGCATGATCGATATACGAATCTCTAAGTAAAATGACCTTATTTTAGAGAATTTAATTGATAAAAATTATTTTATTATTTATTTTATGATTATAAAAGTTAAATATTGATGTTATTTGTTGGATTCAAGTATAAATGTTTAGGTATTGACGTTAAATGTCATGTTTAAATATGAGTATTTATAATTTTATTTGTAATATTGACCGGCATGAACCGGCACAAACCGGTATGTGCCACCGGTTGAACCATTCCACTTGCTAAACCGGCACACTGGCATAAACCGGTTTGACAACCTTGCTTAATACTAACCATAAGAAGATTCGCTTATGGAAAGAATAAAACCTTTCATAATGACAATGAATCTAAAGCATTAAAGACCTCTGACCTAATTCAAAATCCTAAACACACTCCTTCTAGACTAAGAACAAAAACCAAGAACTAATTAAACTCAATCAATCATACAAAACACTCCCTACCTCCCAAGCTATTATACCTACCTCCTCCAATTACATGTTAAAATTCAGCCTCCATATGAAGGCAGGCACCTATATCTTCAGACTGTAAATGAGATTTTCCAGCTGGCTCTAGAGGCCCATTTCCAAAAGAACAGACCACGTTTGATACAACAAGATCAAAATTCCTAAAAGAAATTTTATTCTTGGACACAAAAGCCTTTGCAGCGACCTCAATTGTACCCACCAAATCCTTCATCAGATCATTTAGTCTACTTAACCACCATGGAAGTTTCTGCTGTAGCAACTAGGGGTGGCTATACGGTCTGGTCCGGTTAAATTGGTCCGAAATGATCCAGTCCTAATATGGCATTTTCGGGAATATAAGGACCAAAGATTAAATTGGATACAATCCGGTCTTGATTCGGTCCGGTCCCAATTCGGTCTTGATTTAAGATTGAACTTGCGGGGATTTGAGTGGCCTGAAGACTCAAAGGGTGAGGAGTACTTGGTTAAGTTTTGGGTGTTGGGCTCTCTTATCCGGTCTTTATCTGGTTTTTGATCCGGTCCCAAACGGGTTTTTTTTACCTCAAATCTAAGCCCGAAAATTGAATTGGATTGTTTGCTATTCGAATTTTGTTCGATCCGATCTGAATTATACGGTCCAATTTAAGATAAAATCAAATAACCCGGACCAAATAGCCAGCCTACTAATATGCGCTTCTACCTTCAATGTCTCCAGAGATCTTACCCGCTTCTGGCATCCTAATTTCTTCAATTGATGAGTCTCATAGTTTTCCCCCCAAAAGTCTGATACTTTAGACAAACTTTCGGGAAACAAGATTATTAATTTGAATAGAGAAATGAGGCTTCCAATATGGAACCATTTTCAGCAATTTAGGGAACTATGAGTCTAAACTCATTTTAACACAAATCTTTGGATACCCTGACCTTTGGCCAACTCTTGTAGATTAATCAAATCACAAATGGGTGCCCCACAAATTAGCCACACGAGTAACAATGCAACTCATAACTATCTCTACCGCCAAATCATGAAATCATACACAAATTGGAATCATCAATGGATAGCTAATTTGCCTAATCCTTGGAGTTCACTTGCAAAGAAAGCACACACCATCCATATAGGGCCCACTTGTGAAAAACTAGTTTCATGCATCTTTTGACCAATATTGAAATATTAATCACCTTCTGATCAACTGGGAAACCCTGATTTCCCCCTCTTTTCCCCATGGTTGATTAACCCAAGCTTGAATTTAGAGAATACGAGGAGAAGAATTTGTAATAGAATGGTATAAGATTCATTTATAATTTTCTCCTAACAACTCGAATTATTGGTATCAACGGGTTTTTATGAAAAAAAATTTGAACTTATTTATGAATTTAAAGATCAAAGTTATCTTATCACCCATTGAAGTTGGAACAAAAAGAACTAGGGGAAGATAGTCAGTACTCAGTACTAAACATTACTAATTTCATTATCTTTTACAAATATCTACTTATTTATGCGGATTTTTCAAATCTAAAAGCCGCACATATTTAAAACAACTCTTTTTAGGGTAACAAGCAATTCATATGGTCAAATGCATGATAAGTGTGATTTAGCTCTCAAATCTTTGACCAAAATCGAACGCTCTTTCACTATATATGATATGAAAAACACATATATCTATAACAATTTTATATTTTTGTGATAACAAACTTTCGACAATGAAATTCCTAAATATAATTAAAGTTAGAAGCAGGTTACTTTTGCACTAGAGATTTGCTATTTTGCTCTGTGGGTTATTGTTGCTTAGGTCACAGACACTGGTTTGCAGGCCCAACATGGGCTTTGTGCTTTTAGGCTTGTTTTGTTAATTGGGCTTTTATTTGGGTCTTTTTCTTTATTCACCGATCGTTTCTCCATCTGTGTAGCTAGCGCGTGATTGTTTCCAACACGTAATTGGCGATGGCACAGAGGTCGAACGAGGAGAGATTGGAGTTGGCGGCGGAGCAGGCAGCCGATTTGCGGGGAAGACAACGCCGACGGAGGAGAGATTGACAAGGGAAGGGAGATTTGGCGGTAGGTTTTGTGGTCACAGTGGCGGCGATGATGATGGGAGACAGGGAATGGAGTTTGGCAGTAGGTTTTGTGGTCACGGTGGCGGCGCGACGGAGGCGATGGCGGATTTGGGAAATTGGTGGGTGGTAGTATATTGGGTTGTGGAGAGGGAATGGTTTAGAAGGAGGAGATTTGCTCGATGAGAGGGTGTCGACGGACTGGTCCTGATGCAGAGGTTCGGAGGCATTAGTTGTAGTTCTATTTTCAGAGCTAGATTAAGGTATGGTTATTTTGGAGTATCTAAACCAAATTGCTTCATATGTACATATAGGATTCGTTGTGTTCTTCCTTCTAGATACGGTGTTGTCTCTTTACATTTGGTATTTAGGGGAGGTCTGCAAGTTTTATTGGAGCTTACTATGTATGGTAATTGAATTTCACAAGGGTGGTTATTTCGTTAGCTTTGGATCTCAAGCTGAACGCACAGTTGAATTACATTGCCTTATTGATTAAAAATGACATGTTCAATTGTTTGTTCATGGAAGTAGACAGCATGAGTGAATCTATAGTGGTTAATTTCAGGTTTGTTTGCATAAGACTATATCAGTCCATAATTCAATATGTGTCCCTATTTGATGAATTTATATCAGATAGAACCTTTAATGGAACAAAAGGTTTAAGACTTAATTATGCAAAACTTAAGATGTATTTAAAAAGTTCATTTTCATGGATAAGGCTGTCCAGAAATGACATATGCTAATGCTGAAGAGAAAAGGCTTAATACCCAATTTTGGCCCGAAGTTTGGCGTTAGTGACGATTTTGGCCCCAATTTTCGAATATTACACTTTTGGCCAAATTTTCAAATTTACGGACGTATTTGGCCCGTGTTACATTTTTACCGTAAAAAATGACGGTGAACTAATTTCCCCATAAGTGAGTCAGCAACATTTGCTTAATTGGAGCGCCACGTCATTAACTAAATAAATAAAATAAAAAACAAAACCCGACCGTTCCTTATCTTTTCCCCCAATTGCTATTTGCTTCCGTCTCCACACACCCATCGCGAGCGCCAGTCTACCCTCCTCCACCCAGCGCGAGCGCCGCCATCATTGGCCGTCCCCCACCTCCACCGAGCGCGAGCGTCGCCGTCGTTGGTCGGCTTCCTTCCATCACGGGACACCCTCGTCGCCCTTCGTCGTCGCCATCCTTCGCAATCTTTCTTCGTCGTCACCCAGACCTCGTCGCCCTTCCTCGTTGCCATCCATCGCAATCTTTCTTCGTCGCCGCCCAGACCTCGTCTCCCTTCATCGTCGCCATACTTCGCAATCTTTCTTAATCGCCTCCCCTCCCCAATAGATCTATTTACCTATTGTTCTCACCATACCCGACAGGTGAGGAAGGAAACATGTCATATTTTAAGAAGGGAGGTAAATCCGAAATTGCAAGTTCAGGGGCTTCAAGTTCTACCAACAGACATGTGGAGAGATGCGACCACAATGTTCCGTGCATTGTGCAAAGGTCTAGGATAGCAGATAATCCGGGGAGATTGTTCTATTCCTGTCCATATTGGAAGGTATGATGATTTTCGATATGTTCTTGCATTCTTGTTGTCGAAATCCCGGTATTAAGGATTCATTTGAATTCTGGTAATGTAGGATACCAAAAAGAACTGTAAGTACTTCAAGTGGGTTGGTCAGCGGACATCGGCAAGTGATATAGATGGTTTGATAGAGGAGAATGAACAGTTGAAGTCAAGATTGGTTGAGATGGAAGTAGAGATGGAGAACTTATCTTCACGATTTGAAGGTCAAATTGAACAAACTGAAGAGAAGGCCAACAAGACGAAGAAACAAAAGTTATATATGGCTGAAGAGTTGCAAAGTTTGCATATATCAGTACTCGTAATTGTGTTGAATTGCAGAAAATGCGACATACTGTGTGTGCACTGCAGAGTAGGATTACTACTTTTTGTATCGCTATTAGCTTCTTCTGTGTTATTTGGTATGTTAGTTGGCTGGTCCGTAGTTAAACCGATGGTTTGTGATTGGTTTGTCTTGGTGTTTAGAGTTGGTTTAGAAGTAGCTACTCGTGTTAAATGCTTTATGTGATTCTATGTTAATGCTTGTACTGTAAGCTTTGTGTGAGTCTATGTAACAGAAGAACAGCTCCACTGTATTTTCTGAATCATCAGCTTGCTTTTACCATTAACTTCATTCCGAAACATGGCTACTGTATGTTCACAATACATGAGTTTAAATTTCCACCATTCACTTCAATCCGAAACTACCTGTTCTAAATACAGAGCAAGGAAGGAAATACTAGGCCCCTTATATTTAGTTCAAATTCCCACATACAAGGCTACAACCTACTGCATGTTCAAAATACAAAAGAAGGGAATTGATATTGATGCTTCAAACATAGACTACTGTGTCCCGGGTTGAGAGGCTGGAAGCGGTGTGCTATTCATTGGCAGCTGATCTGGTCCAGTTGGTTGGCTCCTACGTCCTTCTTGTGGAACCCTTGTACTTAGCTGCAATAGTACATATGGTTAGAAACATTTAAAGCAAGAGAATAAACAAAAAATACAATGTGATGGTCGAATCCTACCCGAGAATACATGTTTCCAGTATGAGGATCAATGTAGGTGCCGATTCCTTGCATAGCCCTCCTCACCTCCCTCTCCATGACTTGTCGGCTACAATTTCCCATGCTTTCAATCTGTAATTCACTCTAATTAGTAATTAGACACTAAGCTGAAATATACAACGCACAGCTACATCTGATTTTTTTTTTAACATTATACCTGAACTCCAACCCTCAACGGACAAGTTCTTGAATTATGGTTGTCTGCCCTACACCTAGAACAGTGCAACTTTCTTTTACTCGGCTCCTGAACAATAAGAAAACTAGAAAATTAGATTAACTTGCTAAATCATGTCAATCATTAACATAATATGAAATTGACTTACTCTATTCTCAGTAGGTTGTTGTGGTACTACAGGTCTCTTTTTTGGAGCTCGCTTAGGCCTTTGTTGAGCTGGAGGAGGTGGTTGTGGTATTGCTGGGTTGGTACAGCTCCTCCTATTATGGCCTTCTACCCCACATCGAGTACAATGAACCCGGTTGTTGTGCCTAGTAGCTATCTCTCCACTAGCACTTTTAGCATGCCTTGTTAGCAACTCCGCTGCCTCTTTTCTTCTGTTTTTCTTTGGACGGCCAGGCAGCTTCCTCATTTTTGTTGGTCTGAAACAATTGTCCACCCATTTCCATCTTGTAGCCCAAGTTGTTCTTTCAATATTTGCAAGAACCATATCCATGAACTCCCGTTTTCAGACTCAATGACTGCCCATGCAACACTAAATAACATCCATTTGACCTCCCCTTTCAAGAAGCACCCATCTAGACAGAAGAAAGTCCTATAGCCCTCCAAGAATCCACGACACACACTTGAAAAACCAACATAGAATCTCTTGAAGAATACATTATCGGATCCTGGGTCCAAATCCACCTCTAGCCGGACGGTTCCATCCGGGTCAACAAGCTGTAGATGACCTATATATGACCGAATCCGATTGAAATCTTCTTGTAAAAAGCCATGGAGAATGCATCAAGCTTCTATCCGAGCTCGGTAATAGATTTTCAGTGTCACCTCCATATTGTACTTCTGCTTTATCTCAGCTCCCATGAGATTCACATCCCAATCTTGCTCCACTCTAAACCAATCTAGAAATTGAGTAGCTATCCACTTTGAAGTAACACCTCGAATGCGAAAATTACACGGACAGTCATGAGGAGTCCCAACACCTTTCACCATAAAAGTCTCCCTCTTCCCATACCAACTTGCATACACCCTCCAGCCACACTTTTGGGCACACACAACTTCTTTTCTCTTCTCACTGCTGCCCACCCATCTAATATCAGCTCCAATCTCGATTGAATGCTTTGTAATAGCTTCTTGAAACTGCTTGGGATTAGCAAACCTCATATGTGTGGTAATTAAAAGTGTTTTATGATCACAATTTGGATCATAAAATCGACACTTGTCGATCATAGACACCTCTTCTTCTTCATCTAAATTTCCCTCACATGATTTGAGTCCTCAGAACCCCTATAGATAGAAGCTTCACTCCCTTCAACATCAACATCATCCATGTTATCTGTTCGCTGTCCCTCCCCTGCATTTTCTTCCTCGTTCACAGTAGGTTGTACCTCTGGCTGCTCCTGCTCTGGCTCTCCATCCTCCTGCTGCACACTCTGTTGTACCTCATTTTCATCTACAAATACTAGGCCGACCTCTTCCCTCGATCCAGTCGCCTCAAACATGCATATCTGTCTCATGCGACGAAAATGGGCCATAATATCATGATATTCTTCATCTGAAGTCTGAGCTTCATAATCATCTAACCGGATGAACTCTGCAACGCCAGAGTTGTCTCCTTCCTCATCTGCAACATCTTCACTATTCCCATAGTTGTCCCCCATTTCACCGAGAAACTTGGTTGCTTCAAAAAACACCACCACCTCCCCTAGCTCGACATCTCCAAGTAACCCATTCATCACATCAGAATCATTGGCAATCTCGTGCAAACCATCCTCCATGCTCTATCTCGGAGTCAAATACCACATCTTCTCAACCGACAAGTAATCGAAATCCTGAATCAAAATACTCACAAGCTCAAAGTACGACATAACATCAACTACCACATCAACCCGGTCTTCAACACCACCAACATAATTTGGAACCGCTTCTGATGTATCCAGCATACCCCCATGACGAAGCACAAGTAGAATGCTCATCCTGTACAATATGGACAGATTAGGTTATATATTAGTGGACGAATTGTTTATGGTCTCTTTATGGTTAACAAAGCATAAACAAGACAAACACATACAAACAGCCAATTGTAAACTACTTTCACGTGCTTCATATTCACTAACCCAAAAAGAGCACAAAAGGCAATTGTTTATTGAGTGCGGCGACTTTCTCAGAATCGAAAACCTTAAACAATAGAAAACCATAGCAAGATCGTTACCTGTATAGATGAAAAACCGATCTTCGTGGCTGTGGTCCCGACCTAAACTTGTCCCACAAGAAGACGACGAACAGTAGCTTTTCTCTCCAACAGAAGGCAGGGCAGGGAAAAACACTTGGGCGAAGGGGGGAGACGAATCGTTGGCTGCTAAAGGAAGAGTCAGGGATCGCGCCACCGATTGGAGATTCACCGGCCGCGCGATCGCTGTTGTTTGCTTCTAGTTCGGAGTTCGTCGATCAGCGGGGGAAGGCAGAATCGTCAAAAACAGAAAGGAAAAGATAGGGAAGGACAGGGAAAGAAGGGGAAGGAGATGAATCTTCGCCGCGCCGGCAGAGATTCACCGGGCGCACGATCAATTGACGCTAATTCCTGGTCGAATTTCTTTGATAGGGTGGGGTTGCATTGAACGATGAAGAGGAAGAAGGGGAAAGATGGGGAATGAAAGGGAAAGGTGGGGGAGGAAAGGGAACGGTCGAGTTTTGTTTTGTTTTTATTTATTTAATGATGTGGCGCTCCGAGTCAGCAAATGTTGCTGACTCACTTACGGGGAAATTAGTTCACCGTCATTTCTGACGGTAAAAATGTAACACGAGCCAAATACGTCTGTAAATTTGAAAATTTGGCCAAAAGTGTAATATTCAAAAATTGGGGGCAAAATCATCACTAACGCCAAGCTTCGGGCCAAAATGAGGTATTAAGCCAAGAAAAAATATGTAAAAAGAGAGTAAGATGTAGAAGACCAGTTCTTGCATACAATAATAAAACATAGAAGAGAGATCAAAGCAATAATAGAAGAGAATGGCACGTGTTATTTGTGAATAGTAAAAGTTGAATAATGGAGCTAGAGTAATGATCTAAGTTAGACATTTGTAATGATTGAAGTACAGTTGACCTTGACAGAGTTGTATGTATCTTCTCATGGGTAGAGATACAGGTGTTCAATCTTAATCTTATGAAATAACATCTGTCAGTATTATGTAATGTTTTGTTAAGCCACTAGTAATTAATGGTTTTGTTTTGCGAATTTTGAGGTGGTTGGTGTGGTTGTTCAGTCAGTCCAGATGTATGTACTAAGGGTTTGAGGAGAATGTTTCTATTGGTTTCTAGGAGGGTCTGCATTATAATAGTCATTTGTATGGTTAGATATGCATTTTGCTAGCGACTGCCTCTTTCGTTGCTGTCATATTCTGCTCTAAAATATGGCTACTTTGCTAAATGATTTAACAGATGATACTCGAGAGGTTGTCCTTTAGTTGAGATTGTTGCATATTTCGAAGTCTGGGAATCCTGCTACTAAGGGTATGTACTAAGGGTTTGAGGAGAATGTTTCTGTTGGTTTCTGGCAGGGTCTGCATTATAAATAGTCATTTGTATGGTTAGATATGCATTGTGTTAGCGACTACCTCTTTCGTTGCTGTCATATTCTGCTCTAAAATATGGCTACTTTGCTAAATGATTTAACAGATGATACTCGAGAGGTTGTCCTTTAGTTGAGATTGTTGCATATTTCGAAGTCTGGGAATCCTACTACTCCTGACCAATTTTTTTCTTTCTCTACTCTGTGGGTCGATGTTGAGGTTCGTTTTTTTTTTCCTACAACTTTCATGCTTTATCTTAGAGCCAATCCTGCTAATAAATCTATATCTTCTCATTATTAATCCCATAGTGATTATTATGGGATCCATTGTCATTCACACGTGTTATAATAGACTTTACGTATTTGTGTGTTTCTTAGGTAACTATGATAGAAGGGACTTCTCATAAGGCATTTGCTGAAATTCTTAGTTCGACTCTGGCGGTTGGGCATGTTTATCGCATTCACGACTTTAGTTTGTGTGAGCTCCGTCCATCTTATTGGGCTTGTGGTTTCCATCAGTATGTGTTCATAACATCAGCTACCAAATTTGAAGATGTTACTGCTGGTTCGGAAGGGTTCACTGAGAAGGCATTTGAATTTGTAGACTTTGTAGTGCATCCTGCACGTGTTTCCCATTGCCATTTTCTTAGTGGTACGTGTCTCTCATTGACTCTGTAAGTGCATTTTCTTAGTCGATTTGTAATGGTCATTATTGTTGCATGCATATATGATAGGTAAGTTGGTTTTTATTAGCCAACCTGATTTAGTATATACAAGGAGGCGAAGGAGTAAAGTACAAAAGATTGTACTGAAGGATGCTAGGTAATAAAATTCTTTATGCAGTTATGCTGAATTAATTTATTGTTGTACAGTTCTCAACCTGCTCATTTGATGCCTTGACTTACCATGCCGGTACCGTGCATCGACATTTCTGTTTCGGATCATTGTGGGGAAACTTTTCCACTATGTTGGATGTTGATGCTTTAATGGCTGCTGACGCAATCAGTCATGTTGTTCTCGACTTTGGAGGCTTAAGTCTTTCATTATTCAGAGGTTGGATTCTCTATAGCTTTGACATCGCTATATATTCATTTCCTGCAACGTTGTTCCAAGGTTTAGCTTATGTATTGAATTGACGTGTCAATATCATTTCGTAGGATCCGTCTGCGGATCAAGCACCTCGGTGACTCGTGTTGTGGTCGATCCTTCTGTAGAAGAAACTGCTTCCTTGAAGCAACTGTATGTGGCAATCTTTGTTACGCTAACTTTCTCATTTCCTATACTTGCTTCGATTTATAAGCATGAGTTAACTTTATTAAGTTTGTTTTGTAAATATTTTTGTCATTTAGATATGCATCTGAGGTAGACTATATCATTCACGGGCTCATCATAGGAGGCACTTTTGAAGGATCAGTAGTAGCAATTCCCAGAATAGTACTAGACATCAAAGACTCGAGATGACCATTCACACTGAAACGACGTCAATTTTCAATCCGGCTTTTCTATGCAATGACCATAAACAAGAGCCAAGGACAAACACTTGAGCAAATTGGATTACTGTTGCCAAACCAATTTTTACTCACGGACAACTATATGTTGCAGTTTCCCATGTTCCTTCAGCAGAAGGACTACATATAGCTATACTAAAAGATGAAGTACAAAGCCAGCATCTCACAAGAAACATAGTGTACACAGAAATCTTCGAAGATCTAGAATGATGTACAATAGCATGATTAGTTATCTATAGCCTCTACTCCAAAATATCATAGTCAATAATTATTTTGTTTTTACGGAACTCTTATATTGGGTACAATGCCATAATAAATGACATTATTTTGTGCTTCAAAAATTCATAATTGTGTACAATTGCATGTACAATAAAGGGTCGTAGTATAGAGTTGCCACCATAAGTTTTGGATTTGAGAACCTAAAATATAAACTAAAAGTTAATCAAGAATGCTCTTAAACTTATCAACTGGCTTGCAATACAATGGCCACACACCAACCAAACCCAATGCCGCCGCGAAACGCGGCCAAAATCCCTTAGTAGTAATAAACAGGAGGGGAAAAAACAAGCGATTGTAGTCTTAACATCCATCCACCAAAATCTTGTCTCCACTACTATTTCTACTAGCTTTCTTCTCGGCCCGTTGGCCGAATGAATTTCATTAATCATTTACATTTATCAATTATTATTATAATAGTTAGGTTACTTTGGAATTTTTAGTCTTTTATGTTGTAATTATTTATTTGATAAATATTTTATACTTTATGCAAGTCATAAAATATTACCCATTATAATTTAATTTTTCAAGTAAATACTCAATATAATAGTATAAGTTTTTAATGTAAAGATTACATATTTCTAAGTAAGACAATGAAATTTAAGCAAAGAACATTATATAGCTACCATACAAAAGCCTCTTGGCATCCATAATAGTTCATCACATATTTTGATCGCATTTTATATAAACCTAATTTACGAAAGACATCTCTATAAAGATTTTATTCATTTGACATCTCATACACGTTGTATGACCTTAACGAATTCAAGTTGGAGTTGGCAAACGTCAAAAGCAAAGGTCTAAAGTCTCACTTTCTCTAGGATGAGTGATTGTCCTAGTGATTTCATTGTTAGCTGACTCTTCATAACTCAACAAAATAAGATTGGATAATTTTAACCCTTATCTTAGCAATAATTTAAACCCTTATCTAAGCATTCATAACTCAACAAAATAAGATTGGATAATTTTAACCCTTATCTTAGCAATAATTTAAACCCTTATCTAAGCATGAAGTTTGACTTCTACCATTAGAAATACATTCCGAAGCTGATGAGAAAGCAAAATCCGTCAGGGATAACTATAATCCATTCACAACAGCGTAACTGGAAGGGGACCAATGGTTGAGAGAAATAAATAAATGCAACCTTGTTGTAGTTATCAAGCAAATATTTGCAGTTCTAGTTACAAAGTCTTATATATCAAAGTTGGAGCAACTTGGCATGAACACATCACTAATTTGCTTATTTATATTGTGCTTGTTTAGAACTTGTTTTTATCAGTAGAGAGTAAAGCGGAGCAAGAATACTGATGGTGAATGTTGCAAGTTAGGTCACAGTCTATACTAATTGAGAACTGCAGAAATAAAGAGAAAACGTATCGATTGAGAACTTGCATCCTCCTAGGATTAACATAATAGAATCCATGCATTTATATATGTTAAGCAAAATGACAGTAGAAAAAGGATAATTTATACAGAGTTCAAGATTACCAAACTAAAAAATGAACTAACATGGCATTCATGCTACCCTTTTATACTATTACAAAGTTCAAGATGACTGAAATACTATACGAAGCAAGAGGGAAGACAAGGACTTGATAAAAATGACTGATTTCTAATTCTACATGCATAAGAACCAAATTTCTAATTTCTAATTCTACGGTGAGAAGGATGCAATTAACTGTGATTGGAGAAGTAAGAGATGAAGGTAACTCCATAAACCTGCATGTAAAACAAAAGCAAAGTAGGTCAAATTCGATTAAAAACCTCATAAAAAACAATAATGTCAACTAAAACTCAGGACTTCGGAGATAATTGATACCCATATGAAGTGCAAATCATAGATTGGGAAAGCTAGCATTCTGTTT
Source organism: Linum tenue (assembly GCA_946122785.1). NCBI lineage: Eukaryota > Viridiplantae > Streptophyta > Magnoliopsida > Malpighiales > Linaceae > Linum > Linum tenue. Next base: position 39,753,547 of record CAMGYJ010000011.1, on the reverse strand, counting down.
CCCCAAAAGCATAACATCAATTTGCTGAACCACAGGTAGCGGCGTGGGTAAAGCCTCAAACTGAAATTTGTGACAGCCAACTCGTTGCCGGTACCTCCTTTGAAAACCTTCAGAGGAAAAGAAAAGAGAGAGCAAACTCATCTAAGATGAACGAAAAGATAAACTCGCTATCTCTACAGTCATGTCAATTGTTTCATAACCATGTCAATATTAGTAAATATCACCAAAACGTTAGCTGCTTGAGTTAGGTACATTAGTTTACCTTTCTCAAATTACAGTTGGCAAGCTCGAAGCTTTGGAGAAACCAGTGTTCTAAACGCAACAACGGATTTGGACGACATCCCACAACTTGCAAAAGTGTCTATCTAAACCAACAATGGGCATACAAACATAATCAACTCAATGGAAATCGAAGCAAGAGTTACTAAACCCTCTTGAAAATACCACAACACAAGATTTGGAGCAGTTGGCAAGTTCACGTTGTGCCATTAGCCTATATCAGCATTACCAAACCCTCTTTAGAATACTACAACACAATACCATAACTCCTTATGCACTTGGCATGTTCACTTCGAGCAATCTGCCTACATCAACAATACAAGGAGCTAACTTGAAAGACAATAAGTCCTAACCCTTCAAGACTAATACTTAAACAGCTAGCCTCAAAGCCTAAGCCCAAACAAAGTTTGAAACTTCACCAAGAATTAGTGAGTATAAACCCATTCATCACCTTAAATTGAGAGCCTACTACAATAACATGAAGATCAAGGGAAAAACCCGAGAACACAGAAGCTAACACAAAGGCAGCTGTTGACATCCTTACCTCATCATTAGCATGAGACTGTTTCTAAAACCAATTGATGTTCAATATCTACAAATCAAAACCAGAACCCATAATTTGGAAACCCAAATCGTCCAAATCCAGCAGCGAAATAGAAGTAAAGCACAACATCAAGAATAGCATACCGAAGTCTGATGAAGAATGAGTCAAATTATCAACTTGAGGGACTTTATCAGTTGATGGATTTATCAACCTAAACTGGATCTCCCAAATCCAGTGGAGGGTTTTATCAACCTCTATTTGTCGGTTGATCAATTTTGCAAACAATGTCGTTGCTACAAAAAATTGCAAAAACCAATAGGTGAAGGCCAGGGATGGAACTTACAGAGACGAAGGCAGATTGGGATGGAAATTCTAGAAGCAGATTGTATCGGTCGGCAGAAGAAGGGAATTGGCAAAGCGGTTATGTTCTATCTTCTCTAACCCTTTTTTCAAAAAAAAAATTAATTCAAATCTCCAAACATTCACCATACACGTTCTCATCCTATATCTGCCACCATGTATCAAAACTTAAACAAATTTGATCTCCAAGCCAATTGACCTGTAGGAACATACAGATTGTAATCTACCAAAATGTCCCATATCCAAGTTCATATGGCCACATCTCCTTCAATCTCAATTTAAATGTTATCAGTCAACGATTTCAACATGCTCCAACTGCCAGTTACAATTCTGCAAGGGATACAACTGCTGCATCTGCAAATTGCTAAGCAAAAACAAATAAACCCTACGCTAACTATACTTAACAAATGCACTCAATACACAACATAGATGAAATGAAACTTGGTGCAAGAAAAACTGTAGGATATTTTGGTAAACCTAGATTGGAGTTGGTTGCTTCTAAACTTAAACAAAATCAACTCAATGTCCTTAATCTTTGAGCCTTAAACATAGGCAGTACATAACCGAAGCGGCCAACACAAATCAACGAAGAACATAGGAGCATCATAATTATATCAGTTTATCTTTTACCATATTCCCATGAAGTTGAGCATCATAATCATATCATTTCCACCCCAAACATTTTTTTGTCACTATCCTACTGTTTGTTGTTCTTTTGGATCTTTTGATTTGACCTAGGTGTAATTTCTAAGTAGAAAAGCAACACAACTTTAACTGAAAATAACTTAAGCAATACATTACCAGAGTAAGCTGTTCTCGGGTTAGCAAAATGCTGCAATAAATCTCTGCAGCAAACACAACCCATACAGGAACATTATCAAATCAAACAATGCAGACAACGCATGTTATGGAAATGCAGAGCAATGTGCAGGGTTAAAAATGGAGGACCTTTGATACATGGGAGGCCGAGAAGAGAGAAGCGAGCTGCTGCTAGCTGGAAACTACACCGTCGGCCAGCGGGAATGAAGAATCGTCGGTTGGCTGAAAGTTATTTGAATAGGGAGATGAAGGGAAACCGATGCGCGCAGAGGCAGCCACCAATTGGAAGAGAGTTTGGACTGAGCTGAGGAATCGATTAGACAGGATTGGGAGAAGCGCCGCCTGGGCAGTAGCGGCATTGCGGCAGTGCGCGATTCCCTGACCGAGAAGATAGAAGCGAATCTCTGCTGGTTAATGGGACCTGCGAGGGAGTTCTGCCTATCGCCGGAGATCAAAGCCGTGCTCGTCGACCACCTCTTCGCACTCACGAGAACGTCCATTAGCGAGTGGAGCCGTCGATTTTCTTGTAATTAGGGATTTCGTTTGTGAACTGTTTCAATTGAGGATTTTTTGTAGCCAATGTTTGTTGTGTACACCTGCGTTGGAGGCCAATGCGGCGAAACTGCGAGAGTGGAGGCAGATTCAAGCCGCTTACGGTCGTTTCAGATGCGAGAAGGAAACAGGCAGAGGAAGGAGGTGTGTTCCAAAAAAAGGAAGAGGAAAGAAGGGAATAGGACGGTTGCAGTCGGCGAAAATGACAGAAATTCCGCCTACATGGGCTGCCAGGTCAGCCTCCTAAAATCACTCTACGACCAAGGAAATTTGAATTGGGGTTGCAGTTTTAAGTTTCCACTATAAATTATACTGTTGATTTCCTTCTTGATTCTATTTTTTACATAAAATATACGAAAACTTTAACAAGTGTTGAATAAATGACTTATGCACATATTCGTTGTTTCGGATATGTCTTTGTTCTTCATGTAAAATAAATTATTTTTTATATAAAATAAGAGAAACATGTATGGTTTACTTATACATCTAAATTTAGGATGAACTAAGTAAAAAAAGTTGGGATAACAAAAGTAAGCTTACTATTAAAAAAAAAGGAGAAATCAATTTAGTATATGTGTTAAATATGTGAAAATCTTATCAACTTGGTCTTCCTCTCCATGATATTTAAATGAGTAGAACATAGACTACAAAAATAGATGGTAGCAACGCATTCTACCAAGGGTTTTGTTGTAACCCTTGCTACAGACTAACTACATTTTACACTCACGGATATGAAAACCCCTTTTACAATTTTGTCTTTTTATTCCTCTTGTTTGCTTATTTTGTCTGAGTTTTGTTGATTCCGTCGAAGTACGAGAGAGGACGAAAGAGAGCTAGCCGGAAGCGAGCTCGTTGGAACGCGATCTGGGAGAATCGTCGCTCGCTTCTCCTATCCTACGGCGGAAAAGGTCTAATTTCCTTGTCTCTACCTAATCCCGCTCCATCGCTCTCCCTGCATCGTACTATCTATCTCTTCCAGGAAAGTGGTTGGCTCTATTTTTAGTGTAATAATTAGGTTATAGTTCCGTCCCAGACTCGATTCTCCGATCCTATGTTTGGTCAATATCCTTGATTATATTTCAGACTAAGTTAATAGAAGTGCTAAATTCTTCTCCGAATTTGATACTCCATGTTATCAGGTAAGAAGGACAAGGTGGTGATTTTAGAAAATTACATATGGAAAAAATTGGATCGATGAATATATATGATCATTCCTCTCTTCATAAGCTTTTTTTAATCGGGCTACTTAGAATGGTTGGTAGACGTTATTGATTAATTCATCACTATGGTTGTTGGTCATTTGCTGTGATATTGGTGTTTCAGATCCGCAATGCGTGCTACATTGAGCTTTATTTTCGCCCTTTGTTGTGTTTGACGGTGCCCTTTGCTGCATACTTTCATATTGAGTTGTTATATATTTTGGTTATCTTAGAAGTTAGAATATGGGAGGATTTGGGGTAACTTTAGAATCCTTGGAGATTAATCTGGAAATAGGGTTGGATTTGGTTTGCTATTTGGAAATATTGTACTATTAATGTAATTTGGCATGTGAGATTATTATGAAATTATCCAAGAATTATTGTCTAACCACTACTCTCTTTATTTCTCATTATTGGCAGAAACTCCCTTACCCTCTCCCTACCTTGGGCCAACCCTCTTCTTCCTTTGCCCCTCGATTTTCCATCTTTTCTTTTCCAAATCCTATCTTAAATCTTTCCATAAGGTACCTCTAAATAACCTTAATTGGTAAAAATATTCTTAGACTCAAAGAGTTTTCCGACATCAAGTCGTGTAAAAGAGTTTGGTTTGTAGAATTCTATGATTTTGACCAAAATAATAACAAAGAATCAAATATAGAAGATGACACAAAAATGTAGGATGAGTCTTATTTAGAGATGGCCGCGACCAGATCTGTTCAGATAAAAGTCGGAGCTGTAAATGGATAAAGTTGATGAGAGCGTACAGTTAGTCAAAGATATCACCAAAAATCAAACATATGCTTTGTGCTAAGGCTTTGACTTGATGGGATAGATCCCAAAGTTGCTTCACTAAAGGTCCGTTCTACAGAAGATACTTGTAGAAACCATAACGTCAACAGGTACTTGTCGTGTTTTCGATGAAAGGACCAATGTTTCTGATCGATGAAGCAGTTGTGGTAGAGCTATTTGAACATAGACAATAATCAGTCACTAGTGTGCCATTGATTGATACTAAGTTGATGGACTCTTAAACAATTCGCTGATGGCAACCCTTCTGACGAGGAGAAAAAGAAGTTTGTAGCGATGAGCTAGAGTGATCAGTTGGCGCAAATTCCAGTATCCTGTTGGGCTTGAGTTGGCTCTGCCATGTGGGTTGGGCTGGGTGACCATGGCCAGCCCTGGTACGTAGGTAGGTGAGGTGATCCTCAATTGTGGGCTTCGCACAAAGAGGAAAATTTGGGCCCGCATCATACGTCTTAATTTATTTATTTTTTATTATAATTTGTAAATTTAACATCCATGCGCTGCAATCTTTGCCTCCATTATTATTTTCATTTACCTCTTAAATCCATTTTTGTCATAAAAAAAACATGAAAACTTTAACATGTGTTGGATAAATGGCTGATGCACATACTCTTTGTTTCAAATTGTTCTTTGTCCTTTATGTAAAATAAATGATTTTTTTTACCAAAGATAAAATAGGTTAACGGTAAGTTGTCGCGATAGTGAAAACTTGTGAGTAGTAGATCCAGGTTCGAATCCAAACAAAGTCCGTTGGTGTTTTCGAAGGTATAAGGCTACTGGGGGTGAGACCCCGTTGGCGTCAAATTGAATGCAGGTGGCCTCCAAATTTAATAGGACCCGCTGGCACAAAGTGGCAGTATGGCTAGGGCTGGCTATTTGGTCCCGGACTGTTTGGTTTTACCCGAAACCGGACCGTATAACCCGGACCGAGACCGGACGGGGACCGGATAGCAAACAATGCAATCTCATATTCGGGCTTAGATTTGAGGTAAAAAACCGGATTAAGACTGGATAAGAGACCCTCAACACCTAAAATCAAGATAAAATTGGGACCGGACCGGGTCAAGACTGGACCGGATCAAGAACGGACTGTATCCAATCCAACTTTTGGTCCTTATATTACCGGACTGAGACCGAATCAATTTGGTCCAATTTAACCGGACCGGACCGTATAGCCACCCCTAAGTATGGCTGAGGTTCCTGAGTAATAAAAAATAATAATAAAAAATATGATTTTTTTATCAAAACAAGAGAGACAGTTATCGTTTATTCATAAATCTAACTTTACAATAAAATAAGTTTAAAAAAGGCTGGTATGACAAAAGTAAGCCGCCTATTCAAAAATGGAAAACCTAAATTCAGTATACTTGTTAAATATGCAAAACGTAGAAGAAGTGATTTTTTTTAATATAGAAGAGATCATTCAAATTGAAAGAAATAAATTCCACCGCAGGACCTGGTACTGCACACGCAGACTGCTTTTACTGCTCATGCTGACCGGGATGTACTGTTATAACCCGGAAGCTGGCGCTGTGTGGGCTGGCGTTGGGTGGGGGCTCTTTGGGATCGGACGGGTGTTTGGCGGGTCGGTTGGGATGGAACTTGGTCGTTGGGCTGTTTTGGTCTGCTGGATCGGTTGTGGTCCACGGACGCGTTGGTCACCAGGGCCCTCTCGGTGGCTGGAGCCTGCCCAGTTGCTTGATTGGATAAGGCGGCCGGTCTATTTTCCTTGGCAACTGTGTCGGGGCCTCTGCAGGCGATCAACGTATCCGTGGGTGGGAGACTCAGAGATGGTGGGCCATAGGGGGACTGGAAGGGTTTATTGCAGTGGCTCTGCAAGTGGCTTAGGGCAAGGTCAGAGTATTTGAGGTGTGGCCCGCTTGAGAGGTGGGAGTCGTGCCGGTTTCGGAGGTTGAGAGAGGAGGGAGGTATGGGAGAGGAGAGGTGTGTCTTGCTGATGTAGACTGGGCGTACTTTCTGAAACTGGAAAGGTAATTGAGGGGACTAGTCAGGAAGCAGAGAAGGGAAAAAAAATATCAGGGGATAGGAGCTTGGTCAGGGAGGCAGAATAAATGAGGTTGACGGTTGGCAGAAAAAATATGTGTGGTTAACAGTTAACTTAATCTACCCGTGGTGCTATATTCTCTCTCATCGAGGTCAGAGGAGCACTCTTCTCTTGAAATATATCTCCCTCTTTCTTTGCATTCGTTTTCTCTTTCTTTTCTTGACTGGGTTCATTCTCTCTCTTTCTATCTAGAAAAATGGGGTTTCTTTGATCCTCTTTTTTCAGGTTTGTTCATCGCCTCTTTCAGGAACAGAAGGATCCGAGCTTTGCATCGGAGCTGATTCATCCTTCAGCTGTGAATCTCCTGTGGCGAGTCTTTCTATGGATGCTTTGTATTTCGTTTGTTTCGGTGGTTCAATCGGAGTTCCCTGATTTCGTTTGTGATTTGACTGTTGGGATTTGAGTGTCCTGGAGTGGATTTGGAGCTATTTGGAAGAGGGAGGGAGGATTCGAAGAACACCCAGGACCACAGGTTCTATACTGATTTCATGTGATTGTTCCTCTGTCTCTCAAAATTTTGTTTCTGTCGTAATGGTTTATATATATATTGATCATCTTTTGTTTTCTCTCTACTTTTGGCTCTCTTCTCATTTTCGAAACCACCAGAGCTTGGAGCAATCAACTGGCAAATTTGAGAGGGTCGGAGAGGAATTGGAGGATACTCAGATCCCCAGAGTATGTTTTCTGGGTTTTCCTGATTGAGATTTATGTTACTCTTTCATCACTTTAAATCTTAATGCACTTTCTCTTGCTGAGAGAGAAATTATTTATCTCATCATTAATTGGTTTCTTTCTTTTTCTTCTCGCCTTCAAAAGATTGGTTGGAGCAAGAATGGGGTGAGATCTTGCAAGCGGTCGTTGCAATCGGCCACCTAGGAAATTTATCCTTCAGCTGTGAATCTCCTGTGGTGAGTCTTTCTATGGATGCTTTGTATTTCGTTTGTTTCGGTGGATCGATCGGAGTTTCCTGATTTCGTTTGTGATTTGACTGTTGAGATTTGAGTGTCCTGGAGTGGATTTGGAGCTATTTGGAAGAGGGAGGGAGGATTCGAAGAACACCCAGAACCACAGGTTCTATACTGATTTCATGTGATTGTTCCTCTGTCTCTCAAAATTTTGTTTCTGTCGTAATGGTTTATATATATATATATATATATATATATATATATATATATATATATATTGATCATCTTTTGTTTTCTCTCTACTTTTGGCTCTCTTCTCATTTTCGAAACCAGCAGAGCTTGGAGCAATCAACTGGCAAATTTGAGAGGGTCGGAGAGGAATTGGAAGATACTCAGATCCCCAGAGTATGTTTTCTGGGTTTTCCTGATTGAGATTTATGTTACTCTTTCATCATTTTAAATCTTAATGCACTTTCTCTTGTTGAGAGAGAAATTATTTATCTCATCATTAATTGATTTCTTTCTTTTTCTTCTCACCTTCAAAAGATTGGTTGGAGCAAGAAGGGGATGAGATCTTGCAAGCGGTCGTTGCAATCGGCCACCTAGGAATGGCCGAGAATCCATGTCTGACGTGGAGAGAACGCGGAGAAGGCCTAGAATCGCCAGATCTGCTGCACCTATTCCTTTGATCCTTCTATGTTTGTGGATGGGGTCCTTTGAACAATAGGGGAGATGGTTACATTTTGTGGGCAAAGAAACAGTCAAGCCTAGGAAGTGTTAGTATATCTAATGAACCTCTTTTGTACAAGGAAAATAGTTAAGTTCTTGCGAGAAGGAACAAAAAGACCTATGTATGGTTATTGTACGTGGTGTAATGGTATTGTTTATGTTTTTTAATGATGTCGTATGTAACGTTGATTTCCTTGGTGGACATCTCTCTCCCATGTCACCTATCTTTTGTTTGATGTTCAGCTTTTGCAAGTACGGGAGGTGCACTATTGAGTAGCTTGCATGTTGAGTTTTCCCAGTGTTGTTCATGGATCAATAGCCAAGGTTTCTAGCCGATTATGGGTTACACCGGTTTTAGAGTGTAGTCAAGAAAGGAGGAGCAACCAGTTGATGGTTTTTAGCCTATGTTGAACATGGCCATAGATGAGGAACCGAGTGCAACCCATGTTTTTTTAAAATATGCAGCAAGAGCAAACTTTAGTCTGCTTGTGTGGTATTACCTAGCCCATTGACGATATTAAAAATGAATAGACAGTAACAAACTGCGGTTACATGATTAGAGTGTTCTCAAATGAAACATTGGTGTTTTCTCAATTTGCTTCAAGCCCAGGCGCGGATAGATAAATATAAGTAACGGGCCCTCTTTTACGTTATATAAGTAGATATATGAATTGGGCCCAGTATTCTCATATTTAGCCCGAATAGGAGATGCCTTTATGCTTATATTAAGTTTCTATAGCTTTTGGGAAGCCCATTCTATAATTGTTCGGTCCATTAGGGGAACAATTGAAGGTCCATTGAATATTCAATTTATGATTTTATAATGGTGGTGCGAAAACGTTTTAGGGACCAACTTCCACCACCTTTTCATTTCAGTTCTGATTCTGCCTTTTTAACTTCCCCTGTTCTCTGAACTTCTTTTCCTAGGAACTACAGTACTCCGCACCTTCGAGATCAGAGATAGTCGTGTATTCATGGGGTATGATCGCCGATACTTTTCCCTTTTGCATTCTGTTTCTGCTTCTTGACACTTTAACAAATTTTTTATCTTCTATTGTCTTTCCATATCAGGCATCGTTGTATAATGCCGCGTGATTTCAAACTTCCAAGTCTCCCACGAGGTATCGACTCTGTTGCTTTCTGTTTCAAGTTTTTGTTTGTTGGTTTATGAATGAACCCTGCCGAGGTGTGAAGTTTTGGGGTTTTTCATTGTCTTTCGTTTACCACAGACCCAATTTCCACATGCAAGGTGTTTCGTGGTCTACGCGTTGGTGCTTATATTGATATTATGATCGTCCGAGTTCTTAATATATGGATTGAGTATGGTGATGACTCTCAGGGGCATAAAAGAACAATGCATGTGCTGTGTCTTGACAAAGAGGTCTGTCATTCGTCTATATGATGTAATATTTATTGTTTATTTTGATTTTATTGTAGTAATGCACTAGATCATATTTAACAGGAACATATGCTAGAGGCCTGTATTGAGGAAGATGACATTCAAGAAATGCAACATAAGTTTAAAGTAGGAGATTTACATGTTCTGGATGGCTTTCATGTTATTCCTGCAAGGGAAAACAGGCGTGTTGTTCCCGCCGAAGTTCGCTTTGCCATAAGGCGTGAACAGATCATATTTTGTGTCCTTGACAATCCGGGTTATCCAAAGTTTCCTGTCAATGCTTTTCTGAAAACTTCGTTCTCAGCTGTTCCAATAGAGGCAGAAGCAGTTGTGAATTATGGAGGTATCTTCCTCGAAAGTTGTTTTCACAAAAAAGTATTCATGATTATTTGCTGACTATGAATTTAATTGCAGATGTTACGGGTTGTGTTGTTCATCTAACAATTCCAGAAATTTCAAGTAATGGTGTTCTTAGGATTGAGCTCATCATAGAAAACAGCAGGTTTCTTGCGTATTCTTGTGCTGACTTTTGTTTGTTAGACTTTATGTGGGATTAACTGATCTTTTGCTATTTGTGTAGAGACGACAAGGCGACAGTGTACTACTCTGGAACTGAGGTTACAAAGTATTTGGAGTTTGCAGGGGAATCTGAAGCTCGACTTCCTCTCATTACCACAATTACTGCTGTTACAAGGTTGCCAATTACAGATGGAACTGGAGATGCATATGTATTTCAATCTTCACCTGGAAGTCGTCTGATCATTGCTTCTTACAATCACCATTATGAGAAAATCATAAATAGGTATTATTATATTCGAATTCTATGTTTATATATTGACAGCTCTGCTCTGTTGGATGCTAGAAAAACAATATGAACATTCTTTTTGCTTTTTAGGTTCATAGGTGATCGAATGCCAGTGACTTACATCAATAGCACTTCTCGCTGCTCTATTGGTTATCTCCGTGGTCTTCTTCCTCCCAAAAGAACGCTAAGGCCGCTAAAGGATGATATAATGTTCCATGCACAGACGTACCAGGTATATGTATCATATTTGTTGTTTTGATTGTATTGGATAACACATATCCCAAATATATAGTCATATCTTTTACCTATTATAACACAAATTCCTCCCTTCAGGCTCTCTATCGTTGTATGCTGGAAATGACAAGATTTGCATACGCTCCCAGTGGCGGAGGCACAGCCACCCAAGGGAGGTCGGCTGCACCCCCTTGGGCTGGCAAGGCCCAGCTAAAAAATATATATATTACACCTGCTGTAATGGAGTTTCGAACTGGTGACCTCCCTTAATCTGCAAACAGCTTCAGCCATCACGCCACTTACTCCTTGTTGTGTCATTATTAGCATTTAACTTATTTTATCCTTTTGTAACATGTTAGTTTACTTAAATTTAAACGACCTCGTCTATTTCCCCCATCCGAACCCTAATTCTACTACTGCCAATCTTCCCCGTCCCTCTCCCCTGTACGAAGCAAAAATGGCGCTCCTCCCTCAAGGCTCAACTCGTTCATTCCTCCGCTGGTTGCTCGAGTGACCATCGTCAACCACCGTATCTTGCATAGTCTCTCTCTTCAACTCCAATTCCGACTCGAATTCCTCTCATTGGTGAGTGTTCATGAGATTAGTGTAAAGAGGAAAGGGGGAATTTTCTGTCAAAGAGCTGTTTTCTTTCTGGTTTCTTTGTTGGGTTAGTGTAATGATGCTTGTCTGTTGAAGGAGCGGAGGGAGCCAAATGGATTTGATTGAGGGAGTTAGGGTTTTATATGAATTGGGTTTTGTCGAAAGATTCCACCTTTATTTGTTTAATTATGTCCATGAGATTTTCGAGCAGAGTTTTTTAATTATTTTTTTCTTTGCACAACAGAGTAACAGACCAAACAAAAAGATGTTTCATTTGTTTGTGTCCTTAATTTATGTATTCTTGACATGTGTACTTTGGTTTTGAATTTGTAGATTTGCTATTATGGAGAGGTATTATCCAAAGAAGCCTCGAATAACCACGAATACTCCTGAAGATGAAAATAGTGGATTGAATTCATTAGCACATGGACAGGATTCCAATTCAACTCCTTCTACGCCATCAGTGTCACAACCCCTCTCGGTAAATCACTCTATGACTAGCATTGCATCTAGAGAGAATGAACTTGATGTGAACTCTTTGAAAGCTGATCCGGGGTTAAGAGAACAAGTAGCACTATTTCATCCTAATGTTCAAGAAACATCGAGTGTTTCCATTAGTCTATCGACTTCTGAAATTGGCATTGTTGCTTCCTGTTGCCACGGCAAGCGTTGAAAGAGCATTTTCTGCAATGAACTATGTGAAGAACACACTTCGCAATAGAATGAGTGATGATGTCATGAATGATTTTTTGGTTGGTTACATTGAGAGTGACATCCTTGATAGTTTGGATGATGAATGTATTTTAGATACTTTTCAGACTATGAAAACACGTCGTGGTTCATTGTAAAAAATTAATATAAGTTATGTGTTTTTTTTTTGCACCACCTTGGTATAATTCTTGGCTACGCCACTGTACGGTCCAGAAGTCTTTAAATCCTGTTCAGGTTTTCCAAGGTATGATTCAATTTTATGTTTTGCTAATAATCTGTTGTCCATTGCATTTCAGTAAAATCAAAACGTTCCTTTTATTGTTTAATTCAGGGTACGATATGAATTACAAGCAACATGTGAGTGTGAGGGAGAATATGTTGATGTTGTGTTTGATCATGAGGCTGTGCTGGGCTTGGTTTGGGTCTCACCTGAAGAACTTTTCAGTCTAACCTATGAAGAAGGATATCAGTGCATTCAGGACAGGTGTTATGTGCCTTTTATGGCTGAAGCTTATGTTGCTCCCGGGACTTCAGGAAATCCTCCTACAATCCGAATTGCTTCAATCTGGAACCCGAAAGCTTTCGTGTGATTGAAAACTGTTCTACTTGGAACTTATTTTGTCGGGACGGCTTAATTATAATTATATATGTTATCTATTCAGGACATGTTGCTCTGTTTTCTGTAAAAAAAACTTATTGTTTTTCCCTAACTACTCTGGTTTTTTTGGAAATTCACTCATGTACTCACTTCGACCATTGACTGGCTGCTGGTTATTCTGTTCAGTCCATATGGAAGTCCCTGATGTTTGTACCTCAATAGTTCAGAGAGGTGAATGTTTTGTTTTGTTTGGATACAAATACCTGAGTTGCTTCTTATACAACTTGAGGGAAATCACATTGAAGCAATTGCAGATGATATATATGAATCATTTGATACCAATTATATGCGTTAAGCATTACTAAAAAATAGGACAATAGTTGCGCCAGGGAATGCAACCGTATCTCAGATTAATGATTATATGATGCAAAGGGTTCCTGGTGATTCAAAGACGTATTATAGTTCTGATTCATTGCTGCAATCCACAGACACATCATCTACATTCGATGAATGCTACCCAACTGAGTTTCTCAACACACTTACATTCAGTGGAGTGCCAAACCATGAACTTACATTGAAGAAAAACACTCCAGCTATGCTGCTGCGAAACTTGAACCCAGCTTTGTGTCTTGGCAATGGTACAAGGATTATGATCACAATGTTGGGTGACAATTTCATGAAGGGCAACATCATGGGAGGTTCTTATGACACCGACGAAGTCATCATCCCAAGAATTGTTCTCAATGTTGAGAACTCCAGGTGGCCGTTTATACTCAAAAGACGTCAGTTCCCAGTTCGCACATGTTATGCAATGACAATAAACTGCTACACTAAAAAACTTTCAAGCCTACAGATGAGAGACTTAAGAATTGGGTGCTACATCAACTGGAAACTTTACTGAAAACTTATGGTTCTTCACTTCAGCAATTACATCTGCCAAGACCAACATATTCAGAACCTGACGATGGATCAAATCCCCTGATTAATGAGCATCTTAACTTTGATGATAATCAACAAAGGTTACTGGCAAGCACTATGGTTAGCAAACTGAACACAAAACAGCTAGAGGCTTTCACACTCATTATTCTCTCTATCAACAACAACCTTGACAGTTCATTTTTCCTATATGGCCATGGGGGAACAGGCAAGACTTTTCTCTACAATGCAATAATTGCAAAATTAAAAAGTCTCTCCAAAATTGCTATAGTTGTTGCCTCATCTAGAATAGCAGCCACACTACTACCAAACGGCACAACTGCTCATTCAAGGTTCAAGATTCCCCTTCATATAGACAATACATCTACATGTTCCATAAAGAAAGGTACTCATTTAGCTGAGCTAATACGTGCAGCTTCATTGATTATTTGGGACGAAGCACTGATGACACATCGAAATGCATTTGAGGCTATAAGCAGGACGTTTTGTGATTTGATGGACATACCACTATCAGGTCCAAAACACAAGTTGTTTGGAGGAAAAACAATAGTCTTTGGTGGTGATTTTAGACAGACTCTGCCGGTAATTTCAGATTCAGGAAGAGAACAAACAGTTGATGGATCCATCACGAGGTCATCGTTGTGGCCCTTTTTTCAGGTGCTCAAACTGTCAAGGAACATGAGGCTTGATGATTCACAAAATAATAGAAACCTGGTCGGCTGTGGACTGAACTTTGGTGAGTGGATTCTGGCGCTGGGAGATGGAAGGCTGCCAACAAAATCTTTTATGGCAAACACACCTTCAGATTGGATTGAGATACCACAAATACTTTTGATATATGCTGGAAAAAATCCAATCGAGTCAATCTTTTGCATAAACGATTATGGTTATAGATTATATTAAATCACATTGAAATTATGACAGAATTAGTATCTCGCGGCGGAGCGCGAGCTGAAATTCAAGCAATGTTACTTGACGATTCAGGCGAAGTGGAGGTCATAATGGATCACGAGGCAGCTCTCTCAATCATTTGTATGTCACCTAGAAGATATCGCAAGCTGGAGAAGGAAACAATCAAAACAATGATTGGCAAAAATTGTGCGAAGGTGTTTGCAAGACAATTATACATTGGGTGGCCAAATATGAACTCCACAGATCCTCCAGCTCGCATGCAAATAAGAGTGGCAACATTGTGGAATACCTCAGCCTTTGACAAGTGATCATCAGTTTCCTTGGAAATTATTGTACAAATAACTATCAGGCACAAATTCCCCATCTACCTGCACTGACTATCTCAGAGACAATTTCAAACAGTTTAGGACTTAATGTACTTCTGTGTATTTACTACTATGCTTCTCAGCAACTTTTGTGCAAGTCTCCTAGGATATTATATGGCTCTAAGAAGCCAAGGCATGTGTATTCCATTAATGGATGGTACACACAAATTTTGTAGCTTTTCTGGGATCGATATGAATTCCAAATGTACATCAAAATACAATATCTTAATTGTTCCACCCATCCCGGCGCAGAGCGCGGGCAAAGAAAAATCTAGTAACTAATTATTCTTAATTTAGACCTTATAATTCATTAGAGAACTTAAAGTTAATAATAGGAAAAATACGGAGATAGTCATTGTATATGATCCTTACACTTATATGTGATTATTAGAGGTGGCAAATGGATTGAATCTATGGATTGGTGGATTGGATTGATGTATTCATGAATCAAAGGGATTAGATCAAATGGATTGATTGATTGGATCAAGTGGATTGGTGGATTGGTCCATGAATTTAAATGACATCCAAGTCTTAGACCAATATGTAAATTTTGAAAAGTTTGGGTACTAAAATGTCATAATAAAAAAATTTAGGTACCAAAACGTAATTTTCCAATGATATTTTTTGTATAAAAAATAAATTTGAGGAACGAATATGTAAAATATAAAAAGTATAGGTATTAAACCGTAATTTGGATAAAATGGATTGGATTTAAATAGATTGAAATTTGTTCAACTTGTTACAGAGTTCTATTTGTTCTTTTGTTGAAAAGGAAACAAAGTCAAAATTGATGAAAAAGAAAACATATACTGCAAATAGACATAAATGGATGGCTCGATCAAAAATGGCAGTGGAGGAGTCGTAAGAAGGGATGATGGCTGACTCATTTAATGCCTTCTCTGTCAATCTCGGAGAAGGGTACATAATCGTGCTGATCAGAGTGTACAATGCATAGCTGGCTTGGACGGTGAAGAATCAGTTGATCCCAATAACTTGAGTTGTAAGGAGAGTTTCAATTATGAATCATAAACCATTTACTAACACGTCTTTATAAATAGTTTTGGAGTTTGCACAGGCACATGTCCAGACACCATGTGCTTAACAGAACAAACGGGGGTTACCAGGATTCGAAAACGAGACATTTCGGTCATAGAAATCTCTGATACCATGTCATAAACCAACTGATCTCAATAACTCGAGTAATTGGGAGAGATTCAATTTTGAATAATATACCATTTACTAACACACCCCCTCCTCAAATTTGATTGGTGTTTGTACATGCATAGGTTCAAACACCAATGTGCTTAACAAAACATATATGGGTTACCAGGATTCAAACAGTAAACATTTCAATCACAGAAAGCTCTGATATCATGTCATAAACCAACTGGTCCTAGTAACTTGAATTTTTAGGAGAAGATTAATTATGAATCTTATATCACACTCTTACATTTATTTATGTGTCACACCAAACCATAAGTATCCTCAATAGCCGTTGAACCAAAGTTTCCAAGTTCCAAAAATGAAATACGAACCCATAACAAAACTGGAAGCTGAGTATATTTTTTTTTTACAAATGAAAATCATTAGATTGAAACAAATAGATCATTACATCCTGGAATTCAGCCAGGCCTGGAAATCAAATGATCGACATGCAGTTGGGAACAAGGACAGGGCCTGTCTAGCTACCAAATGAGCTACCCTATTGTTACGTCGACCTACAAATCGTACAGAGAAACCTAGGTTTGAAGCAAATGAATTGACTATCTCCTCCAGAATCACCCCTATATGATTATCCCGAATATCCTTTCGGAGAATCTTCTCAATTATCACCTGGGCATCACCTTCAAACCTCATGATAGTGAATCCATTAGCCAAACACCAGCCAATCGCCTCCCGGAGAACCAGAGTTTCAACCATCATTGGATCACTAAGGAACGGGAAATGAACCCCCTTCGCCAGGATGACCGCTCTATCAGAATTAAGGATAACCATCCCCCCTGCCGCATGAGATCCCATCCGCACAGCCCCATCCCACATACAAATTGCCGTTTCAGCTCCATCCGACATTATGGTAGGGGCCAGGGGGAAGCAATCTGAACAGTCTGGTCTCGGGGTAAGCTAAGCCACTCCTGCACTTGTTGGTGGAACTGCCGCATCAAGGCAGGGATCCCGAACTGTTTGCCTTCAAAAACCACCCAATTCCGAGAGCGCCAAATCCGCCACAGAACAGCCACTATAGACATCACCAGAGCAGGGTTATGCACCACAGCCAGCAATTTCCTCAGAAAGAGCGGGAACGTATGGTGAGGCAAACCTTCACCCAGGTGGGCTAACGCAGAATGATCCCACAATGCACGAGCCACCGGGCACTCCAAGAACATATGTTCCAGAGTTTCCGATGCCTCCCAGCACACCGGACAACGAGGCAAAACATCCACCTTCTTTTCACGCAACGCTTCCGTGGTAGGAAGAATTCTATGAAAGATTTGCCATACAAACACCCTAAGCTTTGGAGGAATATCCGCCTCCCACAGCCTGATCCAACTTGGCTTATCCATCCAACTAGCCAAGGCCCTCCAACGACCATTCTGACGATCCAAATTCACCGCGACGTAGTAAGCTGACTTAACGGAGAAAATGCCATCAGAAGTCGGATGCCATATCAGTTTATCCTCAATATTCTGGCGCGGCAGAGGGATGGTCTTAATGGCTCTACAGGTAGCTGGATTAAACCATTGACTGAGTTTTTGATCATTCCATCGTCCCTCCCCAGGGTGGATGACATCCTCCACCTTCAAACCCTCCCCATCAGGAACCACGCACGGGTTATATACTGGATGACGGGGATGTTCCTGGGGAATCCAACTGGACGTTAGCAGAGGAGCCTTCTGACCATTCCCGACTTGCCATCGCAACCCTGATTCCAACAATTGACGGCCAAAGAGGATACTTTGCCACCCCCAAGAGGGACGAGACCGGGCCTGAGCAGTGAGAAACGTCCCATTGGGGAAATATTTGACTTTATACACCTGGGAAAAGAGGGACTAGGGTTCCTCAAGTATACGCCAACCTATTTTAGCCAGCAAAGCTTGGTTGAAAAACTCAAAACGTCGAAACCCCATGCCCCCTTCATGTTTACTCTTACATAAGTTCTTCAAAGAAATCCAACGGATCTTTGATTTTCCTTCTTCCACCCCCATCAAAATCGGGCTACATGCTTTTCAAGTAGGCGACACAGAGCCAGGGGTAGCTTAAAACAAGACATAACATGCAGAGGCAGTGCTAATGCCACTGATTTAATCAATGTTTCCTTAGCCGCCCACGGCAATGTTCGCCTCTTCCACCCCTACAATCTAGACAGCAGTTTCTCCTCCAGGTAGCGGAAAGTAGTCATTTGTGACCGGGCTATCAGAGGGGAGGCCCAAATACTTATCGTGGACTCCCACAGCCCCTACTCCTAAAATTGCCGCCAAGAATTCCTGATCCGCCATCGCAATATTTTTACTGAAGCACACAGCCGATTTTTCGAGATTCACTCTCTGGCCACTCAACTCCTCGTATTCATTTAGAACTTCAATCAAATTCTCACATTCTTGGAGGGAACCTCGAAGAAAAAGGTAAGAATCATCGGCAAAGAACAAATGAGAAATACGAGGTCTTGATCTTGGTCTCGTCTCTCAACCTCGAGTCTGGCACCACCCACGACGACTGATTCCTGTAAACCTCCTCGACGGCTGCATCCGGAAATTCAAGACGGCGTTCGAGGAAAATAAGAAGTAACCCTCTTCTTTCTGCATCCACGCTTCATAATCGCCCTCAATTCTCTGGGTTCGATTCACTAGCGCTGCTTACTCTTTCCCTCTGTCAGTATTGAGTTAGTTATCATTCATTCGCGCCTGATACTGCAATTCCCTGATCTGGATTCCGGTATCTAAAGGGAATCTATCGTCAGGCGAAAGTGAAAGAGTGCCCCATGGATTGTAGATTCCACTGTGCCTCTGCATTTTAGCTCCGACTTCCGCCCCCCGGGGATTGTCGGTGACAAGCTAGGTTGATACATACATACACTTCTTTCTCTGCAATTTTTCTTCTTCCTTTGGTTTCGTTTTTTTTTCTCTTAAAAAAAGCTTTACAATCTTGTATTTTCTTCCTAGACAGTAGAGAAGAGGGGGGGTGATGAAAGAAATCAGACGAATTCCCACAGAATCTAATAGTGATTAATCACCGGAAATTCAACACGGCGTTCGAGGAGGTGTCCAGGAAGTAGTCTTCGTGGGTGGTGCCGGACTCGAGGTTGAGAGACAAATCTCGGTGGCGAGGAAAATTGGCCTGGCGTATCGAAGGTTTTACGAGCGGCATCGGTGGAGAGGAAATGTCTGGAGGTGGAAAATAATAATTAAAAAAATTAAGATTTTTTTTAATTTATAATAATTAGTTGGAAGATAAAAATAGTTATATTTTATTATTTTTTAATTGCCACGTCACTCATTTAACGGTCAACTATTAGAGTTGACCGCCACATCAGCAAAAGTTAACGGAGACTAACGGCCAGTGACCAAACTTGAACTATTAATCTAATTTAAGTGATTATGGATGGAATAAAGTAATTCTGGTGGCTAATGTGAATTTTACAAGTAATTCAAGTGACCAAACTTGCAATTTAGCCAACACTTTACGAAATTCTGCCCTTCTTCTTTCTATAGCTTCTTTGTCAAGTAATAAAAACGTGTAAAGTTGGCTATTTGGGATCATATCAAGGTTCCCACTAGTTTTTGGGTAGAGGCGATAAATGTTTTTGTCTTGTTGATTAATCGACATATTAAATCTACTATGCATGATCATTCTCCTTATTTTTGTCTTTATTCTAAACAACTAGATTTTTAATGGTTGTAAGTTTTCGGTTGTGTGTGCTTTGTTCTTCTTCCCAAGAAATATTGTCATAAGTTTGAGTCCAAAACTACTCGTTGTGATTTTTTGGGATATAGTGATCGGCACAAAGGAACGTCGTATGTGCATTTCCTGTCATGTGGTGTTTCTGGAACAAGTCATGTTTTACTCGGTTTCATCAAAGGATCATCTACCCACATTGGACTTTCTGCGTCCTCTCCCAGATTTGGGTCCCTTGTCACTGCCGGCCACACCTACTACCAGTCCGGACGAGTATGATCCTCCTTCTGCCCCCGCTACTCCTCCCAACTCTTTCCAGCTCACCTCGTCAAGCTCATCTAGGGAGGGCAGCACATCTGGATCAGGCAGCTCGGCGTCTTCTTCTTCTTCTTCCTCCTGTTCCAGCGATCATTAATCTTCAGATTCTTCTCATTCTACATAGGACTCGGATGCTCCCTTTACACCCCTAGATGTTGTTCAACCTCTCCTTCGTCGTTCTCAGCGTACTAGACTTTCCCAGCCTCCTCTGCGCCTACAAGATTATGTTGGTTTTCTGCAGAGCAAATTCTCATTCCTACTCATTATCATTTTGTTGTTGGTCATCCGGAATGGGATGCAGGGTATGACAAAAGGGTCAGGATGTGATCTGTAGGCTTCATTGTTCGCTCTATGGCTTGAAGCAGGGTTCTCGAGCATGGTTTCACAGTACTATTTTGCATGATGGCTTTGTTCAGAGTTCGAGTGATCCCTCCATGTTTCTGCGACATACCGTGCATGGCATGGTTGTACTACTATGTTATGTAGATGACATAATTGTAACAGGCAGCGACGAGGAGGGTATCAAAGATCTAACTTAGTCATTACACTTGGCCTTTCATCTCTAAGAATTAGATGATGTTTCCCATTTCCTTGGTTTGGAGATCAGTCGGTTAGATAAAGTGTTATTTGTCAGTTAGTGTAAGTATAGTGATTGTCGACCATGTTCTTATTTCCTATTTCCTTTGAAGTTGAGCAGAGATAGTGGGGAACCACTAGATGATCGGACTTTCTAGAGGAGCATTGTTGGGATCTTGATTTATCTTACACATATTCGCCCTGATATTGCTTATGCTATTCAGAATGTGAGTTAGTTTATGGGAGTCGCTAGAACAGCTCATTTGGATGCAGTGCCTTGGCTTCTTAGGTATTTGAATCATACACAGGATGTGGGTATGTTTTTTCCCGCAGATGGTAAGCCATAATTGAAAGGGTTCGCAGATGCATATTAATTATGCAGGTTGCCTTGATACTAGGCAATCTACATCAGGATGGTGTGTGAGATTTGAAAGGTCCTTTATTTCTTGGCGCTGTAAGAAGCAGTATAAGGTTTCAAAATTGTCAACAAAATCATAGTACAGATCCATGTCAGAACTCAGTTATGAAATGGTTTGGTTACATCATCTCTTCCAGTAATTGGGTATTGACAGCAAGCTTCCTATGAGGATGTATGGAGATAATACAAGTGCAATCTAGATAGCAATTAATCTAGTTCTTCATGACCGGGCTAAAAATATCGAGGTACATGTGCATTACATTCGACAACTGGCTGTAGAAGGGATGATACAGTTAAGCAATCTGTCGACAGAGAATCATACGACAGATTTGTTGGCAAAGGTTGTTTCTTCAAGTAGACATTGGTACTTGTCTTGCAAATTGATGTTAGTAACCCAACCTCAATTTGAGGGAGGGTGTTAATGGGAAGTTGATGGAGCTTCTCTCTGATTCATTCCCCTACAAGGAGTTTTTGGATGGAGCTTTATGGGAAGTTGGTGGAAAGTGGGTTGTTCAAGCGCAGTCAATATAGACATCGGTGCCAATCCTTCTGCTGAAGGAGGCTAGGACAATGAGGGTGTTGATGACTAGTCTGTAAGGTTATCAACATTGTTGACACATTCAGACTTCAGGAGCAACCTGCTTTTGACAAGAAGCTATTTGTTACCTACAGAAAGAGGTATATTAAGGTCTTGACCCCCTTTTTGGAAGGAGAGGCCTAGGTAAGTTTAAGAAAACCATTGAGCCAACAACTAAGTTCCTCCTCTCTAAGCTCAGTGAGCTCCAATTTTTTGTCGGGCAGGGCAAGAAGGATGCTGCCAATCTTACATGGACATGGGGCATCGAGAGGTAGTCCTCCAAACTGACGAAAAAATGATGATTCAGTTGTTACATTCTTCATAGATTTGACACCCTTCGTGACGACAGTATTCTAGAGACTTCTTACTATGGATTGGCAAATCCAATTTCTACATATTTATAGAGAGGGCAACGTGGTTGCAGATTATGTGGCATCGTTAAGGCATATGCTACCATTATGGGAGCACATTATAGCAGCCTCGAACCCTACTACAAACTATAAGTTGTATTATGATTTGATTGGGGTCCGAACCCCGACATTCTATTAATGGTGAAATGGTTGGAGTGCCCTTAGCACGGGATTTTTTCCAGAAATAGCACCGTTTTAAAAAAAATTCCAAAAATAGCACCATTTCCCAAAAACCGCCACCCGAACCAGCGGTTTCAAAGAAAACCGATGGGTTAGGGGGCGGTTTTCATGACCGCCTGGGGTCGGACCAGTTCGATTCAAAACAGGTACACCACCCGGTGGTTTTTATAACACCTTAACCCGACCTGGTACTACTATTACCAAAATGCCCTTGATAAATCATTAACCAAAATAAGAACCAAAGAGACTGGGAAAAACTAGCGGGAAACTTCGTTTAAATATCCATAATAATGTACATTGAAATTCAAATAACAATTTCTTGAAACTTGCATAAGTGGAAATCATAAACATGTTTAATAAATATGCATCAAGTCTCAAGTCCTACTAGTACACGAGATTGGAAACTTAGGACTGGAGTCCTCTTGGGCCATTGATCCTTGTCACGAACTGTTGAACTTCTAGCATGCTCTGGAGCTTCTATCCTTACTGAATGTGGGCGATGGGGTCAGTACTAATCCTATTTTCGTTATCATACACAACAAGACAACCATGTCATGCAATGCTTTAAGTACATTATTGGGTATATTATTAGGAGTCCTTGAAATTACAGTTCTTGTTTACTTTATAAGTGTTTTGCGTATTTTATCTTATAATGGGGCCCCGTCCACACTTAGCTAGCACAACCGTCCGGTAAAACTTGGCATAACATATATAAACATGACTACCCTCACAATGGGAAGCATAAACGTATAAACTGTGCCTATCTGAGGCAAAACACCCACGCAATGGGGATCATGTGCCTATCGAGGCGAAACACCCACACAGTAGGGATCCTGCGCCTATCTAAGGCGAAAACACTCACATGATGGGGATCCTGTACCGCGTGCATAGCTAGCTAAGCGAGGATTAAACGTGTTCTTACTTATTCGTACTTATTAACTTGATAGTTCTTACACTTGCTTATCTTAATCTCTCTCTTCTAGGGAGATGTAATTAACTCATACTTGCTTGCACACTTGAAAAGTTTGGTGATCTCCCACACAATGGGAAGATCCAACTTATTAACTTGCACAAGTAAGCTTAGACTTGAATGCCTTGAACTTAGTTTGTTGATGCTTCGTGATGTCATGTGTACTTATAAAGAGTGAACATAAATAGGTGAACTTAACTTGACAACATGTAAGGAATAACTAAAACATAAAGCGTGAACCTAAATGCATAACATAATCGTAAATGCATAGACTATAACGAAAACTACTTTAGCCCCCCTTAACCACGCACCTTAGGCTTGAATTTATATCTAATTGTCATTTGTGCTCCTCCGAGATGAACGATTTGCCTACAGAACCTCTAGCCAAAGCCGGAGTTAGATATGATGGGTTTAGTGCCTTCACTACACGCTGCCAGTCCAAATATATTGGATTCCATTTGTACTTAGGGACGCCTCCATCATTAATGTCTTTCCCGACTACAGTCGAGCCTTCCGTCCAAAGAGGTGAAGAGGCCACTACCCGGCTCCAAGCTACCAAGACCTCCACGTTGGACCACACTATTTATCGTACCGATACGAGCCTGTCATCCCACCATGAGCCAACCCCGAATGCTATACCGTACTTGATCCAAAGCCGAGGAACTCATTCGTTCAGTTTGGCGTTCTTCGTACCCACGCCGATCCTTGCGCCGGCTAGAGGATTTTGTAACCAGCACCGTTACCGGCTTCACATAGCTAGCTTTTATTCTTTTGACGGCGCCGCCAACGCCACTGGAGCTCCGAGCTTCTTCACCAAAATCGAATCATTGCGACAGGAAGAACATCAAACACCCTGTTCTCTGCAGCGAGAGCGGCCGGGCCATCGTCTCCCACCACTCCATCCTCGTCTTCGAAGCTGTTTCCTGCACCGTGTCGAAAGCCGCCACCATGACGCCGCTCGCCGTCCAGTACTTCGTCGACGGGCTGACCGACGATGCCCGCGCCGACTACCGCAACATGACTTCCGCCGCCATGAGAGGTGAGTATGAGACCTGCTTGCTCTATGCTGATCAATTGAAACAGAGGTGTGTGGACTTGTTTAGAGATGGCACCGTAGGAATGTAACATTTAGCTGCTGTTGATGCCTTGTGTGAATTCGTTGGGAAAGCAAACCTCCACCGGCTGCGAAAATTGATAGGAAGAAGTACAGTTTTTTGGATCTCAACTTTCCAGCTCCCGCGGAAGACGACGAGTTCAGTGTGGTTTGCGGGAGGAGGTGGGAGGAAGGAGGAGAGCGGCGGCGGTGGTTTTGGGGAAAGAAGGAGGTGAGAGGAAGGAGGAAGAAGGGTTGGGTCATGGGTTGGGTTGGTTTTAATGACGTGGCGGGTTATAATGACGTGGCGGGTCGGGTTTTATTTTTGTTGGGTTATATCCGGCTGATTAGGCATTTCTGTATGCCACATCATCATTTAACTGACTTCATTAACGGAGTTGGACGGAGACTAACAGCGAGTGACTAAATTTGTCCAGTTTTAGTAATTGTAGTGACCAAATTTGATATTAATTTTTTCTAGTGACTAAACATGTCCCGATTTTGTAATCTCAGTGACCAAATGTGTCTTTAACCCTAAACATAATTTCGAAATGTATGTGGATTTGTGAAAAGGGAAGGTAAGCTATTCCCAAAACCCTGTACATCCAAAAATAATTCATGTTTTGAAAATTCATTCCTAGTAAAAATTATAGTCCTTAACAAGTTCTGCGAAATGAAGAAAAAAAATTCATAACGTTCGGATTTTGGAGCACAAAGTTATGGTTGTTTAAAGTTATTGAGGATTTTTAGCGTTCAATGAGGAAAACTTTGTCAATATATTATTGTTTCAAGAGAAAAGTTGTAGTTGAGTGGTGTAGATGTTATGGCAAATTTAGTGAACTATTTATTATCTAAGTTCAAACCACCACTTCCTCAAATTGTGGCTTTTTTTTAATCTCTACTAAATAAAAAAAATTCAAATGGGATGGTAGAGATTCGAACCCATGACTTCTTGCAAACAGTAAACAACTAAACCAATTGTACCAAGATCACTTATAATATTTATTTGAAAAAAAAAATATATATCATAACCGCCGGGTGGGGGTGCGGTTTGCAACCAGACCGCCCCGGCCCCATGCGGTCAGCAAAACCGCTGGTTCGGGTGGCGGTTTTTGGAAAATGGTGCTATTTTTGAAATTTTTTTTAACAGTGATATTTCTGAAAAAATCCCCCATAGAGCGCTCCGTTTTAAAAAAGGATTTTTTTAAGTCGTTCGATTACTTTATAACAACACGAAGAGTGTTCATTACTGAACTTAAAATTATTTCAATTTAAGGGCAAATTCTTCTCACGTTATCAATTAGAGAACTCTCAAGCTGTCGCAGTGGAAGCATGTGCATGGAGATGGAGAAGTAATCATCATTAACTAGTTTGTTAATTAGAGAACTCTCAGACCTTACTAATTGCGCCAGGTGCACATAGCTTAGTAAATGAATGAACTCGTTGGCAACATTTAAGAAATGGGGTGTACCTATTTATTATGCTTTAGGGTGCAGTAATTTGCCTATGAGGGCCAATAGCTCATCAATGCCTTGACTTTATCCAGCCTATTTACTTCCCTACTACCAAGAAAAGACACCATAGCAATTTATTTGACTTTATCCAGCCCATTTGCCGGAAGAAATTATTTAAGTGAATACTTGCCATTAGATAAATGTAGGATGGTTATAAATTAGTTAGGGGTTATTGGTTAGTTAATGATAATTCGGTTATTGGTTCAGAGCTAGGGTTTTTCTGGCCGCAAACCTCTTTCTTCCCCTTCGATTCAGCTCCCTCCTACGGAAGGGATGGGGTGGCCGCCTGTGGGAAAAGACACCATAGCGATTCATAATATGTAAGTTTTGGATAATATTTTATACTTAGCATAGAGTCGAATATTCTTAATGTGTTTGTTTTCAATGAAATAAAATTTTGTTAACAATGATTTGTTGTATCGTTATTAACAGTTTGTTATCGAAGTGTGAAAGTTAGTTTTCTTGACTAATATTTAGCATCTCCATAAACTAATGTTTGTTTGAATGAATCACTTGTGTGTTATGCATGTCACAGGTGTTGAAGATGCTAAAAATAAATTTTGTGTTTTATCATCGCAGACAATGACAATATGTAGCGATATCAATTGATCACAAAACGCTAATTTTAAAATTGTCATTGGAAGGCATCACACGAGGCCATGATAGTTTAGTTATGAACATGACTTAACATGTGAATTGTAAGAAAGATGTTATAAATCAATGGTGATGCCATTCAAACCGTTAATGATGATGTGACATAATTTTAATATTCCCTTCATAAGCCTTGATGACGAAAATGTAAATTATTAACAAGTGAACAAAAATCGTTAATAATGTAACCATAATGCACCGATAAGTATATTGGAAATGAACTAAAATCGTTAATAATGTAATCGTAATGCACCAATAATAATGTAAACATCATGTTCGAAAAATAACGACCTCAATATTAACTACAAACGTACATAGTATTATAAAGTTGTGTAAATACCTTGAAGCTAGTTCATTTTAGAGGGAGTGTAAGAGAATAATATAATATTGATTTTTATCATCTCTTAGCAATTTGGTTATCAATTCGATACATTTATCGAAAGAAGAATTATTGAGAGTTGCACTCTATTCTTTTTCGTTTTTCCTTTTCTCTTCTATATTCTTCTCACAGTTTCTTGGCCTTCTCGATGTTGTTTCTTCTTCTTTTACGTCCTTTTCGTCTCTTCTTGAAGGTAGCAAATGGCAACTTCACGTTCGTCGGCAGATCTCTTCGAAATCACAGAGGGAACCGACTTTTGTACATTGAGCCTGAGATTATGGATGGCGGCTTAAGGATTCTTGTTGAATTGGAGGAGGAAGTCATTGCCAGATGGAAGAATTGTCGGGTAGGGAAGTCTCTCACCTCTTCGCCCCACATCCGGCAGGTGCAATCGGGGCAAATCGATTGTGGCAGCGCGAAGGGAAGGTTAGGGTTTCTTGGATTGGCAACTGTCTCCTCATGTTTAAGTTTCCGACGGATGCTGATGCGTATTGAGTCTTCACGAGTGGTTCGTGGCATCTCCATGATGACAAGTGCTATATCCATAAATAGGATTCGCGTCTTAGGACAGAGTCACCTCGTTCTGAGACTCCGATCTGGGTAATATTCATTGACCTTCCAGTTGAGTATGCAAATGACCGAATTCTTACTCGACTTGCTAGTATGCTGAGGGAACCACTTTGGTTCGACCAATAGACTAGATTAGGTCGTAGACTGGGATACCCAAAAGTTTGTGTTGCAATGAATGTTGATTTCGCTTTTCCCACTTCCCTGAAACTCGTGCCGAATAAGAGACCTCTCATGTCTGTGAATCTGGAATACTGTCATAAGCTTGTAATATGTGATAAGTGTAATGAGTTTGGGAATGAATGGAAGAAAGGTGAGGCACTACATACTTATGGTGGAATAGCACAGAAGGCAGATGAGTTTGCTTCTGTGAGTCTCCCTACCGTTTTTGTTACTGCAGAACCTGCTGCTACTCCAGCCGAAGTAGGTCTTCAACAGGCTATTGCAAACCTAGTTACTTCAATAACTAAAGGTCATTCATCAGGGTGGGGCCAAATGCCATCTGATAATGAGTTTCAAAAGGTTGTTGAGAAGGTGGTGAGTCCTGGGAAGACAGAGAACTCCTTTGGCATCCTCAGCTCACTAGAACAATTTGAGGTTGGTTTTGTTGTGGTTTCACTATTGAAGGATGCTTCCCAATTCCCTGCATTGTGTAGAACTTCAGATGGTCATAAAAGAAGGGTAAAAACAAGCCAGGGCGCCCTCCCAAGGCTAAAGGGCAAGTGAAGTCATGATAGTCCTCACCTGGAATATGTGAGGCTTTAACAACTCGATGAAGCAGGAATATACAGTAGATATGAAAAGAAAGTATAAAGTTGATATTATAGTTGTCTTAGAAACCAGAGTTAGTCGAGAAAATGTGGAGAAAATCATTAAAGAGAAGTTTTCAGATTGGGAATTTTTAGATACCTATTCAACAGTTCATGTGGGGAGGATATGAAAGTTATGGAGGGAAACTCTGCATTTTACTGTTTTAGGAAAGTCAGGGTACTTTGTGCATGGCGATCTAGTTCAAGGGAAGGAGTTGTTGCAGTTGTCATTTGTGTGCAATTTCAATGATTCTGTTAAGAGAAGGTCAGTTTATCAGGAGCTTTAAACCAAGGTACTCCCTACTATTCCTTGTCCAGCAGTGGGCGTCTTTAATGTAGTGGTTGGTCCAATTAAGACATCTAATAGAATCGTGTCTGATGATAGTGTTCGAGACTTTAATCAATGGATTCAAGATATGCAGCTTACGGATCATAGTGTAATTGGCCCTTGGTTTACCTGGCTGAACAAGCAACAAGGGAATCCCATTGCCAAGAGATTGGATAGGGGTCTTCTGAGCAGTGGTTGGACGTCTTCCCTCGTAGCTCATTGAGGATTCTTCCTCCTAACCTCTGTAAACATTATGGCCTTCTTCTTCATACTGATGTCAAGTTGAAGACCCTACCTCGTCCCTTCAAGTATTTTAGCTTTTGGAAGTTGCATCCCCTATACGACAGTTTGGTTAGAGAAGGATGGCAGGAATCTGGAGGTGATTCAGCTATGGCGAGGTTGTGTAAGCAAGATAGAAAAGTCAAGGAAAAGCTAAGGAAATTAAATAAGGAACACTATTCCGAGATCCATGAGAGGGTTAGTATTGCACAAGCAGAGTTATTTGTGGCTCAAATTGAAGCCTTGGAGCGCCCTGCCTCTTTAGCTTTCCAAATAGAATGGAGGTGTATGGTCCAGCTTCAAGAGTTACAACGAGCAGAAGAATTATTTGTCCGATAAAAGTTTAGGCGGCTATGGGTGTATGGTCAAGCTTCAAGAGTTCCAGTACCAAATTCTTTCATAGTATAGTTAAGACCAGACATATGAGGAATACTATTAGGGCTGTCAAAATGTTTTCGGGTTTTCGGTTTAACTCAAACCCGAACCGCCAGCAAGTGTCTGCGGGTTCGGTTTGTTCGGTTTCAACCCGAGAATTTACATGTTGGTTTCGGTTTCATAAACCCGAAATCCGAGAGGGAACCCGAAAACCGAATTGCAAAAACAGCTGCTTCAAGTTCCTACGGTGACGTTTTGTTGTAGGGAATTCTTTCGCTTCGACAATTGACTTAGGGTTGTGACTGGAACTGCAAAAGCAGCATCGCGCCGCGCGCGGCATCGCCAACAACAGACCTGCAACTGGAACTGGAGGGCTCGAAATCCCCAAATTCAAGTCCTTCCCGCCTCCTTCCTTGCCTCTCTCGCCGGTCGCCGCCCCCGCTTTCCCCTTCTTCTTACTTCGCCTTCCCGCCTGGTTTAACCGCATCCGACCTCCTCGACTCCCCTGTTCTCTTCTCTTCCGCCGCTAATGTAAGTTTTCTTCTTCCTTCTTCCGGATTCAACAAACCAACCCACACCCAGTATCTCAATCGACTCACGGAATTCTGGCTCTTGTTTGTTTTTGTCTTCTCATGTTGTTTGTGTTTCTTTTCGAAAGCAGCTTCTTCCATCTCCGACAACCGGAGCTTTCGCCGGCGCATCTGGGTCTCAAGCCCTTTGAAGCTTCGACAAAGGAGATGCCACGCCACCCCTTTGCAGTTCGTACTTCGCAATGGAATCTCAGTGAGTCTCTTCGCCATGGGTCTGCTCTGTTCTCGTTTCCCTTTACTTTCTGTGTTCAGTGCTCTGTTCTCGTTTCCCCTTCCTGTTGTTCTGGAAGCAAAGTGTAATTGGGTCATGGCGCTTTAGAGATTATGGGCGGGTAAAAATCTTCAAGCCTTTGCAACTCTATAGGAGGCTTTAGAGATTATGTGCGGGTATCAAGTTCCCTATAATGTGGCAATAGGAGATCAAATTATACCATGGAGAAATAGTAAATGAATTTTCGTCGCAGCATCAGTTCGTTCCTTAGCCATGGATTCTTACGAAGTCCCAATACAACTGGTATATAGTTGCAGTACTCGACATGGCCACAACAACACACAGCCATCCGACGCTGCTGTCTTTCTCATAAGCCACTTTGGCTCCTGCTGCTAACATTGCTGACACATACTTGCCTGAATTTTGGAATGAGTTTGAGGGCTTGTTTATGGGGATCTCAGTGTACAAAATGTATTGGCACAATTGCTACCTGGTTGTGGGTTCAGTGTTGTTAAGCAGAAACATGTTATCCCTGTAATTTGCAGCATGCCCAGTTGGCTAGTTGTTTGGTGGAGTGGGGCATTAGGAAGGTGTTTTGTATAACAATGTACAATGCTAGTGTCAATGATGTGGTTGCTATCCATATGAAGGAACAGTTGAAAGAGTGGGGATCAGATAGTTTGGATGGAAAGTATCTGCAAATGAGGTGTGTGGCACACATTATTAATTTGGCTGTGAAGGATGGGCTTAAAGAAACTGGTAAATCTGTGGAGCGAGTGAGAGATTCTGTGAAGTGGGTTAAATCTACACCAGCTAGGAGTAGAAAATTCAAAGATTGCATTGATTTTGAAAAGATAGTGTCGAAGAAATTTGTTTCGTTGGATGTAGCTACAAGGTGGAACTCAACGTATCTGATGTTGGAATCTGCAAAGCCATTTGAGAAAGCATTTCAGACATTAGCTAGAAATGATAAGAAATTCAAGAATCATCTCAATGAAAAAAAATATGGAATGGAAAGCCTTGGTATCAAGTCCAAACTTGCCAAGTATTGGTTTGAAGATGAGTTTGAGAATTCCAAGATGAATCGGTTGTGTTATATGGCAGTCATATTAGATCCTAGGCGGAAAGTTGAATATCTTGAACAAGCTTTGCAGAAGGTATATGGTGAGAGCAGGGGTAAAGCTTTGGTCGAAGAGGTGAAAGATGAAATGTGTCTTCTGTTTGACCATTACAAGCATAGGCTCGGACTTTCTGGCAGTTCTCTAATTGTGATTCAGGAATGTGTGCAAGAACCTAGTGGAAGTGGGGATGGGAAGAAGAAAGGGAAGATTTGGGGTGATTTTAGGAAAATGAAAAGAGAGGTCATTATGAAAGGAACTAGAAAAAGTTCCAAATCTGAGTTTGATAGGTACCTTGAGGAGGAGGAGGATGATGAAGTGGTTACACGAGCATTGGTGGGTTCAGAAGAGGATGAATACAAGTTTGACATCTTGGGATGGTGGTCGCGAAGTGGGATGAAATATCCTACTATTTCTGAGATGGCTAGGGATATTCTTGCTGTTCCTATTTCCACTGTTGCTTCTGAGTCGGCATTCAGCACAGGAGGTCGAGTTTTAGATTCGTTTAGGACCTCCTTATCCCCTGAAGTTGTGGAGGCTTTGATTTGTTGTGAAGATTGGATAAGATCTTCAGACTCTGAGTTGGTGGCTGATGGAGAAGATGAGGGTGATGAAGTGGTATTTCAAAATGGTAAAGACTTAATCTTTCTCTTTATTCTTATATTTGTTATCTTGATCAAGTCATATTCTAACAAGTTGTTATTGTTTATGTTATTCAGTATATGCAGCTTTTCAAACTCGGAGTGCAAGTGCACCTACAGGACCTAGTGGAAGCTCTCGTGCAGGACCTAGTGGAAGCTCTCCTGCTACCCATGTTTTGGTCCCGAGTCCTACTATGTCACAAGTGGAAGAAGACTATGTCGACGACAATTCTGATGAGAATGATGAGACTTATGTAGATGTAGAGCCTGATGAGGAGTGATAATGGTAGTAGTGTTTATCTTGTATGGTGGATGAATTTTTATTTTACTTGGATGTTATCATTTGAGAATTGTAAAACTAATGTGTTTAATTACGAGTTGAAGATAATCTCATCTATGATTGTCAGTATTTTATGTTGAACAAAATTATTTATAATTTTGCGCCAAACACCAAACATTTTTTTGCATATGATAGTTGATATACCTTCAATTTTGGACCTATGGTACTACTTAAACATTTAATTATACGAAAATCCACAATTAAATGGCCCAAAAGGTTGTATTACTTAACATAGCAATACATCAAATTATAATAGTTAAATAAGAATGTACAAATAATAAGAATAAAACACATTAGTTTTATACTAAGAATGTACAAATAAGAATGTACAAATTATAAAATTATAATAGTTAAATAAGAATGTACAAATTATAATAGTTTTATATTGTTCACGTCCCATAAAATTAAACATAATGGTTAAATAAGAATGTACAAATAATAAGAATAAAATTATTTGTACAAGCAAAAGAATATAAAATCAAATTACAAAAGTACTTAAAAAAAACGGGCCGGTTCGGTTTCGGGTTCACCCGAACCGAACAAAACCGGCAGAGCATTTCCCGGTTTTTTGTACCCGAAACCCACAAAACAGAGGTCCGGTTTCGGGTTGGGGGAGCCGGTTTCGGGTTTTCGGTTTTTGGCGGTGTTCGGGTTCGGTTACCCGAACCGACAGGCCTAAATACTATATCTCAGTTGTTGACTGAGGAGGGACAAGTGCTGGAAGACATAGATAATATGGGAAAGGAAGCTGAGGAATTCTACAAAGGTTTATTTGGGACCGTGGATGGTTCAGTGAAGAAAGTGTAAGTTAAAGTGTTGAAAAAGATTTTAACTCACCGCTTACCAGATGATGTAACTGGTTTATTGTCCCGGATTAAAGAGAAGAGGTTAGGATAGTTATTTCAGTATGAAGAAGAACAAGGCACCAAGCCCTAATGGGTTTACAACCAAATTCTTTCAGGAGAATTGGTCACTGGTGGGCATAGGAGAATTGTTGTAACATCATATACAAATGCATCTAAAAAATCCTAGCTAATAGAATAAAGGAAGTAATGCCAATTGTTATTAGTCGTAATTAGTCAGCTTTTGTCAAGGGTAGACTGATTACGGATAATATCATTCTAGCTCATGAAATGGTAAAATGGTATGGTAGGAAGATAGCGTCTCCTAGATGTGCGATGAAAGTGGATATAATGAAGACTTTTGACAGTGTGAATTGGAGATTCTTATTAAATGTAATGAAGGCTATGGAGTTTCCAGATTTGTTTGTGAAGTGCGTTGCAAACTGTTTGAGTAGTGCCAACTTTTCTATTTGTTTGAATGGAGGGTTAATAGGTCACTTTAGAGGAAGGGCCTAAGGCAGGGGTGCCCTCTCTCCCCTTACCTCCTCATGATCAGTATGGAAATCCTAAGTTGTATGTTGAACAGAGCTACAACAAGATTTATTCTCCCATATCTTCCTTAGTGTGGACGCATAGGGTTAACGCATCTATGCTTTGTAGATGACCTGCTCATCATCACTAAGGGTAATGTTGCTAGTGTTAAGGTAGTGGTGGAAATTCTGAGTCACTTTTACAAAGTCTTTGGCCTGAAGTGCAACCCAAGTAAGAGTGAACTATTTAGTGCGGGAGTCTCGGATGATTAGTTAGGAAATTGGCAGTACAGTCAGGGTTTAAAACAGGGAAGTTACCTATCTATTATCTAGGATTACCTCTAGTGGCAGGGAAGATAAGTTCTTCTGACAACAAAAATCTAATCAACAGAATCACACAGACAATCCACGGCTAGCAACCTCTCACACTCTCCTATGTCCGAAAGTTTCAACCGGTCACTGCAATTTTACATGCATGGCTCATTTCTGGATGAGTGTTATTCAGCTTCCGAAGAAGGTTATTATAGAGGTAGAACAGTTGTGCTCTAAGTTTTAATGGGACAGTTTTGAGCAGGAGAAAAAAGAAAAGGTTGCATGGAAACATGTTGCTTTTCCTAAGCAAGAGGGGGGTTTGGGTTTCAAAGACTTGCATTCATGGAATAAAGCCTATTTAATTAGGCATTTGTGAGTAGTAATTTCATATAAAAAATTGTGGTATCACCTCAGCAATATTAGTATTTGGGAGGTTAGCACTAAAGGTTTGTGGGTTTGGAACAAGATCCTGAAGCTAAGAACTGAGGTAAGACATTACTTTAGGGAGACGAGGCAAGGTGTGGAGTGGCAGGGGAAGTTGATGGATAGATATAATTTGCAGAGGGTGTGGGAGTGTATACAATCTAGGCAGCAAACAATTACTTGGGGGACCTTGTCTGGCATCCAGGTTGTAATACCCCAAATTTTGGGTTGTGGTTCAACCATGACAAATGAGTGGTTGGAGTAACGGTTACATATGAAGGGTTGCAACTGCGAATTATGAATGACAATAATAATAATAACCATTATATTATTATTGTTCACCATCATCCCCCACGCATCGCAATCATTAAGCCAACGACAATCAGCAGCCGGCAACGAAACCAACGGCAACGTACGTACCTTCGTGAAGCAAACACTGGCCAAAAATAACTCCCCATATGGCTCGTCGGAGCTCGTCGGAAGTTACGTGGGGCAGCCTTAGATTTGGTCTTCTTGTTTCTGCAGATGGTTCAATGCAAAGAATTGATGGCCATTATTGGAAAAGAAGAGGACAAAGACTCGTCCAAAATGAAACAAGGGGAGCAAAATAAGAAATTGGCACAGACGAGCTGTTCAGGGGAAATTGGGCAACGTGGTGGGGCAATATTAAAGAAGAGGAAGCCATTCAAAGATACAAATTGGTTACTGGGCATGTTTACGTTGAATTATATAAAAGGGATGCGTGGTATGAAGAAGATTAAATTAGTGTGAACATCAACATCAGCTGGTTGTCAGGTGAGTGTAAAGAAGGTAAATTCTACGCCTTACGTATTTTCAGTCAGTTACCTTACGCATATTAAGTATATTGTGAAATGGTTGATATGGTTGTTTATGCATTTGGTTGATGATATGTGACTTGTTTGAATTATGACTTGAAGTGAATGTTTATTATTTACTTTGAAATTTTACGAGTATAAGTTATTGTTAAAGTTTAAGAATAAGTTTTTTTTAAGAAGTAATTGTCTTCAAGAAGGTGAAGTCGTTTTAAGAAGTCACTAGCTCCTGTCCGTTGCCATTTGAGAACTTTGAGGCAGAGCAGCAGTTATGCTCTTGAGATATTTAAGTTGAGCAACAGTTATGCTCTTGAGATTTTTAAGATGAGCAGCAGTTATGCTCTTGAGAATAGTGGAAGAAGAATCTTACACGATAAGTTTAAGTTTAAGGAAAGCCTGAAGCGCTTCTCATACGTATGAGTTGGGCAACCGGACTAGCTAGTGAGGGATCCCCGTGTCAGTCAAGTATTTAAGTCAAGATTTGAGCTTTAAGAGAAGAGAGTAACTTCAACTCCCTCAAAGTTTAAGAGTTAAGATTTTAAGGTTGAAGTACAAACAACTTCCACCCGTTAAAGTTAGGTGTTCAAGTAAAGTACTCAAGTATTAGAAGTATTAAAACTTAAGGGCGTAGAATTACCCCAACTCACTCACCAGTTTGAAGAGGAAGAGCTGGATGACCAGTTAGAGAGACGGTTCGAGGTGAGCCAGCAAGAGAAGGACGGTTCGAACGTCATGGAGGATGCCTAGTCAAGGTTTTCTATAAGCGGCAGAATTAGAGACTTTTTAGTTATTTTATTTTATGATTATGAGTATAGAATGGAGATTCAGATTAAGACATCAATTATTGATGTTCGCCCAAGTGTTAGGGCTTTGTTTTAAGAAATTACAGTTTATTCTCAGTATTTGTTAAAGGTATTTATGAAAAGTTTTTGTTATTCTCCCAAGTATTTTTCAGTTCCTATTTGTTTCATGGTTTATAAATGGTATTTTGGTAAATTTAGTGTCCGTCCGGACTAGGGTGTTACACAAGTCTGATTCCTAGAAACTCTATCATTGTCTGGCTTACTCTACTTGATTGGATTACCACATTGTCGAAAGTTAAGAAGTGGAATCCAAGTGTTTGTGACATATGTCCTTCATGTTTGAAAGAGGCGGAGACTAGAGAACATATATATTTCTCATGTACTTATTGGCAAAATATCTGGAACACAGTCTGGGTGTCTTGGCCTATTCAGTTCTGTGCATAATGTTTTGATGGTGTGGCAGAGGCGGTGAGGAACTGCAACATTGCTATATGGGAAGGATCCTATAGTGTTTGTTGGTTAGTGAGGTGTGGCGAGAGCGTTGTAGAAGGCTATTTGGATAGAAGAGGCTGTAAAGTAACGAGTTGGTTGAAAGGATGCAGATGGTATTGCAAGCAAAGATTGATGCTTATGTGAAGTTTGCTACTGTAGTTCATATTCACAAATTCTGGTTCTCTTGAAGGTCATGTCTGTATCTTGATAGTATTGTTAGCTTTTCTACTCTTGTGTTATTTATTGGTATTGTAAAGTGACAAATTGTAACCGATTGTATTTTTATGAAATAAAATCACACCCATTCATAAAAAAAATTATTGAGAGTTACGTTCAAATGTTAATAATAAAGCAGGGATGACAATTTCGACCTGATCCATTTTACCCAATCTGTTTGGCTTGTTTGGGGGGGGGGGCATGGGTACTCTCATCGACCCAGACTGCCCTGGTCTGTCCCATTCTCGACCCGTTCTGGCCTAAATTACATGTAATCTTAGTCAAATTACTTAGGACTTTCCTTTTATTACATCATATTTTAGCTATAACAAAGTTGTAAATTAGTAAAAATCTAAATTTCTCCAATAATTTAACTACGTTTATCATAATATGGTTTGTTTTCTTGGTCTCATAATAAAATTAATGAATATTTCCAATGTTTTCCATATAAATTGCATACCCATTGGGTCGACCTGTCCTGATCCGCGACCCATGATAAATTATCCGACCTGTCACAAGTGAGGTATGGGAATCATGATACCCGCCCCGGACCTACCCCATTGCCATTCCTAATAACAAGTAGACCAAAATACAAGCTCTAGCAAAGTAGGAAATTTTCGGAATGATGTCGCGATTGGTGGAACTGATCAAATTGGAGTGCAGGCATACAAATTAAAGACTATCTCCAAAAACAAGGGTAATTGTCATAAATTGTCACACAACTTATCACTTACAAAACGGTCACTAAAGTTTAATTTTGCACGTTCCAATCAAACATGTTGGGACGTATAGCAAAATGGTCATTCCATCCATTTACATTCGATAATCCGTTAATTCAGTACGATCAGCATGCCACATCACCAAAAACTTAATATAAAATTCAATAAACCAAACCAATTAAACTCAACTGAACCACACTCAACCCACCCGACTGAACCAGAATGGTAATCACATATGAACATCGTCGCCGCCGCCGAGATGGATATACGGGCCCGTTTAGTATTGTTGCTTGTTTCTGTTTTTTGTTGTTCTTTTAATAATTGTGAAAACCAAGAAAAAAATTATGTTTAGTTGGGTTTTTTATTTTTGTTGTGTAACGCAGTTGCACAACTGGGCCCAAATTAGAGAAACGTCAAAAAGTGGCTTCGGATGTGTTTCGCGTCCTGTTTTCCTTTATTCCCTTTCTTTTTTCTCTTTCCAATCCATCCATCTCTCCAGTGTCGGCACCACCATCCACCCTCCTCCCCCCACCGTAGTCGCTCCTCTATTTCTCAATCCAATCGTCTAAGTCGCTGATGCCGACGAGCTCCAAAACCCCCCGACTTCGATCCCGACCCTCCTCTCCCGTCGTCAAATCCAACTCCTCACCCCTTCCCTCCCACCTCTCAAACCCGTCGTCGGCTCGTCGCCAAGCCCAGTCGCCGCCGCCGCCGAGCCTTGTCGGAATAGCTTCCTCTGATGTCGTTGCTACTCCCTACCCATCTCCTCAATTCCTTCCGACGACCCCAACACCCAATCCCGACCCTACTCTCCCTTCCTCCTTCGCCCGCTCCATCCGTCGCAAACCAACATTGACGACTGCACAACGTCAAAAGGACAGGTGGATATGGCGATGGTAAAAGAGTATCTGTTTTGGAAAGTTTTCGGCGGAGTCGGAGGAAGTGAATGGGGAAGAAGGGTTTCTGCATCTCAGCGGCTGCTTTTGATTTCTAGATTTCCCCAACCACAACAATTGGCTTTTTTGTTGTTTATTTGGGTTGTTAATTTAAGTTGTGTTGGTGTTGTGTTGCTTCCTTGTTTACACAACCTCCTCACAACACAACAAGAAGGAAACTAAACTAAACAGGGTTAGATTAGAACCTCCGTTTTCGCTCCACAATACACCCTTGTAATTCTCTGTGCCAGAGGAATCAGAACCTCTCGTAGGTCAAGATCCATGTGGCTAGAGTCACCATTGACGTTAGCCCCTTCCAACCCGGCAGAACCCTGAAGTTTTCGATAGATCGGTCCCTCGAGGTCACTGTCATCGTCGCCAACACATTGTCCCCTCTACGGAACTTCGGTGACTCCTCTCCCCTCAGCGTGTGGAGCTGCAATCACCGCTCTCAGGGAAAAGCTGTAGATGTAGGTGGGGATTGCTTATGCGTCGGGAAGTTCTGTATGGTCGACATCATCCGTTTCCTGGATAGATAAGAGAATCTCAAGAATCTGCCATCTCGCTTTAAAAACATTCTTCCTTCTTCACTGCGTGAGGGCCTGCATCGTCCGTCACGTCAGGTTGATATATAAGCATTTCCCCAAAATCCTGAATTGTTCCTTTTCTTTTCCCAAAACCTATAAATTAATTTTTGAATCCCTACCTTAGTGATCTTATTATGTTTCCCCTCAATTGTTCTGAGATTTTCAGTTAATTGGAGGCCATATATAGATCTTATTGGGGAAGGAGTGCATCATCGACAAGGAATCAAAATCTTGGTTGTTCATCAACACGATCTTGCTTTGTCTGCTTTGCCACTGATCTCTCAATCTCTAATCAAGCAGACGGCATCCGTGGCAATTCTAAACTCAATCTTGCATTTTTTGTTTCCGATGGTGATGACCCGGGCCATGTCGAGGAAGGGGCTGTCCTTGGGATTTTAGGATGTGGGTTCTATAGTCGACGACAGTGACTGTGATGGCAAGGGAACATGGTAGTCCCATGATATTAGGAGGCCCTGTTTGACAATTTAAAATGTGATCCAAAATATTTTCTCGCAAATTTATTAAAAATAAAAATTATGATATAATAATTAAGTTCAGAAAATGATTACAAAAGTAATAATATTATTTATCATTGTCCAAAAAGTAACAATGGTCTAGTATTATTTGAAATAAAAATAGATCTTCCATATTCTCTATATCTTTTGAAAAATGAAATCAATCCATCTATTCTAAAATAGCATCATCAATAAGCGTATCTTTGGATTGTAAATGTTTACTAACCGAATTTGTTGAGCGCAATATTTCATAATAAATAAATAATTAAACAATAAACTCAAAATCATCATGTTCATGTTGTGCCAAATGCGACACTCATGAAACAACTACAACCAATAGGACTTTGTCAAGTCTTTTATAAGATTATTGCCAAAATCATGGCGAATATGCTTAGCCAACTCCTCCCACAAATTGTGGGGCCAAATCAAAATGGCTTTGTTAAGGATAGGTCTATTACCAATAACATACTTATCGGACAAGAAGTTATGCAATTCCTCAAAACAAAAGTTAGAGGGAAAGAGAAATGGATGGCTCTAAAATTAGATATGAAAAAAAGCTTATGACAGAGTAGAATGACCATTACTCTATGAAATATTGAAATCTCTAGGCTTTTGCGAGAAATGGCTTAAATGGCTACGGTCGTGTGTGACTACAGTGTCCTTTTCAGTTGTTTTAAATGGAGCGATTCACGGGTATTATCACCCCCAAAGGGGAATTCGACAAGGAGACCCTGTTTCTCCTTTGCTATTTGCACTATACACGAAGGCTTTCTCAACCCTTATCCAAAAAGCTATTACCAACAAAACCCTTCATGCCCTTCGTGTCCATAGGGAAGCTCCACTAGTCTCCCACGTGTTCTTTGCGGACGACTCATACTTATTCATACGAGCTTCTACTCCAGAATAGGGGTGTTCAAACGGTGTGGTTACCATGGTAACCGTTTTAACCAGTACGATTTGGATAATTTGGTTTGGTTAATTTGGATAATTGGTTTGGTTATAGTTTTTATCGTTTTTGGTTTTGGTGGTTTGGTGGTTTTAGACACTCCTAACCAGCCAAACCAAATTAACCAGATAAATAATTAGCCATATATCTAATATATACACATACTTAATACTTTGAATAACCACTTAAGAGTTGAACGTTCATCCCTTTTAGACTCATAAAATATAAAGCTTGGTATTGTTCCTATAATGTATATTTGTATATGTAGAGTGTAGACCACAACATATGAACGTCTAATTTAGATAAATCTCATACATTATGTTGGATGAAAACTTCAAAGCAAGGTCATTTTCAGCCTATGAAAATTGCTAAAAGACTGTCAATTCAAACAAGCACAAAAATTCGTTAACCCATACCATTGTGATAAATTTTTGTTAGGTGAATACTTCTATACTAACCGTAAGATAATTGTCTTAGTTGCATGTATTTATGTTAAGGGTCAACTATAACTATGTGTTCATTGTTATTTTTATTCATTATATAAATTGTGAATTGATAAATTAACCGAAATTTTATCACTTAATGATAATGTGATTTTATAATGGTTAATCTGGTTAACCAATTAACCAAACCGATTAAACTTTAATTTGGTTGTTATATTAATCTGGTTGACACGCCAGAACACAACACCAAACTGCGACAAAGTGTAATCGCAGTCCGGGAATGCAGTAAAGTGGCAAGTTCTAATTATCAACCCGGGGTCTAGATCTACTGCCAACTCCGTGATCATCTATTATCTAGCAAACTAATTCGAGTGATTGTTGTTTTAACTAAAAGCAGTAAGAAAACAGGAATTGGTTCGGTTTTCTGAAGCAAAGGAAGAGTCACTCGGGAATGAGTCCCCCTAGCTCCTTAGTTAGGTCTCCGTTGTAATTACCCTGGGTTGATTTACTGTTGATTAAACTGTGGAAGATCCGACAGTAGCTTGGAATCTCTTAAGCTGACCAAGTCATCTCAGTCCAACTACCCGGCAGACGACTTGTCTTCACCGCGATAGAAAGCTGAGGCTATGAACACAGAACTCCACTACTGGAATTGGATTCCAGTAGAAAGCAGTAGATTGACTAACTCTAGTATAACCAATCTACTACTACCGAATGATGAAGCTCTAACAACCTAATCAGATTCTATCTATCTCAGGTTGCAGCAGAAACCAAGAAAAGCTGATTAGACTTCCATTAATTCAATGAATCATGCATCATTCGGTTAAAACCACCCAGTATAACAATCCCAAGTCATTACAATCAAGATCCCTAACACATGGAACTAGGGTTCTTCATACCCAAGTGAGAGAGAGTTCTACTCCATAGAGAGAGAGAGGAAAACAGAATACAAACCAATCATACTCATAACAATGGGAAGAATCTGATCTGGGATGATGATCTTCACTCCTATGATGATCTCCAAGCTCGATTTGATGAAACCCAGCTCCAAAATCACTTCTAGGATGTGTTCTTCGCACTTTCTCTCTCTAGGGCTCTGTTTTTGCTCCAAAAAGTCGATTCTCTCTCCTTTGGCTCGAATTTGGCTTAAAACCAGATTTTCCCGACCACACGGCCGTGTGGCTTTCCCAGCTGCTCGTGTGAGTGTCA
Organism: Linum tenue; assembly: GCA_946122785.1. Taxonomy (NCBI): domain Eukaryota; kingdom Viridiplantae; phylum Streptophyta; class Magnoliopsida; order Malpighiales; family Linaceae; genus Linum; species Linum tenue. Next base: position 39,711,692 of record CAMGYJ010000011.1, on the reverse strand, counting down.
AAACGCGGAGTTTTGATTAAGTGGACTTTTAGGCTTCCTACACGGCCAAGGACACACGGCCGTGTGGAATTTCCAGGATGCCCGTGTGAAGGCTCGGTAATTTCCACACGGCCACATGGGTTCCTTACATGGCCGTGTGGGTTTTAGGAGTGCCCGTGTGGCTTCCTCAGCTTCTCGCCACACGTTCGATCTTCGTCCAATCGACCCCGAACTCGTTCCCAAACCTTCATTCACATACTAGGACCTGAAATATCACAAACAAGAACAACCTAGCGTGAAATCGGCCTAAAACACAAGAATCAACATCTCAAACGGTGTAAGAATAAGGGTAAAAACATGTGCAATTAACGGTCTATCAAACTCCCCCACACTTAACCGTTTGCTTGTCCCCAAGCAAACCAAGTCAGACACAAGGTAAGCTCACATATTTCAATCATACCAACATTGGGGACAAATCATATAGGCACAGAACACGTGAATCGTACTGGCATCCAAGCATCAATACATGAAAAACTTCAATAGCAACCTGGACAACCACCATAGAGGACATTCGAGTGCAGCAAAATCGAGTAAAGGAGGAGTATCCCTTCTGTTCATCAACCAACATAGACTTAACTCAACCACTTACTCAAGACAGTCGCCTCATGCACAAAACTCAAGATATCAGAATTGAGACCGAGCAATCTAGGTCCTCACCGGGGTAAAGAGTATAGAGAGTATGAGAAAATGAATCGCTCACTCTCGACCAGTGGGGTCAGGACAATTTGATGCGAAAAATGCGCATGCTTATTCTCTCAATCCCTAACATCTCTTCACCATGACGGCAACCTCTAAATGATAGAGTTCACATATGGGGTGTCATCACTAACTAATCCGGAGGTCTTAGACACAGGTTCAAATGACTGGCTAGGGTCTTGGACATGGGGAAAAGGCCTTTTTGGTGGTGGAAGTATTCATAGCACAAGGTTCCACAATTCCAACCCAACACAATCACAGCCAATCAAACCACTTTCTTTCTTTCTACCATTCTGCATTACTCAAATTCTTTAGAGCACAAGAGCGAAAGAGGTCACATAAATGCTAGTATTTCCAAGCCAGACTGCCAAGAAACACTACTTAATGGGCACTATTCAGATTTTGTGGTGGTGGCTCTCTTTTGCTTTCATTCATTTTTTATTCTTTTTTTTTTCATTTCTTGAGAGAACCACCACCTATGCACATTTTTCAAACACATGCCCAACTTGTTAAGAACTACCTCCAACCCTCGCATTATATTTAGCAGAAACAGCAGAGAACATGCAAAAACCACTCTGTGGAACCTTCTAAGAGATGCAAAAGGGTGATTTTTCATTGTAGACCGAAAGAAAGGATAACACACGGCTCAAAGGGGCTGACTAGGGGGTATGACACATCAGGACAGTCAGTTTGGTCGTGGGCTAATCCTATGCCTCTATCATCTTGGCTAATGACAACGTGAATGCTACACATCATGGAAGAGGGATCTATCGCACAAGAAAGAAACGAGCAGGCTCAAATCTCACATGACTACCTATATGCTCTATCTCTCATTCTGATTCCCTGAACTAGATGCATAAACGACTGTCAAGAACAAGTGGTCAATCCAAGTCACAGTTGGTAAGCAAACAGTTGAAAAACTGACTGCTACACAATTCTACTGCACATCTCAGTCCTCATCATAGGTTGTCCTAGTTACAATCAAGCTGTCATGCAATAATCCGAAAACCATTTGATTCACCAATCAAATCACAGTGCCAATACGATCAAGCAAACAACAGTACTTGGAGCCCTCGAATCTTAAGATTCGGACAGCGGACTAGGCTCCAAGCACACATATATAGATTCCATTCCAACCGACACAAAGCACCCCCCCCCACCCCCACACTTAAGCACGACATTGCCCTCAATGGGGCATAGGGAGAGATAAGGGGAACGATGTTACCGGATGGAAATACTGCCAGGAGACTGGAAGTGGACCAGTCAGCGGGAAACAAATGGGACGAACGAAACAGTTTTGCACGAAGGGAACATCAAGAACATACTAGCACACTGTACGTTAGGGATCAGAGTTAGCCCAGATGGCCACGAAATAGACAATCCACACAAAAAAAAACAAACATAAACGACAGACTCAGTTCATGCTCCGCACACACATGGAGAAAACACGAAAAGTCTGAAATAAAAACACACTCAGAGGAGAGACGAGTACAGCCTACTCGTCGCCAAAGTTGTCTAGGTCGATTTTGTTCATGAAGGCATCATCCCAGGGAGTCCTCCAGACTGGCTGCTCGCCCGGTAGCAGCTGGAGCAGGTGCTGCTGGACCTCCTGCATACGCCGAGATCGGGTCTGCTCCCTCTCGATGCGAGCAAGGGTTACCCCATTCTGGGTCTCCATACGGTCCAGGCGCTCATCATAGGCAGCCACCTGGGTCTGATAATCGGCCTGGTGAGCCGAATACTGCTGCTGGAACTGGAGGTGATGGTCGAGGAGCTGCTGATTCTGGAGACGTAGCTGCTGGAACTGGTGAGTGAAGTAATCCTGGTCGGGGAAAGTGGAGTTGTTACCCCCGTACACGAAGGTGGTGGGGCGGGGGGCAGTAGCATCATCCACATCCTCGGAGTGGACATCCTCAGCAGCATCATCCTCAGGAGCATCGAGCTGGTCCTCCGCTGGGATCTGAGGTTCAGGAAACCCCGCGATCCACTTGATGTCGCGCTCGACTCGCAGCAGGTGCATGTGCTGGATCGTTTCTTCCCCGAAGACATGAGTGTCCCCCTGCTCCGTGAAACCTTGCAGAGGAATCTGGAAGTAGGTGGCCAGGCGGGTGATGAGGGGATTGCAGTGTAGGCTCTTCAATTCTGCAACACTCTTGTCAAAGGTTCTAGCCACCACAGAACCCAGGTGGAGAAGATGGTCCTCCTGGCGGATGGACTGGATGAAGTACATGGCTCTCCTGGTGATGGTGCTGGCACTTTCCCCAGCTGGAGTGTAGGACTTCTCCAGCAAGTGGTGGAGAATGCGGTTATCAAGCTGCAGGGTGTTGGCCTTCGTCCGCCCTGTCACGAAGGGACGCTGGCCTGGCTGAGCTAGGCGGATGTACAGCGTCTTGAAGTTCACTCCCACCGGATCGTTGAGCTCGGTGACGTAGTCCCTATCATCGTTCAGGCCGAGGTCGAGAGCGGTCGCCAAGTCGTGGTAGCTCATGGAGCGGGGTGCACCGCATAGCCTGAACTTGACGGCTTCACCGTCTGCCCAATCCTCTGTCTCTTCGTGCTTGAAGGTCGTATAGAACTCAAGCACGAGCTCGTGGTAAACCTTCTCACGAATGGATAGCAGACGACGCCAAGGGCGGTTGGTGACAATGGCGGAGAAGTCGTCGTAGCAATTCAGCTTCTCAAACTCCAGCCTGGACCAGCAATGATGCTGCCCAAATGAGCAGGCCAGGACGCGCTTAAAACGATCCTGGTGGGGGCTCCTCTTCAAATCCCGGATGAACGTGTGCTTGAGGTCGGCTTTTGTCATGGTCCTGCAAAAGAACAACCCAAAGTGGAGCCAAAAGAGCCATAGAAAAGGTTAATCACACCCCCACACTTGAGAACAGAAAACAGCCGAACCATGGTTTCATCCATAGTTCGGGTGTCAATAACTCGATCAAACAAGTATAATCTGGTGGGGGTGCACATCCACAATGTAGTAGGCAACTTAAGGTTCACATCCATAGCAAATACACCATAAAAGCACATCATTAAGGGCCCAACCGGTTCCCACAACATGGCATGAAAAACTGGCATTTCATAGAACACCTTGTGTGTACTATTAAGTTAAGCATGGAATTGACAAATTTCTTGCACACAAGGGCTCAAACAAGCATGGGGGACATTTTCCAACACAATTCACACATAAACCAAGCCTTCCCCTCAATCAATTGCACGCAATTCACATAATGCAAAGTTGTTCTGTAAACATACACCCTAATACCCAATTCTCCACAATTCATAAGGTAAAGGGCAAAATCAAACCTGGAGACACAAGTAGAGGTGTAGGGGATGATGAGGGGAAGGCAATGGAAGCGACAAAAATCCCAAAATTTACACGAAAATGCTCGTCAGAGCCTCGCCGAAAATCGCCTCCGGCGACTCAAAATCGTGCCAAATCGCCTCAAAATCGAGGGATAGGCCGAAAATGGAGAGGGAAGGTTGGGTGTGGAGTTGGTTTGGTGAAAAATTGACCAAAAATGGCCAGAAAATCCCCAAAAAGGTGAAAAGTCGCGATTTTCCGGCGAGGGGGAGAGGATTCCGGCGAGGGGAGGTGGGTTTTCTGACCACGCGGCCGTGTCGGCAAAATATATAGGCGCTGGCTCGGCCACAAGGGCACTCTCACTCGGCCGTGTGAGGTGCAATAGCGCCCGTGTGGGCGACACGGCCTGGCCAAGGAAATCCACACGGCTGCGTGAAATGCAAAATCGGCCATGTGGAAATTGCCGAGCCTTCACACGGCCAAGGGCCCAAAACCACACGGCCGTGTGAGGGACCCCTCCTGCCCGTGTGAAAAGTCCAGGGCTTCCACACGGCCAAAACCCAATTCCACACGGCCGTGTGAGGTTTAGGACTGGCCGTGTGGATTGCCAGAACCCCGAATTTGACCTGTTTTCACTCAAAATCGACATTCGACTCTTGGACAACACCTCAAGACTCAAAAAAACACAAAAAATAAGAAGGAAAAAGGTAAGAAAATGCAAACCTATGTGGGGTTGCCTCCCCACAAGCGCTTCTTTACCGTCTTTTAGCTGGACGCCAGTAGAGGAACTAAGGGTCCTCGAGCTTGATCAGCAGCTCTGCGTGCTCGACATCACCTCCCAACGGACCGTGCGGGAAAACTTGGGTGACCGTGAAGGGTCCCGACCACCTCGAACGGAGCTTGCCCGGAAAGAGTTTCAGGTGTGCATTGAAGAGTAGAACACGATCACCTACCTGAAACTCCTTCGGGCCCCTTAACCGAGCGTCATGGAGACGCTTAGTTTGCTCTTTGTAGAGCAGGGTGTTCTCGTAGGCATGGTAACGCCATTCCTCCAACTCCAGCAGCTGCAACTGACGTTCAGTACCTGCAACACTCAAATCCAGGTTTAGCAGCTTAATGGCCCAGAAGGCCTTGTGCTCTAGCTCTACTGGCAAATGACACGCCTTCCCATAGACAAGCCTATAAGGAGAAGTGCCAATCGGGTTTTTATAGGCCGTCCTATATGCCCACTGAGCATCATCGAGCTTGGTGGACCAATCCTTGCGGGACTGATCCACCGTCTTTTCAATTATTCGTTTAAGCTCCCGGTTCGTCAGCTCGGGTTGCCCATTTGACTGGGGATGGTAGGCCACCGACACCTGATGCTTAACACCATAGCGAGAGAGGAGTTTAGTGCATTGCCCTTGAAAATGGGTTCCTTTATCACTATTGGTGGGCATGGCTTGAGCTTCTGCCCACCTCGAGACGTAGTCCACTGCAACCAATATGTACAGATTGCCAAAAGATGGAGGGAATTGGCCCATGAAATCGACGCCCCAAACATCAAAAATTTCACAAATGACAGAAATATGTTGGGGCATCTCATCCCGGGAAGAAATGTTACCTGACCTTTGGCAGCGGTCGCACTGTCGTGCGAAGGTGTCTGCATCCTTGAAGAGCGAGGGCCAATAGAATCCCGACTGTAGCACCTTCCGCGCCGTGCGGTTTCCTCCATGGTGACCTCCAGTAGGTCCCTCGTGGCATTGAGACAGGATGTCTCCCATCTCGTGCTCCATGACACAGCGTCGGATCACGCCATCTGCTCCGGTCATGAAGAGGTAAGCATCCTCCCAGAAGTAGTGCTTCAGGTCGGAGAAGAACTTGCGCTTCGCATGAGTAGCCATCCCCTTTGGTAACTGCTTGCCCACCAGATAATTGGCAAAGTCAGAATACCAGGGGACCACGCTGTCCACCAATGTCATCGCCAGCAATCGCTCACCCGGGAAAGAGTCATCGATCTCTTCCACGAAGTTGTCCACCGGAGGGGCTTCCAACCGTGAAAGGTGATCTGTAGCAACATTCTCGGCTCCCTTCTTGTCCCGGATCTCAATATCGAATTCCTGCAGAAGCAGGATCCAGCGGATGAGCCTAGGCTTTGCATCAGCCTTGCTCATCAAGTAGCAAATTGCCGAGTGATCTGTGTAGACCACCACATGGGAGAGCACCAAATATGGTCGGAACTTATCAAATGCATACACCACAGCGAGGAGCTCCTTCTCAGTGGTGGTGTAGTTCTCTTGCGCGTCGTTCAAGGTCTTCGACGCGTAATAGATGGGCTGGAAGTGCTTCCCGTGTCTCTGACCCAGAACGGCTCCGACTTCATAGTCACTCGCATCGCACATCAGCTCAAAGGGAAGAGACCAGTTAGGAGTCACCATGATGGGAGCATGGGTGAGCTTCTCCTTCAAAGTCTCGAATGCCACTGTGCACTCAGGAGTGAACGTAAATGGTGCATCCTTCTCCAGCAGCTTGGTCAGAGGCAGGGCAATATTTGAGAAATCTTTAATGAAGAGCCGGTAGAAGCCTGCATGACCCAGAATGCTGCGAATCTCCTTCACAGAAATGGGAGGAGGTAGCCGACTGATCGTCTCAATCTTCGCACGATCCACCTCAATCCCCTGCTTGGAGATCTTGTGCCCGAGCACAATCCTCTCACGGACCATAAAATGGCAATTCTCCCAGCTGAGTGCCAGATTAGTCTCCTCGCACCTCTTCAGAATGAGTTCCAGGTTATGGAGACAATGAGTGAAGGAGTCTCCATACACCGAGAAGTCATCCATGAAGACTTCCATGAGATCGCCAGCATGCATCTCTGGAAGGTCGTCGGTGCATTACACAGCCCAAATGGAATCCTCCGATAAGCAAAGGTACCGAAAGGGCAAGTGAATGTGGTCTTCGCCTGATCCTCATGTGCGATAGGAATCTGGAAATAACCAGACATGCCATCCAAGAAGCAATAGAACTCGTGGCCAGCCAACCTCTCCAGCATCTGATCAATGAAAGGTAGGGAAAATGATCTTTCCTGGTGGCGTCGTTCAGGCGCCGGTAATCGATGCAAACTCTCCAGCCGGTCACGGTCTGCATCGGGATCAACTCTTTCTTCTCATTCGGGACCACAGTCATCCCGCCTTTCTTCGGGACCACCTGAGTGGGGATGGCCCACTTGCTATCAGATATAGCAAAGATGATCCCTGCATCCATGAGCTTCACAATCTCTGCCCGGACCACTGCCTCCAAGTTGGGAGACAATCTCCGCTGTGGCTGCCTGACGGGCTTAACCTCATCCTCCATCAAAATTCTGCGGGAGCAGAAGCATGGGCTAATGCCTCTGATATCTGTGATCTTCCAAGCCATGGCCCAGGCATACTTCTGCAGCAAAGCCACCAGCCTGCTCTTCTGCTCGGGTGTCAGATCCGAGCTGATAATGACCGGGAGCTTATTCCCCTCCCGGAGAAATGCATACTCTAGGTGAGAGGGGAGGGGCTTAAGCTCCATCTCTGGCGGCTCCTCCAATGATGTAGCGATCCAGGGCGAGATAGGGATCGGCTTGAATGGTATCTCTCGCCCCTCGATCGCGGCCTCGTCTAGCTCCGCGAGCTGCTCCTCCAGCTGCACATCCTGTGATGCCTGTTCCCTAGCAAAAGACAACGCTCGAGGATATCGTCATTACCCACACTCGTGATGACGAGTGCGGTCTCAAAATCAGCAACAACATCACAGTAGTCTAAATCATCATGGAGCTGGGGGTGTTTCATATTATCATAAACAGAAAAGGTGATTTGTTCACCCCCAGCTCGCAAAATTAGTTTTCCATCATTCACATCAATGAGCGCCTTGGCGGTGGCGAAAAAAGTTCTACCCAATATTAATGCCTCCACGAAGGGCATGCTTATGTTTACCTGCTTCAGCATTGCCATAAATTTGGCAAACTCAGTCTCCAGTCGGTCTTTGTGCAACCGAGTAGGAAAGGGAAGCTGCGGTACATACTCCTTCACCACTGGTTGCGGTTTAGGAGCAGGCACCTCAACCTCCTTATCCATTTCCTCCTCATTAGCTGGAAGTGCTGAAGCAGGGGTCTCTCTCTCCTATGCCCGCACAGGTGGATCAGCAGTCATCTTGCCACTCCTGGTAGTAATGGCCTTGCAGTGCTCATTTGGGTCCTCCGGATGAGGAATGGTCTGACCGGGTAGAGTACCAGGAGTCCTCTGAGCTACAGCCTGGGCAACAATCCCAAGCTGGGTCTAGATATCCCGCAGCACAGCCTATGTGTTTCTCTGACCAGCTTCTAGCTTCAAGAACTTACCTGAAGCTTTCTCCATGAACTGCTCGATGTTATTGAACTTGTTTGCACTGGAGGTGGCCAGAGAACCCACCAAATCTCGCAATTCTGCCATCGGGTCACTCTGTACTGGGGCTGCAGGTGCTGCCCCTGTCTGATGAAATGGTCGCTCCTGTGACTGAGGTGGAACTGGCCCCTGTCTCGGAGAGGCTGTTGCGGCTGCTAAAATTGCCCTTGTCTGGGTTGGTAAGGAGGTCTCTGGAAGCCTGTGGTCCTTGGTAGAAGGTGCCCACCTTGAAGGCGTCGGTAAAACCATGGTTGGGACACTTGAGGAAGAGACTGGTGTATTTCTCCCAAGCATCCCGGATGATATCATCTTCATCCTGAGTAAAGTGGGTGATTTACTTCTGCAGGTCCGCCGTCTTGAATGGGGGATGGTAGCGAGTGAGGAACTTGTCCGCCAGGTTGGCGAACGTGGTGATCGGGCCTGGAGGTCGAGTGTCTAGTCACTCCTTGGCCTGCCCCTCCAGAGTGAATAGGAAGTACCTCAGCTCGATGGCATCGGCTGGGACCCCATTTATCTTGATTCCATCGATGAGCTCGGGGAATCGCCTCAGATGTGATCGGGGGGACTCCCCCTCCTTGCCACGGAACACCACCGAACCGCGCAACATCGTGATGACTGAGGTGCTCACCTCAAAGTTGTTCGCTGGCACATGAGGGTGCTGAATGGGTGACCTCATGTCCGCGGCTCTGGCGGTCCAGTAGTATCCCATGGTCCACTCCTCAGGAATGACCGCATCATTGTTCTGTGGGTCACCCATCTCTTCTTCGTCGGCGATTTGCAGCTGTGCTAGCGCCTCCTCCGCAGCCAGTCGCGCCTTTAGAGCCCGCTTGAAGTTCCTACAGGTCCGTTCAAGCTCCTGGCCTAATGGTAGTAGTTCTCCCGACTGCTACGGGTCATGCACTACCTGCACACAACCAGCAAACGCAACCCGTGAAGGCACACAGGTTGAAGAGAGAAAATGCAGTAAAGAAAAAGCTAGAGTAACAAACTTTCACGTTTCCCCAATAACCTAGAGTTTCCCCGGCAATGGTGCCAAAAACTTGACACGCTAGAACACAACACCAAACTGCGACCAAGTGTAATCGCAGTCCAGGAATGCAGTAAAGTGGCAAGTTCTAATTATCAACCCGAGGTCTAGATCTACTGCCTACTCCGTGATTATCTATTATCTAGCAAACTAAGTCGAGTGATTGTTGTTTTAACTAAAAGCAGTAAGAAAACAAGAATTGGTTCGGTTTTCTGAAGCAAAGGAAGAGTCACTCGAGAATGAGTCCCCCTAACTCCTTAGTTAGGTCTCCGTTGTAATTACCATGGGTTGATTTACTGTTGATTAAACTGCGGAAGATCCGACAGTAGTTTGGAATCTCTTAAGATGACCAAGCCCTCTCAGTCCAAGTACCCGGCAAACGACTAGTCTTCACCGGGATAGAAAGATGAGGCTATGAACACAGAACTCCACTACTAGAATTGGATTCCAATATAAAGCAGTAGATTGACTAACTCTCGTATAACGAATCTACTACTATCAAATGATGAAGCTCTAACAACCTAATCAGATTCTATCTATCTCAGGTTGCAGCAGAAACCAAGAAAAGCTGATCAGACTTCAATTAATTGAATGAATCATGCATCATTCGAGTAAAACCACACAGTATAACAATCCCAAGTCATTACAATCAAGATCCCTAACACATGGAACTAGGGTTCTTCATACCCAAGTGAGAGAGAGTTCTACTCCATAGAGAGAGAGAGGGAAACAGAATACAAACCAGTCATACTCATAACAATGGGAAGAATCTGCTCTGGGATGATGATCTTCACTCCTATGATGATCTCCAAGCTCGATTTGATGAAACCCAGCTCCAAAATCACTTCTAGGATGTGTTCTTCGCACTTTCTCTCTCTAGGGCTCTGTTTTTGCTCCAAAAATTCGATTCTCTCTCCTTTGGCTCGAATTTGGGTTAAAACCAGATTTTCCCGACCACACGCTCGTGTGAGTGTCAAAACGCGGAGTTTCGATTAAGTGGACTTCAGGCTTCCTACACGGCCAGGGACACACGGCCGTGTGGAATTCCCAGGATGCCCGTGTGAAGGCTCGGTAATTTCCACACGGCCACATGGGTTCCTTACACGGCCGTGTGGGTTTTAGGAGTGCCCGTGTGGCTTCCTCAGCTTCTCGCCACACGTCCGATCTTCGTCCAATCGACCCTGAACTTGTTCCCAAACCTCATTCACGTACTAGGACCTGAAATATCACAAACAAGAACAACCTAGCGTGAAATCAGCCTAAAACACGAGAATCAACATCTCAAACGGTGTAAGAATAGGGGTAAAAACATGTGCAATTAATGGTCTATCAGCAGTCCGCATCCAGCATTGGAAAACTAAACATATGTCACTAGCAGCTAAAGAGGTGGTTATAAAATCCATAGGAACTGCGACCCCGATTTTCTCAATGTCCTATTTTAGACTCACCTTAGGCATCTGTAGAGACCTAAATAGTCACATAGCCAAATTTAGGTGGGCAAATCAACATAAGGAAAAAGGTTTACACTGGGTTACATGGACTGAAATCTGTGTCATCAAATTTGAAGGTGGTTTGGGATTTCGAGATTTTGAAAGATTCAATATTGCAATGTTAGCCAAACAGGCTTGAAAGTTGATCCAGAATCCATAAAGTACCCTTGCCAAAATATACAAAGCTTGGTACCATCCGAATGAGCACTTTGTTATGGCCAGAACAGGTCCCGCCCATCATGGGCTTGGCAAGGTATCCTAGAAGGAAGAGACCTCTTAATAAAAGAACTGCGCTGGCAAGTTGGTTCAGGAACCAGAATAACCATACTACAGGACCCCTGGATACCAAGTGACCATCCCTCTACCCCTATTTTGTTACCAGGTGTCTGGCTAGAACACCCAATGGTATCCTATCTATTGGATCCCCTCTCGATGACATGGAATTTAAACCTACTTAGATCTTTATTTTATCCATCTACGGTAGAAAAGATTTTATCCATTCCGCTTCCGTCCTAACCGCGAGATGATAAATAAATTTGGCACTATGATAAATCTGGAGAGTATACAGTTAAATTCGGCTATCATTTGCTTGTATATGAGCTAAACCCACCTCACAATGATATTCCTGACTTTTTGGATACAGAATTCTGGAAGTACTTGTGGAGTATCCCGGTGCCTCCCAAGCTTAAATTCTTTTTATGGAGGATGATCCGTGGTTTCCTCCCAGTTACTGGGATCTTGCATTATCGTAGAATTATCTCCTCCAATTCCTGTCCAGTATGTTGTGAGTAAAATGAAGATCTCAAGCATTGTTTCTTTGACTGTAGAATAACTAGAGAACTGTGGAGAATAACATATTTAGATCATCTTCGAGACACGATGAAGAGGACCCCTTTGGACCTAGCTTGGAGAAACTTATTCTTTACCCCAAACATATCCAAGAGGGATGTTTCCTTCACAGTATTCCTTTCCTGGAGAATATGGAAAGGCTGATGCAAGGCCACTTATGGTCATATTTTATATCAACCGCAGGTTCTGTACAGGAAACTAACTGCTCATGTGGAGGAATGGGATACGGCGTAGGTACAAAAGGATCAGAGGTCTCAAGGAGTGCAAAGGCCAACATCACGTTCTTCCACAAGACAAGGTTCTCAGGCTCGAGGATCGGACATTAGCTATCCTAGTGAAGGTATATTGGTCCGCTTTGATGGGGCCACAAGAGCACAACAAGGTTGTGCAACTGGATTCGTCGGATTCACAGGTGATGGAACCTTTCTTTTTGCTTTTGGCAAAACTTATTTTGGAATTACTGATGCCTATATCACATAATTGCTTGCCCTTCGTGATGTCATGAATTGGTGCCTTACTCATAACTTCTTTACTGTTTCTTTTTGTGGATATTCTCAACTGGTGATCAATTGGTGTCAAAATAGTATAACCTATTATGACAAAATCAGAGTTGACAGAATATTCTGTCAAAATAAGGTTTTATTATGACAAAATACGTGTTGTCATTAGTATGTTGTCAAAATATGGTGCTCTAGAGTTAGAAGGACTATCTTGTTATGACAACGGACTTGTCATAACAAACGTAGTCAGAATAGTATACGGTTGTGACGAGTAGTTTGTCAAAATATCTTATGACGAAATGCTGAACAGTCAAAATATGTGTTATTTACCTATTGACGACAAATTAAGTGAAATTATCGACGAATGGTGGGATATTATGGAGCGAAGGAAGAAGAAATATCTCAAATTCTCATAATGAAAAGAAAACTCAATCGGTGATGGAGGGAATTCTGGGCGAATCTTTTTTTCATTCTCCGCCCAAAAATCAGAAGTTTAGCTCCTCGATCTCTTCCCCCCTTTCTTTCCTTTCGTTTTAGGAGTTTAGCCCAACCACCTATCTGAATCCCTAGATTGATCATCTCCATACCCCGCTCTGTTCCCGAGCGCAGACCTCATCCACCGCCATCCCCGAGCGCAGACCTCATCCAAAGGCGTCCCCGCGGGCAGACCTCATCCACTGTCGTCCCCGCATCCAATTTCGTCAGTGTATCCACTTCCTTCCCCGCATGTAAGAATCCTCGCAACCTCTCGTTTGATTGTTCGTTTGTTTTTCAGTTTCTAGGTTTTCTTGCTTCGTTTGCATGTTCTATTCCGTCCCTAGAGGGAAGGAAACAGATTGTGCGGTTGACTTCCAATCCCTAACCCTTGTCTGATTGCATGCCCAACGGAAGCATCACCAACAATTTTTGAGATCCTCAATTGTCCAGATTCATATATTTGGAGGAGGTCCTTAGATAAACAAAAGAAGATATTCGAACCCAAGGTTAGCACCCCTCTCATTCTCTTCCCCTGAATGCATGAATCTGTGAAATTATGAGTGCTTACTCGTTCCTAATTGACATTCAAATTCTGCGAGTTCTTTTTTGTTTGCTTGTAAATGTGTGAGTTAGTAATTAGGTCTTGTGAGGTTGCAACCTTCTTTAGTTGTTTGTTAACATCGCCAGGACTAAAAGCATTAGTTGGACATCATTACTGTGCTAATCTGGTTTTTGTTTCTGGTGAGGGGAATGTCCAGCAGCCTATTTGGCCCTAACTAACCATGTTTGCATTTGTTTTCCCCCCAGGTTCTACTACTTTTAATCCTCCTTCTCCTGCACCAGCTGGGCATTTCTGTTGGAGTTGTGAACTGTTGTAGTTCCATTGCCAGTGGGAATTTGCAGCAAAGGAACTTTGATTTGTTCAGGTTAGTTCACTTTAAGTGCACTAGGAGAATGGATAGGTCGTGGTTGAAACTGAAGGAGAGATTCTGTCCTCGGTATGTACGTGGTGTTGATGCCTTTATACAATGTGCCATGCAATGTCTTGATGGTCAAGGTAGAGTTAGGTGCCCATTCCGAGGGTGCAACAATTGCTCCTTCAAGACCATTGAGTTAGTGAAAGCTGATATCTACAATCATGGAATGGTTCCGGATTACGTACGGTGGGTTCATCATGGGGAACCTGCTGTTGAGATTGGTAGTAGTGGTCCAGCGATCTCTCCTCCTCATCTTGAGGAGGAGGATAATTGTTTTGTTGATACAGACATTCCTACCATGTTAGATGACTTAGGTAGAGCTAATGTCGCACAAAGACCTGATTCTGGAAGCTCCATTAGGGCTGTTGGGGATATTGATCCCACATTAGCAAGACTGATTACGGATGCTAAAGCTCTACTTTTTCCTGGTTGTGAAACCTTCTCCAAACTGTCATTCATTATGAAGTTGATGAACAACAAAATAGTTACAAATAGTTCAGACAAGTCATTCAACTTGAATTTGGAAACGATTAAAAAGGCTTTACCTAAAGGTGAGTCTTTGCCAAGTTCTTATACGATTTGAAGAAATGTATTAAAGACCTGGATTTTGGTTACACCACAATAGATGCTTGCCCGAATGATTGTGTTTTATTTAGGGGGATCTTCTTCATGAGAGGAAATGCCCCAAGTGTCAATCTGATAGATATTTTGCTGGTAAAGGGTCTGATGTTGCCATTAAAAGAGTCTTTTATTTTTCTTACTGTCCAGATACCAGGGAAGAAATCCCCGGGTAACAATATACATGTGTATTTGGAGCCAGTGATTGAGATTCTGAATAAGTTATGGAATCCTGGGTCAAAGTTTGATGCGTACTCTAATGAAACTTTCCAGTTACATGTTGCGTTGTTATGGACCATAAATAATTTTCCAGCTTATGGTATGTTTTGCGGGTGGAGTACTAAAGGTAGGTTAGCTTGTCCTGACTGCAATAGGGAGACAGACTACCTACGATTACAGTTTGGCAGCAAAGAGTGCTATTTGGGTCACCGTAGATGGTTAGACAAAGATCACCCATGGAGAAGAAGTAGGAAATTTGATGGGAACTCAGATTTTAGAGCTAGGCCTAAATTGTTAACTGGACAACAACTGCTTGACCAAGTTAGTTTTGCTGGAAAAAGGGGTGCCTCAAATCCTAGTTTAAACTGGAAAACCAAAGCTGCTTTCTGGGGGTTGTCTCAAGGAGTATGTGGCGTCACTTGCTGTGAAAATCAATGGAGGCAACACTTAGTTTCAGGTAATAAGAAAGATGTTTTTACATTAAGGAATTCAGCTCCTATAACAGAGTCTAATCGTTTTGCCTTTGCTTCTGCAACTGTGTAGGAAACACGTCAGCAGTGGTGATGCACTTGGAGTCTCCACCGGCAGCTTATGGATGCTTAGATTAGCTTTTGCATGGAGAAATAAAAGAGCTTAAAGAAAAAAATTGACACTCCTGGACCCGTTTAAATCTGCATGTGTACGATAAGTTGGCCCGTTCCACAGAGGAAAGAGAAAAAAATTGACATTCCCTATTCTACCCTTCCTACAAACGCTCATGGAGCAGGGAATTTGAAATGGGGGAAGAGTTTTTTCCTCCATGCTATTATATATTTTTAATTTAAAAAGATACAACAAATGTACTTAGTGTGATTGGTTATGATCGTTGTTTTTCTTTAAAATGGTCATGGTTCGAATCCCAGTACGTGCTTTTTTAATGAATATAAAAAATTAATTGTGAAGACCAAAATGTCCTTCCTACTTTCACTCTCGTTGGAGGAAATTTGAAATGAGGCTCCCGTTTTTCCCTTCGGTGTATTATAGTATGTGTAGATTTTTAATTTAAAAAGATACAACAAATGTACTTAGTGTGATTGGTTATGATTGTTGTTTTTCTTTAAAATGGTCATGGTTCGAATCCCAGTACGTGTCTTTTTAATGAATAAAAAAATGTAATTGTGAAGACCAAAATGTCCTTCCTACTTTCACTCTCGTTGCAGGAAATTTGAAATGGGGCTCCCGTTTTTCCCTTCGGTGTATTATAGTATGTGTAGATAACCTATTATGACAAAATCAGAGTTGACAGAATATTCTGTCAAAATAAGGTTTTATTATGACAAAATACGTGTTGTCAAAATATGGTGCTCTCGGGTTAGAAGGACTATCTTGTTATGACAACGGACTTGTCATAACAAACGTAGTCAGAATAGTATACGGTTGTGACGAGTAGTTTGTCAAAATATCTTATGACGAAATGCTGAACAGTCAAAATATGTGTTATTTGCCTATTGACGACAAATTAAGTGAAATTATCGACGAATGGCGGGATATTATGGAGCGAAGGAAGAAGAAATATCTCAAATTCTCAGAATGAAAAGAAAACTCAATCGGTGATGGAGGGAATTCTGGGCGAATCTTTTTTTCATTCTCCGCCCAAAAATCAGAAGTTTAGCTCCTCGATCTCTTCCCCCCTTTCTTTCCTTTCGTTTTAGGAGTTTAGCCCAACCACCTATCTGAATCCCTAGATTGATCATCTCCATACCCCGCTCTGTTCCCGAGCGCAGACCTCATCCACCGCCATCCCCGAGCGCAGACCTCATCCAAAGGCGTCCCCGCGGGCAGACCTCATCCACTGTCGTCCCCGCATCCAATTTCGTCAGTGTATCCACTTCCTTCCCCGCATGTAAGAATCCTCGCAACCTCTCGTTTGATTGTTCATTTGTTTTTCAGTTTCTAGGTTTTCTTGCTTCGTTTGCATGTTCTATTCCGTCCCTAGAGGGAAGGAAACAGATTGTGCGGTTGACTTCCAATCCCTAACCCTTGTCTGATTGCATGCCCAACGGAAGCATCACCAACAATTTTTGAGATCCTCAATTGTCCAGATTCATATATTTGGAGGAGGTCCTTAGATAAACGAAAGAAGATATTCGAACCCAAGGTTAGCACCCCTCTCATTCTCTTCCCCTGAATGCATGAATCTGTGAAATTATGAGTGCTTACTCGTTCCTAATTGACATTCAAATTCTGCGAGTTCTTTTTTGTTTGCTTGTAAATGTGTGAGTTAGTAATTAGGTCTTGTGAGGTTGCAACCTTCTTTAGTTGTTTGTTAACATCGCCAGGACTAAAAGCATTAGTTGGACATCATTACTGTGCTAATCTGGTTTTTGTTTCTGGTGAGGGGAATGTCCAGCAGCCTATTTGGCCCTAACTAACCATGTTTGCATTTGTTTTCCCCCCAGGTTCTACTACTTTTAATCCTCCTTCTCCTGCACCAGCTGGGCATTTCTGTTGGAGTTGTGAACTGTTGTAGTTCCATTGCCAGTGGGAATTTGCAGCAAAGGAACTTTGATTTGTTCAGGTTAGTTCACTTTAAGTGCACTAGGAGAATGGATAGGTCGTGGTTGAAACTGAAGGAGAGATTCTGTCCTCGGTATGTACGTGGTGTTGATGCCTTTATACAATGTGCCATGCAATGTCTTGATGGTCAAGGTAGAGTTAGGTGCCCATTCCGAGGGTGCAACAATTGCTCCTTCAAGACCATTGAGTTAGTGAAAGCTGATATCTACAATCATGGAATGGTTCCGGATTACGTACGGTGGGTTCATCATGGGGAACCTGCTGTTGAGATTGGTAGTAGTGGTCCAGCGATCTCTCCTCCTCATCTTGAGGAGGAGGATAATTGTTTTGTTGATACAGACATTCCTACCATGTTAGATGACTTAGGTAGAGCTAATGTCGCACAAAGACCTGATTCTGGAAGCTCCATTAGGGCTGTTGGGGATATTGATCCCACATTAGCAAGACTGATTACGGATGCTAAAGCTCTACTTTTTCCTGGTTGTGAAACCTTCTCCAAACTGTCATTCATTATGAAGTTGATGTACAACAAAATAGTTACAAATAGTTCAGACAAGTCATTCAACTTGAATTTGGAAACGATTAAAAAGGCTTTACCTAAAGGTGAGTCTTTGCCAAGTTCTTATACGATTTGAAGAAATGTATTAAAGACCTGGATTTTGGTTACACCACAATAGATGCTTGCCCGAATGATTGTGTTTTATTTAGGGGGATCTTCTTCATGAGAGGAAATGCCCCAAGTGTCAATCTGATAGATATTTTGCTGGTAAAGGGTCTGATGTTGCCATTAAAAGAGTCTTTTATTTTTCTTACTGTCCAGATACCAGGGAAGAAATCCCCGGGTAACAATATACATGTGTATTTGGAGCCAGTGATTGAGATTCTGAATAAGTTATGGAATCCTGGGTCAAAGTTTGATGCGTACTCTAATGAAACTTTCCAGTTACATGTTGCGTTGTTATGGACCATAAATAATTTTCCAGCTTATGGTATGTTTTGCGGGTGGAGTACTAAAGGTAGGTTAGCTTGTCCTGACTGCAATAGGGAGACAGACTACCTACGATTACAGTTTGGCAGCAAAGAGTGCTATTTGGGTCACCGTAGATGGTTAGACAAAGATCACCCATGGAGAAGAAGTAGGAAATTTGATGGGAACTCAGATTTTAGAGCTAGGCCTAAATTGTTAACTGGACAACAACTGCTTGACCAAGTTAGTTTTGCTGGAAAAAGGGGTGCCTCAAATCCTAGTTTAAACTGGAAAACCAAAGCTGCTTTCTGGGGGTTGTCTCAAGGAGTATGTGGCGTCACTTGCTGTGAAAATCAATGGAGGCAACACTTAGTTTCAGGTAATAAGAAAGATGTTTTTACATTAAGGAATTCAGCTCCTATAACAGAGTCTAATCGTTTTGCCTTTGCTTCTGCAACTGTGTAGGAAACACGTCAGCAGTGGTGATGCACTTGGAGTCTCCACCGGCAGCTTATGGATGCTTAGATTAGCTTTTGCATGGAGAAATAAAAGAGCTTAAAGAAAAAAATTGACACTCCTGGACCCGTTTAAATCTGCATGTGTACGATAAGTTGGCCCGTTCCACAGAGGAAAGAGAAAAAAATTGACATTCCCTATTCTACCCTTCCTACAAACGCTCATGGAGCAGGGAATTTGAAATGGGGGAAGAGTTTTTTCCTCCATGCTATTATATATTCTTAATTTAAAAAGATACAACAAATGTACTTAGTGTGATTGGTTATGATCGTTGTTTTTCTTTAAAATGGTCATGGTTCGAATCCCAGTTCGTGCTCTTTTAATGAATATAAAAAATTAATTGTGAAGACCAAAATGTCCTTCCTACTTTCACTCTCGTTGGAGGAAATTTGAAATGAGGCTCCCGTTTTTCCCTTCGGTGTATTATAGTATGTGTAGATTTTTAATTTAAAAAGATACAACAAATGTACTTAGTGTGATTGGTTATGATTGTTGTTTTTCTTTAAAATGGTCATGGTTCGAATCCCAGTACGTGTCTTTTTAATGAATAAAAAAATGTAATTGTGAAGACCAAAATGTCCTTCCTACTTTCACTCTCGTTGCAGGAAATTTGAAATGGGGCTCCCGTTTTTCCCTTCGGTGTATTATAGTATGTGTAGATTCTGACAGTTAGAAAAATTAGTTGATTTCAATAATTTATTTTGAGGTAAATTGTAAGTTTGGTGACTAGGATTACTCTTCAGTTTTACGTTTGCCACTAAAATAAATTTATTCCATTTCTAGTCACTAAGAATAGTTCAACGTTCAAGTTTGGTCAATCTCCGTTAGTCTCCGTTAACTTTTGCTGATTTAGCAGTCAACCTTTATTGTTGACCGTTAAATAAGTGATGTGACAAATAAAAAATAAAAAAATTAATCATTAATAATTTCCACTTCATTATTATAATAAATTAAAACAAAAAATCTTCTCCTCCGCCACCTCTCCACCTCGCCACCAGGTTCTTCTCTCTCTATTTCTCTGTGACGGTGGCTCAACTCGACCCAGGTTACGATTTGTACAACCAAATCGACCATGGACTGTTTGCATCTCCTGTAACTTACCAAGATTAGCACTATTCTCCCTTCGCCTCTGTTTCTCCATCTATTGAAGGCTGGTTTCATTTCTTATTCAACGGCAACTGAAACAGAAGAACCCTAGTAAAAAACAACCGACGCCGAACTGTCCCAGTCAAACTCGCCAAACGCATCTCTCTCTCTTTCTCTCTCTATAACCTGAACGGTTCCCTACTCAATTGGGGTTCTCCGCCGCTTGCAATTGTGTTGTGATGAAACAGTAGAACAAAGCCTTTGAGTAAACGGAGGAGTTTCTTACTTAGATTCAAGGTTTTAGAAGATTTGGTGGTAACAGACATGTGAAGAAGATGGAGAGGACAAAATGGTATGTTGTTAATGGTGGGGCCACACAGTTCATTGCAAACCTTACATGGTATCAGAGCAGGTTACGAACCCTAGCTTCTGATTTTTTTTCCGACACTTTCGTCATGGCATCCGACTCCGTCGTCACGTCTGAGTCTTCCGGCCCGGCGCCGCCGTCTGAAGCGCAGCTGGTCACGTTCAACCCAGCTGCTTCTCTCCCCCTTAAGCTGATCGCCACTAATTTCCCATCCTGGAGAGCTCAATTATTTTCTCTCCTCTATGGTTTGGATCTTCACGGATATCTCGACGGCACCGTCGTTCCTCCTGCTACTGAGATCCTTGTCAACAACACTCAGACTCGGAACCCAGCTTATCTCCATTGGTTTCGTCAAGACAAACTCTTGCTCAATGGCATCTTTGCCTCGGTGTCTCCTGAAATTGTTCCGTTCATCTCCTCTGCTGAAACGTCGAAAGCTGCCTGGGATGTACTTCAAAGCACTTATGCGGGGACCTCTTATTCCAGGATCATGACTCTCCGCGACCGCCTTCATGGAGAGAAGCGCGGCGATCGTGATGTGGCCACATACGTTCAGGCCCTTCACTCGCGCGCTACTGATCTTGCTCTAGCTGGAGAAGCGGTTCGTAATGAGGAGCTTGTCACCATCTGCCTTCGTGGTCTTGGCGTTGAGTACCAAGAATTATCTGCTGGGATCCACGCTCGTGATGTGCCGCCCCGTCTTGAAGACCTGTTGGATCGCCTTCAAGCTCTTGAGGCTGATCTTCGTGCTACACGACCAACCGTTGATTCTCCTGCCACCGCTTACACCACTCAACGTGGACGAGGTCGCGGCCGCCGTGGAGGCTATCCTGGCCCTGGTGGAGGCCGTGGCCAGCCTTCCTCCTCCTACCCCGGTCCGTCCTCACCTGCCAGCTCTCCTTCATCCTGGGATCCTACTTCTCGTCCGGATCATGAAACCCCTCGACGTTCTCGGGTCTTCTGTCAATTTTGCGAGAAGCCCGGCCACACCGCCAAGATGTGCTTCCAGCTCTTTCCCCACAAGCGACCTCCACAGGCTAATTACACTCAGCATCTGCAGCAAGCTCCCCCCTCGTCTGATGGCCCGTGGCTGATGGACACCGCCGCCACTCACCACGTCACTAATAATCTCGGCAATCTCTCCCTTTATTCTGATTACAACGACCCTGATGAAATCTATCGGGGAGATGGTTCAGGTTTGCGGATTAATCATATTGGGTCATCTTCTCTTGCTACTAAGACTGGTTCTCTTGAATTGCAGTCTATGTTATGTGCACCTGCAATTAAGCATCATTTACTATCAGTTGCTAAACTCTGCCGAGCTAATCCAGTTTTTGTTGAATTTTTTGCTGATTCGTTCATTGTGAAGGACCTAAACACGGGGGCGCGACTACTGACCGAAAGGAACAAAGGTGATACTTATGAGCTCCCAGGAGGTTCGACTGCTGTTCGTGTTGCCCTAGTCACCACTCGCCATTCGTCTGACTCCTGGCATCGTCGTCTAGGCCATCCCTCCTCCAAATCCTTGTCTCGCCTACTTCAAGCCCATTCACTACCTCACTCGTCTCGTTCTTTGTCTCCTTGCAATTCCTGTTTGTCAAATAAAAGTCACAAACTTCTGTTTGGTGACTCGAGTCTTTCCAGTAGTCGGCCACTTGATTTGTTATTCTTGGATGTTTGGGGTCCTGCCCCTGTCACTTCTGTTGATGGATATTCCTATTATCTTGTGATTGTCGATCATTTTACTCGTTATTCGTGGATATATCCTCTCAAGTTTAAGTTCGATGTGCTCTCTGTCTTTCTTGTGTTCAAAAATCTTGTTGAAAACTAATTTAGTACCACCATTCGTCGACTTTACACCGATGGTGGTGGTGAGTTTCAAAAGCTCAAATCGTCCCTCGTCCAAAGTGGCATCACCCATCTTCTCACGCCACCTCACACTCCTCAACACAATGGCTTGTCTGAACGCAAGCATCGTCATATTGTCGAGACTGGCATCACTCTTCTTCACCAGGCTCACCTTCCCCTCACCTACTGGTCCTATGCTTTCACTACTGCTGTCTTCCTCATAAATCGCCTTCCCTCATGTGCTCTTCGAGGGCAAATTCCTTTTACTGTCTTGTTCAATGAAACTCTCCGTTACACCAAACTTCGTGTGTTCGGCTGCCTCTGTTACCCCTGGTTACGACCCTACAACACCAAAAAACTTCAACCCCGCTCTCACCCATGCATCTTCCTCGGTTACTCACATCAACAAAGCGCCTATAAGTGCCTTGATCCGAAAACCAGCCGTGTTTTTATTTCCCGTCATGTTTCCTTTGTCGAGTCTCAATTTCCTGGTGTATCTTCCTCTTGTGTTCCTCTCGATGCTGCCTCCTCCACTTCTTCGTGGCTCACATCCACCATTCCCGCTGTCTCCTTTATTCCCTGCCCTGTCCACGTCCCTCATCCTACCTCGGCATCATCTCCCTCTGATCAGCAGCCCCCCCCCCCCGCTCGCCTCACATGGACGGTTCGGCATCCTCACCATCCCTGGATGTTAGCTCGCCAGCGAGCTCCTCGCCACCACAGTCTCCGACACCTCCTCCTCCGCCTCCTCCTCCACCTCGGCACCCTATGAGAACTCGGGCCAAGAACAACATTATTAAACCTAACCCCAAGTATGCTTCTGTTGCTACTTCGCAGGTGTCGCCTCCTACTGAACCGAGCTCCGTCAAAGAGGCTCTTCGCCATGCGGTATGGCGTGCGGCACTCAAGACTGAAGATGGCGCTTTATTAGCCAACCGCACCTGGGATCTTGTTCCCTGCCTACCTCACTACAATGTAGTTGGCCATCGTTGGATTTTTCGCATCAAATGGCGTCCTGATGGTGGTATTGAACGTTTTAAGGCTCGTCTGGTCGCTAAAGGGTTTCATCAGAGGGCTGGTGTTGATTTCCATGAGACCTTCAGTCCTGTTCTGAAGCCAGTTACAGTACGGACTGTCTTCACTCTTGCTCTCTCTTCCAACTGGCCCATCTATCACTTCGATGTCAACAATGCATTCCTTCAAGGACCGTTACAGGAAGAAGTCTACATGACCCAGCCACCTGGTTTTCGTGATCCAGCCCATCCCGACCTTGTGTGTCGTCTATGCCGAGCCATTTATGGTCTCCGTCAGGCTCCTCGTGCGTGGTATGATGCACTAAGTGCCTTTCTCATTTCATGTGGCTTTGTCAAGACAAGCTCCGATGCTTCCCTCTTTGTGTACTCCCGGAATGGTGTTCAGGCATTGACACGCCAAAACACAACACCAAACTGCGACCAAGTGTAATCGCAGTCCGGGAATGCAGTAACAGGCAAGTTCAATTATCAACCCGGGGTCTAGATCTACTGCTTACTCCGTGATTCTCTATTATCTAGCAAACTAGTTCGAGTGATTGTTGTTAAAAGCAAAAGCAGCAAGAAAGCGGTAAATTGTTCGGTTTTCAAAGTCAGGAAAGAGTCACTCGGGATTGAGTCCCCCAAGCCCCTTAGTTAGGTTCAATTGTAATTCCCCTGGGTTGATTTACTGTTGATTAGACTGCGGAAGCTCCGACAGTAGCTTGGAATTTCTTAAGCTGACCAAGCCCTCTCAGTCTAGCTACCCGGCAGACGACTAGCCTTCACCGGGATAGAAAGCCGAGGCTATGAACACAGAACTCCACTACTGGAATTGAATTCCAGTACAAAGCAGTAAACTGGCCAACTCTCGTATAGCCAATCTCCTACTATCGAATGAAGAGACTCTAACAACCTAATCAGATTCTATCTATCTCAGGTTGCAGCAGAAATTGAGAAAAGCTGATCAGACTCCAATCAATTCAATAAACATGCATCATTCGATTAAAATCAAACAGTAATATCATCCCAAGTCATTACAATCAAATCCCTAACACAAGGAACTAGGGTTCTTCATACCCAAGTGAGAGAAGGGTTCTACTCCATAGAGAGAGAAGAGAAAACAGTAATCGGAGTAGTCATACTCATAACGATGAGGAAAATCTGCTCCGGGATGATGATTTCCACTCCTATGACGATCTCCAAGCTCGATTCGACGAAACCCAGCTCCAAGATAGCTTCTAGGATGTGTTCTTCGCACTTTCTCTCTCTAGGGCTCTGTTTTTGCTCTGAAAACTCGATTCTCCCACTTTTGGCTCGGAATAGGCTCTAAAACCAGGATTTCCCGACTCGCACGGCCAGGCCACACGGCCGTGCGACTCACCCACTTGGCCGTGCGGCTCAAAACGCAACGTTTCATTAAGTTCGATCCTCAGGCTTCTCACACGGCCAGGGTGCACGGCCGTGTGAGAATTCCAGCTTGCCCGTGCTTGGCCTCGGCAAATATCACACGGCCAGAATTGCACTTAGCACGGCCGTGTGAACTTTGACACCTCGCCACGCGTCCGATCTTCGTCCAATCGACCCCAGACTCGCTCCCAATCCTCCATTCACGTACTAGGACCTGAAATATCACAAACAAGCACAACCTAGCGTGAAATCGGCCTAAAACAGGAGAATCAACACCTCAAACGGTGTAAGAACGAGGGTAAAAACATGTGTAAATAACGGTCTATCAAACTCCCCCACACTTAACCGTTTGCTTGTCCCCAAGCAAACCAAGTCAGACACCAGGTAAGCTTACATATTTCAATCAACCAACATTGGGGACAAGTCATAAAGGCACAGAACACTTGAATCGTACTGGTTTTCAAACATCAACACATGAACAACCTCAATGGCAACCTGGACAACCACCACAAAGGACATTCGAGTGCAGCAAAATCGAGTAAAGGAAGAGTCTCCCTTCTGTTCACTAGCCAAACTAGACTTGACTCAACCACTCACTCAAAACAGTCAACTCATGCATCCAACTCAAGACATCAGAACAGAGACCGAGCAATCTAGGTCCTCACCGGGGTACAAGAGTGTAAAGAATATGAAAATGAATCACTCACTCTCGACCAGTGGGGTCAGGACAATTTAATGCGAAAAATGCGCATGCTATTTCTCTCAATCCCTATCATCTCTTCACCATGATGGCAGCCTCTAAATGCTAGAGTTCACATATGGGGTGTCACCACTAACTAATCAGGAGGTCTTAGACACAAGTTCAAATGACTGGCTAGGGTCTTGGACATGGGGAAAAGGCCTTTTAAGTGGTGGAAGTATTCATAGCACAAGGTTCCACATTTCCAAACACACAATCACAGTCAAACAAACCGGTATTTTCTTTCTGCTATTCTGCATTACTCAATATCTCAAGAGCACAAGAACGAAGGAGGTATAAACATCAGCATTTCCAAGCTAGACTGCTAAGAAACACTACTTAATGGGCGTCATTCAGATTTTTGGTAGTGGCTCTCTTTTGCTTTAAATTTTTTTCTTTGTTTACTTTCATTTTTCTTTTCATTTCTCAAGAGAGCCACCACTTCTGCACATTTTTCAAACACCTGCCCAACTTTTAAGCACTACCTCCAACACTCACATAGACTTCAGCAGAAACAGCAGAGAATATGTAAAACCCACTCTGTGGAACCATCTAAAAGATGCAACAAGGGTGATTTTTTTCGTTAGAAACCAAAAGAAAGGATAACACACGGCTCAAAGGGGATGACTAGGGGATATGAAACATCGGGACAGTTAGTTTTGGGCGTGGGTTAATCCTATGCCCCCATCATCTTAGCTAGTGACAATGTGAATGCTACACATCATGGAAGAGGGATCTATCGCACAAGAAAGAAACGAGCAGGCTCAAATCTCACATGGCTACCTATATGCTCTATCTCACATTCTGATACCCTGAACTAGATGCATAAACGACTGTCAAGAACAAGTGATTAGATCAAGTCACAGTTGGCAAGCAAACAGTTGAAAAACTGAACCCCTACATCGTTCTACTGCACATCTTAGTCCTCATCATAGGTTGTCCTAGTCGCAAACAAGTTGTCATGCATTAATCCGAAAACCAATCAATTCATCCATCAAAACATAGTGCCAATATGATCAAACAGCAGTACTTGGAGCCCTCAAATCGTAAGATTCGGACAGCGGACTAGGCTCCAAGCACCCAAATATATATTCCAACCGATACAAAACACCCCCCCCCCCACACACACTTAAGCACGACATTGCCCTCAATGGAGTAGAGGGAGAGATAAGGGGAACGATGTTACCGGATTGAAACACTGCTGGGGGACTGGAAGTGGACCAGTCAGCGAGAAACAAACTGGAGAAGGGACAGTTCTGCACGAATCGAACACCAAAAACACACTAGCACACTGTGCGTTAGGGATAAGTGTTAGCCCAGACGGCTACATCAGAAACAAACCACAAAAGAAAAAGAAAAAGAAAAACAAACGACACTAAGTTCAAGCTCCTCACACATGGAGCAAACACCCAAAAGTCTAAAACGAAAAATAAAACACACTGAGACGGGCAACGAGTACAACCTACTCGTCGCCAAGATCATCCAAGTCGATGTCGATGTCAGCCATGAAGGCGTCATCACCAGCAGCTCCATCAGTACCATCATCACCATCAGCTGGGGCATGGGGGAGTGGAGAGTCCTCCCAGGGAGTCCTCCAGACGGGCTGCTCGCCCGGGAGCAGCTGGAGCAGGTGCTGCTGAACCTCCTGCATGCGCCGTGAACGTCGCTTCTCCCGCTCGATGTGGGCGAGAGTCACTCCCTGCTGCGTCTGGAGCATGTCCAGACGCTAATCATAAGCATCCATCCTGCTCTGGTACTGGGCCTGGTGTTCCGCATACTGCTGCTGGAACTGCATCTGCTGGTCGAGGATCTGCTGGTTCTGGATCCGCAGCTGCTCGAACTGATAGGAGAAGTAATCCTGGCCCGGGAAAGCGGAGCTGCTACCCCCGTAATGGAAGTCAGTCTGTGGTGGGTCATCAGCAGCAGCATCCACATCCTCTGGGTGAATATCCTCACCTGCCTCCTCCTCCTGGCCCTCTGGCTGGACCGCTGGCTCGGGCTCCGCGGGGAGCGGAGGTTCCGGAAATCCCTCGACCCATAGAACGCCGCGGTTCTCTCGCAGCAGGTGCATGTGACTGATCGTCGTCCTGCCAAAGACGACGGTGTCTCCCTGCTGTGTGCACCCCTGCAGCGACAGCCCGAAGTAGGTGGCAATGCGGGTGATGAGAGTGGCGCAGTGGAGGCTCTTCAGTTCCTTGGCAGTCTTCTCAAAGGTCCGGGCCACCACCGAGCCCAAGTGGAGAGGGTGATCGAACTGGCGCATCGAAGCGATGAAGTACAGGGCCCTCTTGGTGATGGCGCTGGCACTGTCAGACGCGGGGGTGTAAGACTTCGCCAGCAGGTGGTGGAGAAGGCGGTTGTCGAGCAGCAGTGTAGTGGCCTTCGTCCTCCCAGCCGCGAAGGGTTTCCTCTGGCCTGGCTTAGCTAGGCGGGTGTACAGCCGCATGAAATCCACCTCCGGTGGGTCGTTGACCTCGGTGATGTAGTCCACATCGTCATCCAGGTCGAGGTCGAGAGCCTCGGCCAGCTCATGGTAGCTCATCGACTGGGGGGCACCGCCTAGCCTGAATCTGATGGCTGTACCGTCTTTCCAATTGGTCGTCTGTGTGTGCCTGAAAGTCGTGTAGAACTCCAGGACGGGCTCGTAGTAGACCTTCTCGCAGACGGTGAGAAGACGGCGCCAGGTGCGGTTTTCGAGGGAAGCGGAGAGTTGCTCGTAGCAGTGCAATTTCCGAAACTCCCGTTTGGACCAGCAATGGTGTTGTCCAAACGGGGTGACCAGGACCTCCTTGAAGCGAGCCTCGGTGGGGCCCCTCCGTAGATCCCGGATGAACGGGTGCTTGAGGTCAGGTTTCGACATTGTCCTGCAAAAGAATACCCCAAAGTGGAACCAAAAGAGCCAAAGAAAACGTCAATCACACCCCCACAATTAAGAACAAAAAAACAGCCGAACCATAGTTTCATCCATAGTTCGGGGGTCAACAACTCGATAAATCAAGCATAATCTTAGTGGGGGTGCACATTCACGAGAAAATAGGCAACTCAAGGTTTACATCCATAGCAAATACACCCTCAAACTACGTCATTAAGGGCCCCAACCGGTGGCCACAACATGGCATGAAAGACAGGCATTTCATCGAACACCTTGTGTGCACTATTAAGCTAGGCATGAAATTGGCACAATTCTTGCACACAAGGGCTCAAACAAGCAAGGGGGACTTTGCCCAACACAATTCATTCACATTCCAAGCATTCCCCTCAATCAATTTCACAAAAATCCCATGATTCAATAAGGTTCTCTAACATACACCCTACACACTCAATTCTCCACAAGTAACACAGTTAAGGGCAAAATCAAACCTGGAGACTCAAGTAGAGGTGTAGGGGATGATGAGGGGAAGGCAATGGAAGCGACGAAACGCCGAAAAACTGGCCGGAAGTGCTCGTCGGAGCCTCGCCGGAGTCTCGCCGGAAATCGCCTCCGACGACAAAACGTTGTCCAAACTCGCTCAAAATCGAGGGATAGGCCGCTTTGGGTGTAGAAAGGGTGGGTTTGTTGTTGATTCGGTGAAAAAATGACCCAAAGTGGCCGAAAAAAACGAAAAATGGGGGTTTGGTCGCGGTTTTCCGGCGAGGACAGAGGATTCCGGCGAGGTTTTTTGAAAAAACTGACCTGCTCGGCCGTGCAGGCCGAATTTATAGGCTGTGCCTCGTCCGCACGGGCAGGCTCGCACGGCCGTGCAGGTGGTGCTTTTGCCCGTGCTGGCCGACACGGCCTGGCCGAGGAATTCCGCACGGCCGTGCAGTGTGCACATTTGGCCGTGCGGATTTTGCCGAGAGCTCGCACGGCCAGGGGGAGAATTTCACACTGCCGTGCGAGACAATTTTTTGCCCGTATCGGCCACACGGCCAGGCCAGGCTGAGTCACACGGCCGTGCAACATTCACTTTTGGCCGTGCGCGTTTTGCCGAGAGCTTGCACGGCCAAGGAGAGAAATCCGCACGGCCGTGCAAGTTGAGGACCTGGCCGTGCGACATGCTGGACCCCCGAATTCAACCTGTTTTCACTCAAAAACCGACACATGACTCTGGATCAACGTCTCAAGACTCAAAAACACCAAAAATCAAAGGAAAAAGAGTAAGAAAATGCAAACCTCGGTGGGGTTGCCTCCCCACAAGCGCTTCTTTACCGTCTTTTAGCTGGACGCCAGTAGAGGAACTAAGGGTCCTCGAGCTTGATCAGCAGCTCTGCGCGCTCGACAGCACCTCCCAAGTACAACTTTAGGAGGTGGCCATTCACCTTGAATGGCTCGGTTTGAGCATTTCTGATCTCCACCGCACCATGCGGGAAAACTTGGGTCACCGTGAAGGGGCCCGACCACCTCGAACGGAGCTTGCCCGGAAAGAGTTTCAGGCGGGCATTAAAGAGCAGAACACGATCACCTACCTGAAACTCCTTCGGGCCCCTCAACCTAGCGTCGTGGAGACGCTTGGTGCGCTCTTTGTAGAGCAGGGTGTTCTTGTAGGCGCGGTAACGCCACTCCTCCAACTCCAGTAGCTGCAACTTACGTTCTGTACCTGCAACACTCAAATCCATGTTTAGCAACTTAATGGCCCAGAAGGCCTTGTGCTCTAGCTCTACCGGCAAATGACACGCCATACCATATACAAGCCTATAGGGAGAAGTGCCAATCGGGTTCTTATAGGCAGTCCTATACGCCCAGAGAGCATCATCGAGCTTGGTGGACCAATCCTTGCGGGACTGATCCACCGTCTTTTCAATTATCCTTTTTAATTCCCGGTTCGTCAGCTCGGCCTGCCCATTTGACTTGGGATGATAGGCCACCGACACCTAATGCTTAACGCCATAGCGAGAGAGGAGTTTAGTGAATTGCCCCTGAAAATGGGTTCCTCTATCACTAATAATGGCGCGAGGTGTCCCGAACCGGGAGAACAGCTGCTTCAGAAATGAGCAAACCCGTCTTGCATCATTGGTGGGCATGGCTTGAGCTTCTGCCCACCTCGAGACGTAGTCCACTGCAACCAAAATGTACAGATTGCCAAAAGATGGAGGGAATGGGCCCATGAAATCGATACCCCAAACATCAAAAATTTCACAAATACTAGATATATGTTGGGGCATCTCATCCCGGGCAGAAATGTTATCTGACCTTTGGCAGCGATCGCACTGGCGTGCGAAGGTGTCTGCATCCTTGAAGAGCGAGGGCCAATAGAAGCCCGACTGTAGCACCTTCCGCGCCGTGCGGGTTCCTCCATGATGACCTCCAGTGGGTCCCTCGTGACATTGAGACAGGATGTCTCCCATCTCATGCTCCATGACACAGCGCCGGATCACGCCATCTACTCCGATTCTGAAGAGGTAAGGATCCTCCCAGAAGTAGTGCTTCAGATCGGAGAAGAACTTGCGCTTCGCATGAGTAGCCATCCCCTTGGGTAACTGCTTGCCCACCAGATAATTGGCAAAGTCAGAATACCAAGGGGCCACGCTGTCCACCAGGGTCATCGCCAGCAATCGCTCACCCGGGAAGGAGTCGTCGATCTCTTCCTCGAAGTTGTCCACCGGAGGGGCTTCCAACCGTGAAAGATGATCTGCAGCAACATTCTCGGCTCCCTTCTTGTCCCGGATCTCGATATCAAACTCCTACAGCAGCAGGATCCAGCGGATGAGCCGAGGCTTTGCATCAGCCTTGCTCATCAGGTAACGAATCGCCGAGTGGTCAGTGTAGACCACCACATGAGAGAGCACCAGATAGGGTCGGAACTTGTCAAACGCATACACCACAGCGAGGAGCTCCTTCTTTGTGGTGGTGTAGTTCTCCTGTGCATCGTTCAAGGTCTTCGACGCGTAGTAGATGTGCTGGAAGTGTTTCTCGCGTCTCTGACCCAGAACTGCTCCGACTGCATAGTCACTCGCATCGCACATCAGCTCAAAAGGAAGAGACCAGTCAGGAGTCACCATGATAGGGGCATGGGTAAGCTTCTCCTTTAGAGTCTCAAATGCAGCTGTGCACTCGGGAGTGAACTGGAATGGCGCATCCTTCTCCAGCAGTTTGGTCAACGGCAGGGCAATCTTCAAGAAATCTTTGATGAAGCGCCGGTAAAAGCCTGCATGACCCAGAAAGCTGCGAATCCCCTTCACAGAAACGGGAGGAGGTAGCTGACTGATCGTCTCAATCTTCGCGCGATCTACCTCAATCCCCTTCTTGGAGATCTTGTGCCCGAGCACGATGCCCTCACGAACCATGAAATGGCACTTCTCCCAGCTGAGTGCCAGATTACTCTCCTCGCACCTTTTCAAAACGAGTTCCAGGTTATGGAGACAGTGAGTGAAGGAGTCTCCATATACCGAGAAATCATCCATGAAGACTTCCATGATCTCTCCAACCAGTCGGTCGAAGATAGCCAGCATGCACCTCTGGAAGGTCGCCGGTGGGTTACACAGCCCAAATGGGATCCTCCGGTAAGCAAAAGTGCCGAAGGGACAAGTGAATGTGGTCTTCGCCTGATCCTCCGGTGCAATAGGAATCTGGAAGTAACCAGACATGCCATCCAGGAAGCAATAGAACTCATGGCCCGCCAACCTCTCCAGCATCTGATCAATGAAAGGTAGGGGAAAATGATCTTTCCTGGTGGCGTCGTTCAGGCGCCGGTAATCGATGCAGACTCTCCAGCCGGTCACGGTCCGCATCGGGATCAACTCCTTCTTCTCATTCGGGACCACAGTCATCTCGCCTTTCTTCGGGACCACCTGAGTGGGGCTGACCCACTTGCTATCAGATATAGCAAAGATGATCCATGCATCCATGAGCTTCACAATCTCTGCCCGGACCACTGCCTCCAGGTTAGGAGACAATCTCCTATGCGGCTGCCGGACTGGCTTTACCTCATCCTCCATCAAAATTCTGTGGGAGCAGAAGGATGGGCTAATGCCTCTGATGTCGGTGATCTTCCATGCCATGGCTCGGGCATACTTCTGCAATAGAGCCACCAGCCTGCTCTTCTGCTCGGGTGTCAGATCCGAGCTAATAATCACCGGGAGCTTATTCCCCGCCCGGAGAAATGCATACTCCAGATGAGATGGGAGGGGTTTAAGCTCCAACTCTGGTGGCTCCTCCAATGATGTAGCGAGACGGGGCGAGATGGGGATCGGCTTGAATGGTACCTCTCGCCCCTCGCTCGCAGCCTCGTCCAGCTCCGCAAGCTGCGCCTCCAGCTGCATATCCTGTGATGCCAGTTCCCCTAGCAAAAGACAACGCTCAAGGAAATCATCAGTACCCGCACTCGTGATGGCGAGTGCGGTCTCAAAATCAGCAACAACATCACAGTAATCAAGATCATCATGGAGCTGGGGGTGTTTCATATTATCAGAAACAGACAAGGTGATTTGTTCACCCCCCAGCTCTTAAAATCAGTTTTCCATCATTAACATCAATCAGCGCCTTGGCGGTGGCGAGAAAAGGTCTACCCAGTATCAATGGCACATCAACATCCTCATTAATGTCCAAAATCACAAAATCAACAGGATATGAAAATGGCCCTACTGCGACTATCAAGTCCTCTGCTATACCCCTAGGATGCACAATAGATCTATCAGCAAGCTGTATGCTCATCCTAGTATTACTGGGTTCACCTAGGCCTAGCTTCTTAAACAGTGAATATGGCATGACATTAATGCTAGCGCCTAAATCCGCCAAGGACTTCCCTACATGCAAACTACCAATCATGCAAGGGATAGTGAAACTCCCTGGGTCTTTTCGCTTCTCTGGTAGTTTGTTCTGCAGGATAGCAGAACACTCCTCGTTTAGCATCACCGTGGACAACTCCCCAAGCTTCCTCTTGTTGGTGAGAAGATCCTTCATGAACTTGGCATACTTGGGCATCTTCGATAATGCCTCCACGAAGGGCATGCTAATATTCACCTGCTTCAGCATTGCCATGAATTTGGCAAACTCAGTCTCCAGTCGGTCCTTGTGCAGCCGAGCAGGAAAGGGAAGCTGTGGTACATACTCCTTCACCACTGGTTGCGGTTTAGGAGCAGGCACCTCAACCTCCTTCTCCATTTCTTCCTGATTAGCTGGAAGTGCTGAAGCAGGGGTCTCTCTCTCCTCTGCCCGAACAGGTGGATCGGCAGTCACCTTGCCACTCCTGGTTGTGATGGCACTGCAGTTGGCATCCGGGTCCTGCGGGTGAGGGATGGTCTGACCAGGCAAAGTACCTGGAGTCCTCCGAGCAACAGCCTAGGCAACACCACCAAGCTGGGTCTGTATATCTCGCAGCACAGCCTGTGTGTTTCTCTGACCAGCTTCTAGCTCCAAGAACTTGCCTGAAGCTTTCTCCATGAACTGCTCAATGTTATTGAATTTATTTGCACTGGAGGTGGCCAGAGAACCCACCAGATCTCTCAATTCCGCCATTGGGTCACTCTGTACTGGGGTTGCAGGTGCTGCCCCTGCCTGCTGAAATGGTCGCACCTGTGACTGAGGTGGAACTGGTCCCTGTCTGGGCGGGTAGAGTGGCTGCTGTGGCTGCTGAAATTGCCCCTGTCTGGGCTGGTATGGAGGCCTCTGAAAACCGGGTGGTCCCTGGGGAGCTGGTGGTCTGGGATTTGGCCCAGCCCAGGAAAAGTTAGGATGCTGGCGCCACCCTTTGTTATAGGTGTTGCTGTAGGGGTCAAAGCGCCTGGCATTCCCGATGAAGTCCACCTGCTCCTGGGGAGTAGACGACTCCCTCATCGCCTGACAGTCCTCCACGGTGTGATGAGAGCTCTCACACCACTGGCAGTGCATCGCCTGCGGCTGTCCTGTACCTGCAATCAAACCAGAACGATCTATAGCTGAAACCAGCTTCGATACCACCTGCACCAAATCAGATGACTGGGTGCCCACAGCATGCACACCCCGTCCAGGTGCTCGTCTCGATCTCCTGGCAGTGCCCCAGTCGTACCCGTTCTCCGCCATCTCCTCAAAGAGTTGATTCAGCTGTGGCGGGGTTTTTGTCAGCATGTTCCCGCCACAAACCGAATCAATCAGCTGCTTGTCCTCCGGGAAGAGGGCGTGATAGAAGGTGCCCACCTTGAATGCATCATTGAAACCATGATTGGGACACCTGAGAAAGAGGCTGGTGTATCTCTCCCAAGCATCCCTAATGGTCTCATCCTCATCCTGAGAAAAATGTGTAATTTGCTTCTGCAGATCAGCTGTCTTGGATGGAGGATGGTAGCGGGTGAGGAACTTGTCCGCCAGGCTGGCGAACGTGGTGATGGAGCCCGGAGGTCGAGTGTCTAGCCACTCCTTGGCTTGCCCCTGCAGAGTAAATGGAAAGTACCTCAGCTGGATGGCATCTGCTGGGACTCCATTGATCTTGATTCCATCGATGAGCTCGTGGAATCGCCTGAGATGTGATCGAGGGCACTCTCCCTCCTTACCACGGAACACCACTGAACCGTGCAGCATGGTGATCACTGAGGTGCTCACCTCAAAGTTGTTGGCTGGGACATGAGGGTGTTGAATGGGTGACCTCATGTCTGCAGCCCTAGCGGTCCAGTAGGATCCCATGGTCTGCTCCTCCGGGATCACATCACGGTTCTCTGGATCACCCATCTCGCCTTTTTCTTCTTCTAACTGCAGCTGTGATAGCTCCTCCTCCGCAGCCAGTCGTGCCTTTAGAGCCCGCTTGAAGTTCCTGCAAGTTCGTTCAAGCTCCTGGTCTAATGGTAGTAGATCTCCCGACTGGCTACGGGTCATGCACTACCTGCACACAGTCAGCAAAAACAACCCGTGAAGGCACAGAGGTGGAAAAGAAAAATGCAATAAAGAAAAAGCTAGAGTAACAAATTCTCACGTTTCCCCAATAACCTAGAGGTTCCCCCGCAACGGCGCCAAAAACTTGACACGCCAAAACACAACACCAAACTGCGACCAAGTGTAATCGCAGTCCAGGAATGCAGTAACAGGCAAGTTCAATTATCAACCCGGGGTCTAGATCTACTGCTTACTCCGTGATTCTCTATTATCTAGAAAACTAGTTCGAGTGATTGTTGTTAAAAGCAAAAGCAGCAAGAAAGCAGTAAATTGTTCGGTTTTCAAAGTCAGGAAAGAGTCACTCGGGATTGAGTCCCCCTAGCCCCTTAGTTAGGTTCAATTGTAATTCCCCTGGGTTGATTTACTGTTGATTAGACTGCGGAAGCTCCAACAGTAGCTTGGAATCTCTTAAGCTGACCAAGCCCTCTCAGTCTAGCTACCCGGCAGACGACTAGCCTTCACCGGGATAGAAAGCTGAGGCTATGAACACAGAACTCCACTACTGGAATTGAATTCCAGTACAAAGCAGTAAACTGGCCAACTCTCGTATAGCCAATCTCCTACTATCGAATGAAGAGACTCTAACAACCTAATCAGATTCTATCTATCTCAGGTTGCAGCAGAAATTGAGAAAAGCTGATCAGACTCCAATCAATTCAATAAACATGCATCCTTCGATTAAAATCAAACAGTAATATCATCCCAAGTCATTACAATCAAATCCCTAACACAAGGAACTAGGGTTCTTCATACCCAAGTGAGAGAAGGGTTCTACTCCATAGAGAGAGAAGAGAAAACAGTAATCGGAGTAGTCATACTCATAACGATGAGGAAAATCTGCTCCGGGATGATGATTTCCACTCCTATGACGATCTCCAAGCTCGATTCGACGAAACCCAGCTCCAAGATAGCTTCTAGGATGTGTTCTTCGCACTTTCTCTCTCTAGGGCTCTGTTTTTGCTCTGAAAACTCGATTCTCCCACTTTTGGCTCGAAATAGGCTCTAAAACCAGGATTTCCCGACTCGCACGGCCAGGCCACACGGTCGTGCGACTCACCCACTTGGCCGTGCGGCTCAAAACGCAGCGTTTCATTAAGTTCGATCCTCAGGCTTCTCACACGGCCAGGGTGGACGGCCGTGTGAGAATTCCATACTTTCTTATGTACGTTGATGATTTGCTGCTCACGGGTAATGATGCATCCTTTCTACGCTCGATCCAAGACAAGCTCTCGGCCGAATTCTCTCTCAAACAGCTCGGTAATGTTCACTATTTCCTCGGCATAGAATTCATTCCCACTGCATCCGGGTTCTTGCTGTCTCAACATAAATATATCAATGATATGCTTACACGGTTTCAGATGCATGAAGCTCGACCTACTCCTACACCACTAACGTCCACTGCTCGACTCACTATCTCCACAGGGACTGAGCCGGCTGATGTAACTCTCTATCCCCAGGTGGTTGGAGCGCTTCAGTACCTTGTTACCACGCGCCCAGATGTGGCTTTTGCGGTTAACAAGTTGTCTCAGTACATGCATGCACCGTCGACAGAGCACTGGCAGCATGTGAAACGACTTCTTCGTTATATTGCAGGTACTCGCGCCGTTGGACTTCAAATTCGGCGGCAGTCCACTCCTCTCACACTTCGTGTGTTCTCTGACTCCGACTGGGCTGGTGATCTTGACGATCGTACTTCTACCTCGGGGTTCTTGATATATCTCGGAGACACTCTCGTCTCCTGGAAGTCCAAGAAGTAACGCACTGTTGCCCGCTCTAGCACTGAGGCCGAATATCGTGTTCTTGCACTGGCTGCCTCTGAGACTGTCTGGCTCCAGAATCTACTCACTGAACTTCATTACACTCTCCCTCATGCACCGACCATCTTCTGTGATAATCTTGGGGCGATTCACTTCAGCTCCAATCCCGTTTTCCACTCTCGTATGAAACATCTTGCTCTCGACTGTCATTTTGTGAGACAACTGGTCACTTCGAAGGCTCTTCAACTCCGTCACGTGCCTACTGCATCTTAGTTCGCTGATGTTCTCACCAAAGCACTACCCTCTACTCGATTTTGTCTTTTGCGTTCCAAGATTGGTCTTGCTGACTCGTCGTCCATCTTGCGGGGGCGTATTAGGGAGAATTCCCGATAGTTGTTGTATTACTTGTCCAACAAGTTATCCTTCTCCTACTTGTACTTGTATTCTACAACTGTGCACACATGTATAAATATTTGTCTCCTCAATAGTACAATACACAGTTCATTGCAAACCTTACAGGAGAAGCGGGGGCCTTGGCTAGGAGCCGGACAGTGAGGTCATGGGCGTAGCGGGAGGAGTAGCGGTCGGAGACGGAAGAATAGATTTTCTAGGCTTTG
Source organism: Linum tenue (assembly GCA_946122785.1). Taxonomy (NCBI): domain Eukaryota; kingdom Viridiplantae; phylum Streptophyta; class Magnoliopsida; order Malpighiales; family Linaceae; genus Linum; species Linum tenue. The sequence goes on along the minus strand of CAMGYJ010000011.1, from coordinate 39,674,421 downwards.
TCGTGATCGTATTCGGATCAGAGCTTGGATTTCGCTTTCGAGATGGAGATTGAGGAAGGAGCAATAGCTGTTGTGGCGGCTTCTCTGCGGCGGTGGAGAGGTGGCACCGTGGCAGAGGTGGCGGAGGGGAACGCTTTTATTTTTCTATTTATATTTTAATTTATTGTAATAATGAGGTGGAAATTATTAATGATTAAATTTTATTTTTAATATTAATTTTATTCCCACGTCACTTATTTAACGGTCAATTGTAAAGGTTGACTGCAAATCAGCAAAAGTTAACAGACAGTGACCAAACTTGAACTATTGAACTAATCTTAGTGACTAAAAATGAAATAAATTAATTTTAGTGGCAAACGTGAAACTGAAGAGTAATCCTAGTGACCAAACTTGCAATTTACCCATTTATTTTGTAACGAAAGATTTGATAATGTATCTATACCATAGTAACAAAGCCATGTGTTATATAGGGTTCGACCAACTAAGGATGTCGGTTTTAGCCCATTTGAATGTTGGAAGGACGTGGCTAGGTAGCAGATTCGGTGAGTAATCTTGTGGTGTTATAACCCCATGCATAATCCAATAAGAATCCGCCACATCAGCACCTCCTTCTCTCTCGTCGAAAAACCTTTAATTTTCCTTCCTTTAATCTTTAACGGACGATTTTTCACTTGTTTTAACTCGGAATTTAATTTTTTTTTGCAAAGTTAGATTAGATTAATTGTGCTCTTCAAAATAATATCCACTTTGATATTTTTTTGAACAAAAAAATTTGCCAGTTATTACCAGTCTATACCATATGGTATTGACTGTACCATATGGTATTGACCAGTATTAAATAACAGCATACCATATGGTATGAAAAATACCACCCCATACCAGGGTGGTATAGTATGGTATGGAGTTGGTAACGAGAGGTATGAAATTTTTTCACCTAGAAAAATTTGAAATTCCATAGATCATGATTAAATCGTTCCTTCTATGCAAAAAATTTCGAACGAGGGAGATACCATATGGTATGGAGTTGGTAACGAGAGGTATGAAATTTTTTTCTAAAAAAATATTGAAAATAGATATAATTTTGTAGAGTACAACAAACTCGTTCCATCTATGCAAAAAAAAAAAAAAAAATTGAAATCCAAGTTAGAATGAAAAAGATATGATTCAATCAAGAAAACTTGGAAAAATAAATTGCTTTAATTCTCCACCCTTAAATTTGCGGCCACTTAAAAGAAGGATCCAGATTTGATTACTTATAGTTATGCACCATATCTTGAGCCGGCTAAAAGGAGATGGGGAAGAATCAAGAAAGGAAGCTAATAAAGAAAAATCAAAACAAAAAAGTTGAGGCGACAAATCGAGAAAAAATGAATGAACAAGGGTTTTGTCTAATGATAATATCTCTAATTATCACTAGTATTTTAATGACAACAAAACAAAACATATATTATCCTTATTAAAAAAAAGGAAAATTAGGACAAAATGGGGCATGCACATGGAAGAAATAAAATATGATCTCTCTAATGGTGGGGGGTGAAAGGAGGTGAGATCGAGATCAAAGCTAGAAACGCCACGTCTAGCTCATGATAGGCGGACGTGAGAATTAAACAATTCAAAAAGAAGGTTATGATTATGATTTAACTAATGATAACAAAAGTCATCAATGGAAGCCTCCGACGGCCGGCGACCTTCCCGGCCGGTTCCTTCCAGCGGCGGAGATGGGAGTGGGAGTAAATTACTTTGAGCCAATATTCCACTGCAGGCGGCCTAGATGCTCCGACCACAAACGCCGGCAGCCGAAGAGAGAGTTCCATGGTCCACTCAGTAATGACACCATTATCTACATGTAGTAGTCATGTACACAAATTATTGAGGCCTAAAAGCCAAACCCAACTTTTCGATCAATGCATGAGTTCATATAATCACCCTAATACAATATTATTGTAATGTATTCGTGCTTATTAATTTATTATGAGCGAACATATGCTTTTCTTAGCTAATCAACTTAATCATGACCAGACCTTTCTTCGGTTGTTAAGCTTATTAACTAATCCAGCTGGTAGACAAAGACTTTGCAAACCAGAACCATATTACGATTCGATGCTACCCAAATTTCAGAACTTGTCCTCTCTCCTCTCTTTTCAACTTTTCGGGTCTAACTTGGACTTAAGACAACACTGCAACGAGCTGGTGGGGGTGTTTTTGACCCTTCTAGCATCAGATGCTCGTGTTAGTTTGAACTTGATATTTGTTCACAAAATCATTAATTAGAAATTTGCTTTTAATAACCAATTCGAAATGAAAATTTACGAGAAGGGTTATTTGTGTATCGCATTGGTATCATAGATATCTCTTGTTAGTAAGAGTGTGAGTTTTATGTGGTTATGGCAATTGGCAACTGGAAACGCATCTTGAAAAAAACGAATCTACGGTTTCCTAAGAAATAAACTTGAAAACGAAATCTTTGTTTAGCTTAAACTTTGGCGAGTTTTGAAACTGAAAGATGATAATGGTAGGTGGTTATTTAAAATCAAAGTAAACAAAAGTTGAATGATCTAACTGATAAAACTGATAAAGTTCAAAAAAATGATAAAATATAAATATAAAAAGTAGAAATAATTTTTTATTAGAGAATAAATTAGATAGGTAAAAAAAACAATTATATAATTTTTTAAATCAAATAAAAAATATTGTTTGATATACATGTTTTGTCTTTAAAATACAAACAAATGAATTCATTTTCAATTGTAAAAAAGTGCTAACCGATCACCATACATATAAACCATCATGCTATGATTTTTACTAATTCAATAAGTTGAGTAATGATAATTTTGTTACTTATTCAATTCCATGTCATGTTATTGGTGCACACCAATGTTGTTAAACCCCTATCGAACCCCCAGTTGGACCCAACCCGAGTCGAGCTTCAAAACGGCCTTCAGAAAGCCCCGGTCTCCCCTAAAAGAGGGAGAAGAAGAGACGGGGAAGAGAGGAAGAGGAACAGAGGAAGGGAGATGGTGGGTGGATCACGTAAGTTAGGTAGATTTATTTTGTGAAAAATAAATTTTTAATAGATATATGTAAGATAAATTTTATTTCAGTCATTAAATCTTTAATTACTACCTTATTTGTACATATATTTAGAAAATGTCTAAAACGGCTCAAACCGGTCGGACCCCGATCAGACCATTAAACCTCAAACCCCTTACTTAACCGGCTCAATGACTTAAACCGGTTTGACAACCTTGGTGCACACTTTCAATGGTTGCTTTTAAATACACATCATTTTCTAGGCAATCCAGTTACTAAATTAAGAGTAAGATTTTCATTTAATTCAGTTATAAATGTGTTCCAAACATGATTTGGAAGTTCAGTTAAAGTTTTTTTTTGTAAAACTTTGAATATAAAATTCCAAACATGGGATCCATTTGAAAATGATTATGCACTGTAATTCATTTTGAATTAAAATGAATTCTTGATTTATCTGGTTCCAAATGGTCTATAAAGTGAAAATTATATATGAAAAAAGTTAGGTAAGAGATAAAAATTAAAGGACTAACATAAAAGTATTAAAATAATTATGAGTAATGTCATTGGAATATTTCATCTCATCGATACAAATAAAATTGGTCAAAATACGATAAAACATATGTTAGAAACTGATGAAAATAATATTTTGTTGTTTCCGAAAACAATAAAAACTATCACTTTATTTTTTTTTCATAGTTTGAAGCAAACCGAAAATAGAATAAAAAATAAACATGTTTCCTCGTTTTTGTTGTCCAATCTTTTAAATAAAACAGAAAAAAAAATGAAATTGCAACAGGATATTAAATTTGGCATTTTCTGGCAAGTAGTAAACACAAACTAGGACTCTAGAACCTGGGGCTAGGTAGGTTTCATGGAATCTATTTTGTATTGCAGTTCGAAGAAAACATTGATAATGTTCCACCTTCCGCAACTAACAGTCTAACACGTACACAAGTTTTGTGATAGAAATGTGGATCATTAGGAGATTATTAGGAGTGACAGGTACGGCGTGTGAACTCGTTTTGTGGGCTCGAGACTGATATTTTGTCTTCATTTTCTCCTTTCAACAACACAACAATATGCTTAAACAAAGAGGAACAGAAGATGAATAGAACAAGTTTTGTTTTGACTGATAAAACAAGCGTTTTTATTAATATTTTTTTTTTCCCCTCCCGTCTCTGCTTCGAATGAATGGGACCGTGTTAGATGCAGGCTCGTGAACGGTCGTGGTGGGGCTACGAGCCAAACTTGATCGCCTTCGGACAACATTCATGCATTAATAATAACATATACTTTGTTCATTAGGTCAAGCGCTGTTTGATTGATTCATGATGCTCCAAAGTATTATGTGGTCTGTGTCCGAATTATATAGGTAAAATTTAAATTAATATTAAAGTACGATTTCAGTTTATATTTAAAAAATTTATATGAAAAAGTATAGGTACAAACTATTTTGTATCATAATATTAAAGGTAAAATTTATTTTATAAAGAATTCGTAAAAAAAAATGGTATAAACAGAATTTTTGTCGTAACGTTAATGGTAGAAGTTTATTTCATATCATAAATAATTTTTTGAATGAAGTACCGAGACTATAAAGTATTGTAAAACTCATTCACTTCATCGGCCATTAACTAAAATCTGAATTTTGTTGCATTACTCTAGTTGGATGTTGCTTTCCCTCAGTTGCACACTCAGGGGGGAATAATGATGGTAATGATGACCATGAAGGACCAGTGAATGAAGATGTGACGACATCGCCCTTGCAGGTGACTTGGGCCGAACAAGGGGAAAGCTGAAAGCTCCAGCCCGACATGATGATTATGTGGCATATGTTACAAATAATTCAATCCTTGTATCCTCTAATTACCGAGAGCGGATGAGGTCAGTAATTTTAGCGTGAGTAATCCGTCACATTAGTATGACACGAGCATCTCTCTCATGGAAAGCCTTTAATCTTTTTCCCTTTAATCTTTAACGGACGATATCTCTCTCGTTTTAAGTCAGAATTTAAATTTTTTTGCACAAATAAATCAGATTAATTGTGCTCTTTAAAATGATATCCACTTTGAAGTATTTTTATGAAAAAATTGATGTTTTTTTACCAGTCAATACCATATGATATTAAATAGGAGAATACCATATGGTAAGAAAGCGTACCATAATTGTATGAACCAAGACTATAGGAAGGTTGAATACATGATAGTAGGAATAGACTAACTGTCATTTACGACTTTCATCATTATTTACCACAAGTTACCACCCATATACCATAGTGGTAATGTATGGTAATTTTTGGTCATGTATTTTTTTCACCCAGAAATTTGTAGATCTAATAGATCATGATGAACTCGTTCCTTCTGAGCAAATATTTTCAAAAATGACTTAAAAACGAAGAAGTTACCATATGGTACGGAGTTGGTAACAGGAGGTATGGAAAAAAACTTCTCAAAAAAAATTGAAAATTGATCTCATTTTGTAGAGCACAACGAATTCGTTCCATCTGTGCAAAAAAATTTGAAATCCGAGTTAGAACGAAGAAGATAAGAGCCGATTAAGAAAACTATAGAAAATTAAATGTCTTTAATTCACACCCTTTAGATCTGGATTTTTTTGCCCACTTATATCTAAAGTTTCAGATTTAGTTACTCATAGATCAGTAACAAATGGTTACTGATCGTATCTTCAGCCCTACTTACCGCCAAGCTTGTGGTCATCTAGAGTCGGATGTTGCGATGGCCGAGAAAATTGTCGCCCTAGCAGTAAATGTGACATGGGACGTGGTTAAGGAACCCGATCGATTGTTTGCTACAGGGTGCAAATTCGAGTGCGGTGCAAGTTTAGGGGTAAATTGTTGAGGGTGCAAGTTAGTGGCGGTGTAAGTAGTGGTAAATTGTTGTTTATATGAAAAAGTAGGGGTACAAAGAGTGACAAGTAAGTGAATTGTATTATTATATACTAGACTTATTAAATTAATAAAAGACGATCACAAAATATTCACACATAAATAAATATGATACAAATAATTAATATTCATAAATATTAATCAATATAATTTAATAAAATAATATTAAAATATAAATGCTCAAGTAATAATTAATTATAAAAAATACAAATAAAATTATTGGATCCATAAAAATCATAATTAGCGGAACAACCTCGAATGAGTATGCTTGAAGCTCAATCCGTGACCAAGACATATAGCTAGCTCATGTCTCCCACTCGGGCGTTGATTTTTGTCGAAATGATTGTTACAATAGAGTACTATAAATGGTCATCTTACAGGTTCCCATGCCCAGTTTAACTTTAAATTGGATATGGTCGAACTTAGTCAAACACGTTCGAACATATAAGTTTTAACTATTTGATCAAGACACGTAGTTAGCTCATGTCATCGACTTCAACATTGATTTGTCGACATAAGAGTTCAAGTAACTTAAATAAAAATGAATTTTTATTATGATGATAGTTACTAAATTTTTAGTTCATATTATCCAACCATATTATGAATACAAATATTTTTTAATTATTTTTTTTTCTACATCCTCTCAGCTGATCTCTCCTTTCCGGGAATGGATCAGGTCAGTAACCTTATGGTGAGTAACTATGAGTAACCCGTCCACATCAGCATGACATCAGCATCCTCTCTCTCATAGAAAGCCTTTAATTTTTCCCTCTTTAATCTTTGACGGACGATTTCTCACTCATTTTAAGTCGAAATTTAATTTTTTTTGCACAGTTAGATCAGATTAATTGTGCTCTTCAAAATGATATCCACTTTAATATATTTTTCGAACAAAAAAAATTGAGCCATTTTTTACCAGCCTATACCATATGGTATTGACTGGTATTGAAATAAAAGCATACCTATGTTTTGAAAAACGTACCATGGTGGTATGAACAAACCAATACTGTAGGATGGTTGAATACATGATAGTAGAAGTATATTAATTGTAATTTACGACTTTTAACATTGTATACCACACAATACCACCCCGTACCAGGGTGGTATTGTATGGTATTGTGTGGTATTTTTTGGTCCTGTAATTTGTTCACCCAGAAATTTGTAGATCCAATAGATCATGATGAACTCGTCCCTTCAGTGCAAACGTTTTCAAAAACGAATTAAAAACGAACAAGATACCATACAATACCACCCCGTACCAGGGTGGTATTGTATGGTATTGTGTGGTATTTTTTGGTCCTGTATTTTGTTCACCCAGAAATTTGTAGATCCAGTAGATCATGATGAACTCGTCCCTGCTGTGCAAACGTTTTCAAAAACGAATTAAAAACGAAGAAAATACCATATGGTATGCAGTTGGTACCGAGAGGCCAGAATTTTTTTTCCTCAAAAAATATTGAAAATTGATCTCATTTTGTAGAGCACGGTGAACTCGTTCCATCTGTGCAAAAAAAATTAAAATCCGAGTTAAAACGAAAAAGATATGAGTCAATTAAGAAAGCTAGTGAAAATAAAAATAGTCTTTAATTCTCCATCCTTAGATCTGGATTTTCTAAATGAAGGGTCCAGATTTGGTTATTGATGGGTGCATAACCCATGGTTATGCACCCTATCTTGAGCCGTCCTTTCCCCCAGTCCAACCCCTTTTCTCTCCCCGGTCCCACCCAAAACTTCCTTCTCTCCATTTACACCCCAATATTTGGGGGCATGATCAAATAGTAAAGTTGCCCACATTTTTACTCCCCTAGCTGTTTAAAAAGATCCAAGCGGGTGCACTTTTTTTGGGACTCTCATTTACCCCCAAAAAAGCACCCCTCACCCCCAATGTTGAACTTGAGATGTTTTCTCTAGTTGCAAAGATGAGAATTGTAAGATGTGTTCTTGTGGTAGAATCAATGTATGATTTGACCTCTCATGCTACTTGACGTGAAAAATGTTTACCATCACAGTGATCTTAAGAAATTGTTCATATGGCACCTCATGCTAATTATAGGAAAGGTGGTTTGGGTATGATGTGTCCGCTTTGTCACTTACTGTATTGACTCAAACAAGCTATGGGACGATATTACAAGTTGGTTTCTCCCAGAGCAAAAATGGCCTTTTCTTTTGTTATCACGATCAATGGTGTAATGTATCACTGATGATCTGATCATATCATATCCGGGAATGATCAGGAAGGGATGGATCAATTGAAGAGATCTCTTCACAAAACTTTTAACTTGAAAGAGGTTGGTAATATCTCATACTTCATAGTTGGAGATTCAACATATATGCCAAGTGGAATATTTGTGACCCAGAGAAAATACGTGAAGGATCTCTAAGTAGAGCATGTATCGGTAATTGCAAGCGAAATTTGTCACAAATGGAACATAATTTAAAACCTAGACTAGCTAGTGGTGATTTACTTGACGATCATAAATAATATTATAGAATTGTGGGAAGTTCGTGATATCTCGGGTCAACCAGGCCCGATATCGCATATGTAGTCCAAGTTGCCAGTCAGTATATGGGCATGACTCGTACATTGCATCTAGATATGGTTCATCGAATACTAGGATATTTATAGGAAAATCAGGTTGTGGGACTTTTCTCATCGTCAATAGTGGAGCCATTGCTAGAAGCATATGTTGATACAAATTATGTTGGGTCATTGGATACATGAAGTTTTACCTCTGATGGTGTGTTCATTTAATAAACATGTCGTCTCGTGGTGTTGCAAAAAGAAAGAACGAGTGTCTGAATAATCTACGGAAGTCGATTATCACTCTATGTTTTAAGTAAGTTATGAACTTGTGTGGTTGCAGAGATTGCTAGAAGAACTGGGAATTAATTGTGTGATATCGATGGTCAGTATGGAGACAACAAAGGTGAAATTCGGATAGCCACGAATTTAAACTCAAGATATGGTGAGTAATCTTAGGGTGAGTAACTATGAGAAATCAAATCTGGACCCTTCTTTTAAGTGGCTGCAGATCTAAGGGTGGAGAATTAAAGGAATTTATATTCCCTAGTTTTCTTAATTGGATCATATCTTCTTCATTCTAACTCGGATTTTTTTTTGCACAGATGGAACGAGTTCGTTGTGCTATACAAAATGACATCCATTTTCAATATTTTTTGAGAAAAAACATTTCATACCTCTCGTTACCAACTCCATACCATATGGTATCTCCTTCGTTGTTTAGTCGTTTTCGGAAATTTTTGCACAGAAGGAACGATTTAATCATGATCTATTGGATTTCAAAATTTTCTGGATGAAAAAATTCATACCTCTCGTTACCAACTCCATACCATACTATACCACCCTGGTATGAGGTGGTATTTTTCATACCATATGATATGCTATTATTTAATACCAATCAATACCATATGGTACAGATTGGTAATAACTGTCAAATTTTTTTTGTTCCAAAAAATATCAAAGTGGATATCATTTGAAGAGCACAATTAATCTGATCTAACTGTGCAAAAAAAAAATCCGAGTTAAAACGAGTGAGAAATCGTCCGTTAAAGATTAAGAGAAGAAAAATTAAAGGTTTTTCGAGAAGAGAGAAGAAGGCGTTGACGTGGCGAATTCTTATTGATGGGATCCGGACCCACGAATTTGGTCTTGCATGGCCAAACACATCGGCTCAAGATAGGATGCATAACCATAGGTTATGCACCAATTAATAGTCAAATCTGAACCCTTTATTTAGAAAATCCAGATCTAAGGATGGAGAATTAAAGATCATTTTTATTTTCCCTTGTTTCTTAATCGACTCATATCTTTTTCGTTTGAACTCGATTTTTTTTTTTTTTGCACAGATGGAACGAGTTCATCGTGCTCTATAAAATGAGATCAATTTTCAATATTTTTTGAGAAAAAAAAATTCTGGCCTCTCTGTACCAACTACATACCATATGGTATTTTTTTCATTTTTAATTCGTTTTTGAAAACGTTTGCACAGAAGGGACGAGTTCATCATGATCTATTGGATCTACAAATTTCTGGATGAACAAATTACAGTACCAAAGAATACCGCACAATACCATAAAATACCACCCTGGTACGGGCTGGTATCTTATGGTACACAATGTTAAAAGTCGTAAATGACAGTTAATATATTTCTACTATCATGTATTCAACCATCCTACAGTCTTGGTTTGTTCATACCACCATGGTACGCTTTTCAAACCATAGGTATAGACTGGTAAAAAATGGCTCAATTTTTTTTTGTTTGAAAAATATATCAAAGTGGATATCATTTTGAAGAACACAATAAATCTGATCTAACTGTGTAAAAAAAATTATATTTCGACTTAAAATGAGTGAGAAATCGTTCGTCAAAGATTTAGGAGTGGAAAATTAAAGGCTTTCCAGGAGAGAGAGGGATGTTGATGTCATGCTGATGTGGACGGGTTACTCATAGTTACTCACAGTTACTCACCATAAGGTTACTGACCTGATCTATTCCCATTATAAGATTACTCACCTGATCCGTTCTCAAACACATCAATATATATATTCATTATATTAGGCAACTCGTAGAGGACGACACAATTCATCTTAGCTATTTTTGAATAGAAGATAAAACTGCAGCTACGTTGACGAAGTCCATAGGCACAAATCATCATTGATTCTTCATTATTGACAAATAAATTGATGATGCGTAGTGCCATCAATTTGAAGGAAGGGGTTCATAGAGACGTTTGTACTTAGTAGGGCTGGGCAATAGGCGGGTTAGGTGGGTTTTGGTCTCAAATTGATCCACCCGCTTACTAGCGAGTTGGAATAATTGTGACCCGCAATTCACCCACATACTTTTGCGGGTTGGGTTGGGTGGGTGGCGGATGAATGCGGTTGGGTCGTGGGTCAACCCGCAAAAGAAATTCTCCAACTAGCTATTAGAAAAGTTGACTAACATTTATAATAAGTTCATAGCAATTTAGTATGATTGTATCAATAACTTGTGATTTTGATACAATTAATAATTTATACTTTGCATCCCAATATTTAATGAATATTAACAATAATTTGCATACCAATATCCAATATCTAATAAATATTGCACAACACAATAACCAATAATAGTAGTCAAAACTATTCTTTATTATCTACCTTTTGAAGTATATGGTCAGACTGTTGTGTAGTTCGAAAATATGATGAATATTCGATACTATAAGAAACTACATGTTTTCATGTAAAAATAGGATGCAGGTCATACGGGTGACCCGCAATCCACCCACCACCCACCCGCATAAGTGCGGGTGGGAGATTTATCTATCCGCAATCCACCAACATCAATCACCCACAGCATGCGGGTCGGGTTATTTACGAGTGGATCGATATCAATCCGCGGATTAACCACCAACGTGTCCACCCCTAGTACTTAGTTTAACTATCTTTATATAATTTGACTCTTATTATGTAAAACACAAGACTAAACCTTAATTAGGGTTTCATGAAGTACATATATGTATGTAGTTATGTACCGATAGTGACTTGTAAATACCAGACTAAACCTTAGTTTAGCTAAGGCCATGCCATAATGTAATAACCACTAGAGGTGGCAATTAAGATTCAAATCCATGAATCCAATCCAATCCATCCACCAAATTATCCACCTAATCCAATCCATTTAAATCCAATCCATTTTTTCCAAATCCAATTGGATTGGTGGATTTATGGATGAATCCATGGATCCAAATGGCAAATTACGATATGGTACATATATTTTTTATATTTTACATTTTGATACCTAAAATTACATTTTGATACCTAAAATTACATTTTGGTACATAAAATTTTTCATTATGACATTTTAGTACCAAAACTTTTCAAATTTTACATTTTGGTCTAAGCCTTGGATGTTATTTGGATTCATGGATCAATCCACCAATCCATTTGATCCAATCCATGAATCCACCAATCCATTGGATCCACTCCATTTGATCCATGGATCCACCAATCCAATCCACGAATCCATGAATCCGATCCAATTGCCACCTCTAATAACCACATTGCATGCCATGTGTGTGTATATAATTAGTCAACTTGAAATAAATGCAATATTTTATGATTCAATTTCGTAGGTAGTTAGTTTAGCAATGAATACATATATATAATAATTTGATAGATTCAAAATATATTCCATGGATCTGATCTTACGTACGCATGTAATCACCCACAACTACTCTTACCGCAACATCCAATGGACCGGAACAACTCGTACAAACCCATCATATGCATTCACGTGCAACTCTTTTCATATATTACTTCCAATCATCATAACACGATACAAAATATACAGCGCAACAAATAATATAATATTCCACATGCGCGGGCCAGTTCTCAATCCATGGCCGCCGCTGATGGTGCATCGTACGCACTTAGCCACTACTACGACTTGTACACAACTTATTCATGATGACGACGACGAACCGCCGACGAGAAACGACCAACTAAGGGATGCCGGTTTTACCCTTCTTCCTCCCCCGCATGTTGGGAGAACGTGCTTAAAAGGAAAATCAGGAAAAGTTGATGGGGCAAAAAGGAAAAAGTACAATATGATCGGTAGTGGTGGTGGGTAAGGAAGGAAGGAAGGAAGGAAGATCGAGATCAAGCTGCCAAAATACGGAAAGGGCACTTCTAGCTCATTACGTGGGAATTAAATAATAAAATATAACGATGGTTATAACTTATAACTAGGGTCATCAATGGAAGCCCCCGGCGGCGACCTTCCCGACCGCCTCAGGCGGCGGAGATGGGAGTAAAGTTAGCGCCAATATCCCGCTGCAGGCCGCCGCGATTGCTCCGACCACAAACGCCGGCAAGTTGCCTCCCCCGAATAGAGAGTCCCATGGTCCACTCAGTAAGGATACCATCATCTGTTCATTTTCCAAAAAAAAGAAGACAATATATTAAATAATTAATTTAATTATACATATCTAATAATTGTGTACAGATAGATAAATTTAATAGAATGGGGGCTTGAGGTGTACATATGATTGAGCCCTAAAAGCTCAATCCAAAAATTTCAATCGTCTATAATTTTGTATAGGTGTTTAGTACGAGCAAACATATGCTTTTCTTAGCAGATCAGCTTAATTATGACCAGAGCTTTTTTGGGCTAATTATTACGATTAAGCATATTAATTAATTAGTAATCTAGTTGGTAGACAAAGACTAACATGATTAAGATTCGATCCTCCTACCCACATATGCCCTCAGGTCCATTTTTCAACTTTTTATTTAGGTCTAAGACCTAACACTACTAGCTAGCTACTGTGCTTTTGACCCCCTTCTACTACCAGATACTAGTATTGATATTGGTAGATAAAAAAATTAATTTAAAAAATATCTTTTAATGAAAATTTTAAAAACGACAAATTGAGAGAATAATTCTTAATTTGTCCATAATAGTATGAGATTGGTATCAAATGTAGTTATCTCGGTACTGAGACAGTAATGTTTTGGCTTGTTCTGGGAAGTAGGAAAAACAAATTAGAACTCTAACTTGTGTTTCCACCTTCCGTAACTAACAGTCTTAACACAATAGTTTGTTAATCAAAATTTGTTTATTGTACTTAATTAGGAGTGACAGGTAGGGTAGGGTATTGTGTGAACTCGATGCTCATATTTTGTCTTACATCTTCCACTTTCAACAGCACAATGTTTAAACAAATATGGAAAAGAAAAAGGAATATAATAACAAGTTTTTATTTCTTCAATTTTTTTAGGGGCATTTTTTAGGTCATTTAATCGAACCGTGTTAGCTGGGGATCGTGAACCGTGTTAGCACTCTTTGATTGATTGCTTGATATTAACGACTTAACATATCATTAAATGTCAGCTGAGTTTTATTGCAGTAATCCGAGGTGGCAAATTGATTGAATTCATAGATTGGTAGATTGAATTAGTGGATTTACATATCAAATTGATTGGTGGATTCAGGTATTGGATAAAATGAATTGGCAGATTGGATCATGGCTCCAGATGACATCTAAAAAGTGGATAAGTATATAAATTTTAAAAATTTTAAGGACTAAAATTTCATACGAAAATTTTGAAATACCTGAATATAATTTATCCAATGATTAAGCAGGAACAAAAATATTTTTATCAGTAATAATTCCCTAAAAAAAAAAAATGTGTGTATCTTTTTATACCTGAGGGATGACTACGGAAAGATTCAATACTCCCATCGAAAGTCCTGTCGAGAAAAAAAGAGAATAATATGAGGTATGATCAAAATTGGATCAAAGATTGGTAAATATCTTGCTTACTAACTAGGTAAAGAGGATTATGTGGTAAATCACTATAGTTAAAATAAATAGCTATAGTTTTCAAGAACTTTATACTTTACCTTGTCCTGCACCGGTTTCATTGGAGAATATTGATGTCAAAGCAAAAGGAACACTAAAAGTCACCTGCACATATGAAATTAAAAAAAGAATCATCAATAATTACATACCTTTTGAAATAGCACATCCAAAGTGCCGTTCAAATTAGAATCTTAGGTGGAGATTAATCCAAAATTAATTAACATTAGCAACATGGGAATGTTGCCCTCTATGGAAAAGAGGTCAATTATCCCAATATTAAAAATGATTTATTAGCGATCCGAAGAGACCCGAAAATCAACGGGCAACGTGGTCCACGTGTCAACTCTCCGGCATCGACAACAAAACCCCCGACGGAAATTGTTATTTTATCCAAAATGTTGACTCCAAAGAACGACATCGTTTTATAGGAGCTTCGAATTTTTTAAATTTGTTTTTTGAAAAATCACGAGAAAGTGTCGTCCCCGAGAAAGTAGGAATCCGGAAAAACAAACTTACCGCCAGAGGAATACCCAAAACCGCAAACAGCAGCAGCGCCGCGGCCTGAACCCCGCCCGTCGGCGCCAGCAGCGCGCCGTCGTCGGCGAACTGCCGGCTGGAATCGGCGAGCTTGCTGACCAAAACGGTCAGCCCCAAGCAGATCGCGAGAATGAAATTGACGATCCCCCACAGCCGCTTGGCGCCGCCGGCCCACCGGCTGAGCATCTCGATCCCGAGGGAAGTGAACCCGAGGACGACGGAGTTGAGCAGGAGCCCCATCGCTCCGGCCCGAACTCCCCTGGAGTACATCTTGACCTCCGCCGCCGTGCCGCCGTTGGATGTCCCGCCGTACACCTCGCGGCCCATAAAGTCGGTGTCGTAGAGGAAGAACGGGAACCAGCCGACCCAGTTGAGAGCAGTCACCATCAGGAGCACGATCATCGGCCTCTTCATGGTCGTCACCGCACCGAATAATTCCCCGAAGAACGGCACCCCTCCACACGTCGTCGATTTCACCGCCGCCGCCGACTTCTCCTCAATTTCATCCTCCTCCTCCTCGTCTTCGTCCGCGGGGCCCACAAACTTCCCGTCAGAGGAAATCGGCCGCTCGGTGACGTAATAGAGAGCGATGGTAGCGAAAAAGATTAAAAGCGTAATGGAGATAAAGAAGCAGGATTTCAAATTGGCGCAGTAGACGTCGCAGGCTTCGGACTTGGTAAAGGGGAAAATCTTGTAGAGGCGGCTGTAGCTCCCGGCGGCGTACCCGAGGACGTTGCCGACGGCGAGGAAGAAGGAGAAGAAGGAGTTGGCGACACGTGTCTTCTTCTGGCTGCTCCCGGAAAGATCGGCGAGCAGGGCGCGGCAGGGGCCCATGAGCATGTTGTTGGCGACGTCGAGGATCCAGAACCCGACGACGAAGACGGTGATGGCGCGGGGCTTGGCCGGGCGGGAGAGGTCGTCGCCGGCGGCGTGGCCGATGTCGGCGGCGTATCCGATGAGGAAGACGGAGATGAGGATGAAGACGGTGCCGCCGGCGATGAAGGGGCGGCGGCGGCCGAAGCGGGAGGTGCAGCGGTCGCTGTAGTAGCCGACGAGGGGCTGGACGATCATGCCGGAGATGGGCCCACAGAGCCAGACGAGGGCGGCGTACTTGTGGGGGATCCCGAGGAGCTGGACGTATGGCGTGAGTAATGACAGCTGTAAGGCCCAGCCGAATTGGAGCCCAATGGCGATGGAGGCCACGAGGATCATCTTGCGGTAGGCGTAGAGCGCGGATTTGGCGGATTTACCGGTGGTGGGCGGCGGCGCGTGCTCCGGAGGGGGCGCCACGTGGCCGTTGGAGGCAGGAGGCTTGGTGGTTTGGACGTTGAATGGCTTCATGGTGGTGTTGGGGTTGTGGTTCAGAGCTTCAGTTGGAGGCATTTTTTGTGGTGGCAGAAAGTGAGAAAGAAAGAGTGTAATGACTAGAGAAGAGAGACTTTGTGTTGATTTTTGGTGTGGGGATGTGGAAATGGCGGGGCTGGTATTTATAGCATTGATTTGGTGAGCGTGTGGGATTTTTTTTTTCATTTTTTATAAAAAAAATTTGTTTTTGGGCTGTGAAGTTGACTGTGGGTCTGTCTGGGTCAAGTTTGGTAGAGGTTAATGTGGTGCATTGAGATTTTGAAGAGGAAAGTTAAAAGACTACTCACCATAGCTGTAATGTAGCACAATGCCGTCAAGACATGTACAAGTACTACGTTCAGTAATAGAGTGTTTGGGGTTCGAGGGGAATGGATCAGGTCACTAACCTTATGGTGAGTAACCATGAGTAACCCGTCCACATCAGCATGACATCAGCATGCTCTCTCTCATGAAAAGCCTTTAATATTTCCCTCTTTAATCTTTGACGGACGATTTCTCGCTCATTTTAAGTCGAAATTTAATTTTTTTTGCACAGTTAGATCAGATTAATTGTGCTCTTCAAAATGATATCCACTTTAATATATTTTTCGAACAAAAAAAATTGAGTCATTTTTTACCAGTCTATACCATATGGTATTGACTGGTATTGAAATAAAAGCATACCTATGTTTTGAAAAACGTACCATGGTGGTATGAACAAACCAATACTGTAGGATGGTTGAATACATGATAGTAGAAGTATATTAATTGTAATTTACAACTTTTAACATTGTATACCACACAATACCACCCCGTACCAGGATGGTATTGTATGGTATTGTGTGGTATTTTTTGGTCCTGTAATTTGTTCACCCAGAAATTTGTAGATCCAATAGATCATGATGAACTCGTCCCTTCTGTGCAAACGTTTTCAAAAACGAATTAAAAACGAAAAAGATACTATACAATACCACCCCGTACCAGGGTGGTATTGTATGGTATTGTGTGGTATTTTTTTGTCCTGTAATTTGTTCACCCAGAAATTTGTAGATCCAGTAGATCATGATGAACTCATCCCTGCTGTGCAAACGTTTTAAAAAACGAATTAAAAACGAAGAAGATACCATATGGTATGCAGTTGGTACCGAGAGGCCAAAATTTTTTTTTCCTAAAAAAATATTGAAAATTGATCTCATTTTGTAGAGCACGGTGAACTCGTTCCATCTGTGCAAAAAAAATTAAAATCCGAGTTAAAACGAAAAAGATATGAGTCAATTAAGAAAGCTAGTGAAAATAAAAATAGCCTTTAATTCTCCATCCTTAGATCTGGATTTTCTAAATGAAGGGTCCAGATTTGGTTATTGATAGGTGCATAACCCATAGTTATGCACGCTATCTTGAGCCGGGTTCGAGTCTCTCAGGTGTCATTTTGCGTAAAACGAAACTGTTTGCCTTACTTCTTTGTTTGAGATGTTCAATCTGCGGGGTCTATTTTTATTATATATATTTCCACTAGAAAATCTCACACCTTGATGCGGGGATGTATTAAGGAAAAATTTCGCTAGCTCATTATCATTATCATCTACTGGTACGGATTTCTTTTTACTGGTTCTTTAGATTAGATATATAACATTACTTAAATAATATGAAAACATATAGAAAGTTATACCAAGAAAGCTAGTGATAGGATATTTTTTATTAAAATTTTGATTCAATCGTTCTATACCACTAAAATTACCTACCGTTTAAAATATGATATCCAATATTTTGATCTGCACGTTAGGGTTTCTAATACATTGTTCAAAACAGAAAATGCTTAGTAAATGAAAACCCTTTTGCAGAGATGAGTGGATCTTAAGTAGTGGATAACATGCAATGTTAAAATTTAATTGCAAAGATTTCATTAACCACTCTCTTCGTTTTGCTCGTCCTTACTCTCCCTCACTTGATTAAGGCAACGGTAAAAGTCTTTTGTTGTCTTTAAGGCTGTCAACCTGCAAGCAGTGATGGAGGCAGGATTCAAAAGTGTTTGTGTCCTTTTCTCAAAATATAAATATATAAATAATAAATTAATAATTTAATAATTATAATTAAAACTATAATATGAAAATAGTTCATTTATAGATAATAAAGAAATAACTGACTAATACAATCGTTGTTCTCATAAACAACCACGACGCGTTTTCATATTCTGAAAGAAACGCAAAATGTATTCGTTGTCTACACTCTTAAGCAAGTCTTTTTCAATGTATCCAACTAAACAGTCATTAGAAAACTGGTCACCAATTCGATTTCGGAGCTTGTTATTAATATAACTCAAAGCTGAAAATGTGCGTTCTACACTTGCAGTTGTAACAGGTAGAATCAAAACTAGCTTCAGAAGTGAATAAACTGACGGATATGACTGATGCACTTTTGTCTTCACCATAACTTGAGATAATTCATCAATTCCTTTCAGTCCGACAAATCTCTCATCAGCTATAACATCATCATAATACCCAACAAGCTGTTGTCGAATGATAGTATCATGAATCGAACCAAACTCAGCAGGATAAAATCTAGTAAGAAATAACAGATTCTCCTGGTCAAAAGCAGCAAATGCATTCTCCTGACTAAAACAAGTCATACAAATCAACAGTCTAGTGTTCACCTCATCAAAGTGGTCATTCAACTCTTGCAACTGCATATCCACAACCGTGTAGAATAACTCTACTTGAAAGTGATGTAGATTTCTGATCTCTGGAGCTTTGCGCCTTGACCATCCTGGAAGAACATACAAAGCATGCATAATAGGAATGGAATAGTGTCTCTAGTGCAGCTCGAAACTACATCATCAAGCAAAGACTCCCATCCATTGTCTCTCATCTCTTGTAACCTTGCCTTTGCTAAACGAACTAGTTTCATGGCATTTACAATGTCTTGATCTTTCCTTTGCAATGCCAGTGATAACTCATTTGTAATAGCTAACACTTCAATCATCAACTTCAAAATGAAGACAAAGCTAAAATCTTGAAGTGTAATAGAAATGCGCCATGCATCAGAAGCTGTTTCTGGTTCAGAAGTTTGGTCATTCTGGATTGTCTCCAACACATCAATAATAGCAGAGAACAAGCTGTCCAAATTGATAAGCGCCCCATAATAAGAACCCCAACGAGTATCACCTGGTCTTTTGCAAGATGCTCCAATAAAATTAATCACAGCATTGACAGTCTTGAAAAAGTCTCCAACTCCAACATGATTCCTGGCTACATCAACAAGAGCTAACTGAAGTTGATGTGCAAAATAATGAATGTAATAAGCAGAAGAATTTTCAGCCAAGATCAAACTCTTCAGCCCATTGATTTGCCCTTTCATGTTACTAGCTCCATCATAGCCTTGTCCCGTTATTCTTGACATACTCAATCCATGTTTTGAAAGTATAGCTTCAATTTCCCCCTTAAGTGTCAAGGCTTTGGTATTTGCCACATGAGAAGTACCAAGAAACCTCTCCAAAACAAAGCCATCCTTATTCACATAACGTAGAACAATGGCCATTTGTTCTTTGGTTGAAGCATCACGAGTCTCATCAACTAATATGCAAAAAAGTCATCTCCTAGATCTTCAATGATTTTCTTGGTAGTTTCACAAGCCATTGCATGAACAAGATCTTTCTGAATATCAGGAGATGTCAATTGAAGGTTCTTTGGGGCATTTTTCAAAACAACTCTTTCTACATCTTTTCTACTACAAGCATGAAACTCCAATAGCTCAAGAAAGTTACCTTTGTTGTTTAAAGATGATGATTCATCATGCCCACGAAAAGCTAATCCACCACGCATAAGAAACTTTATGCACTCAAGTGAAGCCACCAATCGACATCGATAATCCGTTTTGGTTTGATCAGATTGTTTAGATAAGGAGGTTGCAATGCCACGTGCTTGCTTCAACAAAAGGTCTGCATTGCTTTTAGCTCTGTTGTGGAAGCTGTTATGTTCACCCACATGATCAGCAAAACTTTTCTTCCTATGCCACCCTCTAAAACCTTCACCAACAAAACCATCCTCGGCTCCACGTTTCTTTCCAAACAAATAGCAGTAGAGACAAAAAGCTGCATCTTTCTGTACACTGTATTCAAGCCAATTATATTCTGCAAACCAAGACGAATGAAATCTGCGTCTCTTTCCACTAAAGTCACTATATGGGAAGATATGGCCTTTAGGTTGACATGGACCATTTTCAAGATAAAACCTTCTAACTTCATCTTGTACATTAGGATGAAAATTAGAAACTTTATCTCTTTATCCGAGATCCCTTGTCAATGAATTCACATCAAACTTGCCTTCTTCAGAGGTAAAGGAAGGAAGACTCACTTTCTTGAGACGAAGAGTCACTTTGTTGAGTAGTTTGATTTCTCGAAACGAGGGATTCGGTTGTTGGATTTGTGAAGGAGCCACAACTGTCGAAGGAGGAAAAGTTTGGGCTTGTCTACTTCCACTTCTTTCAACATCTTGGGTTGCAAAATTTGGAGAAGTGTTGATCTTTGAACAATACCTCTTCATATTAGAGACCTTAGAGAGAGTCAAACCTTATTTGCAAAGAAAAAACAGAATCAGAGGTTAAAAACTCCAAAATTGAAAAGAATTATTAGTCGGTTGCCCCTAATTGAAAAGAATTATTGGTTCTAACTCCCAAATTGAAAAAGACAAAATTGAAAACTCCTAATATGCTAATTAAAAACTCCCAAATTGAAAAGATTATTGGTTCTAACCTAAAACAGAAGCTGTTGTCGCCGAGAAGTTGTTGCCGCCGCCTGCAGCTGGAGTTTGTTAGTCCTGGTCGCCGGCTCGCCGCTAATGGAGGACGGAAGTAGGAGCTAAGGAGGCCAGGCCTCTGCGCTGGCTAGAAGATGAAAGGAGGAGGAGGCGACAAACTTACTGCTGTTGGTCGCCGCTGGCTAGAGGATGGAAGGAGGAGGCGAGGAACTAAGCGAGGAGCTGAGGAGGCCAGGCCGGCGGTCGCCACCCGTCGACGAGAGCAACGACGCAGGTCATTGGGCAGGAGGATCGAGGACGGAAGTCGAGTTCCGTTGTGTCGTTCGCTGCTTCAGTCGCGTTTTTTGGCTGAGAAAATTGATATGCCCAACCGAGAGAGGTATCAAATTGATTAGGGATTTTAATTAGGGATTTTGTTTTTGTTCTGGATTAAATAGTATTTATGTTGAACTATCCATCAAGAATTTCTTGTGGTGTAGCGGTAGAACAATTCATTATGATGCTGAGATCATCAGTTCGAAATATGGTGTAGACATATGTGGGGGTATTTTTTTAACCCTCAGAAGTTGGCTGTGTCCCATGACACATTCAATTATGTCTCCTTTTTCCTATGCCCGCAAGTTAACCTGGATCAGTGAGAAAAATAGGTGTAACACGCCCGTGGGTCGGCCCGCAGCTAGGCTCCTGGGTTGGAGGTCACACGATGTTGTTTTTCTTTTTTGTTTGTGAAATGTGCCTCTTTTCCATATTTCCCCTTTCGCTAACCCTATTTTTGAAATTCTAAATTGAACATATGAATATTGATATAATATGAGTGTGTTCGAATTTTTACTATATGTTGAATTCAAGTACGAACTATCAGTTTAGTATATGGTTATATGCTATTATTTATATGTTAGATGAGATTTGATATAATTTATAAATGTATAAATAATATAATAAAATTTACCCAATTTATTGCGGCCAAAGTATCAAAATTGCATGAGATAGGTTTCTCTCCTTATTGCCACTTGTTGATAAGGAATTGGTCAGTTATAAGGAAAAATAACAGTAAGGCATGGTAGTAGAATTCTTAGGTAACAGTAATTATGTTTTAGCTTTATATATAGTAACTATTTGTGTTAACAAGTAATAGTTGTGTTAGACATCAATCCAATGGTTAAAAAATGGGAAGGGCTTTTTAATTAATAATAGTGGTAGTTTGGGTATTATGAAAAATTACGAAGCATGCAAAACAGACTTACAAACAGTACAAACTAGAACGATAAAACATACCAACAGCTTTGCAAACATTACAAACATATGAACTGTACAAGCAATACAAACTACACCGACAAACAATACAAACCATACAAAAAGAAAAAACAATCGGGTTAACTTTAAAGGCTCCATCCTATATAGAGGGGCTCCGTCCCAAAGTCAACCCGGTTGTTTTTTAGACATACAAACATTACAAACGTGGTGGACAAAAATGACAAACTAGACCGACAATTCATACAAACTGAAAAAAAAACACTCAGGTTGACTTTGGAGGCTCCATCTCTATTTAGAAGAGTTTCATCCAAAAGTCATCCAGGTTGTTTTTTAGACATAAAAAAACATTACAAACATGGTTGACAAAAATGATAAACATGGTGCACAAAAATAACAAAGCTTACAAACATTACAAAAGAAACCGACAAACATTACAAAATAACAAAGCTTACAAACATTATAAAAGAAACGGACAAATAGTACAAAGCATACTAATCGTACAAAATGTCACTAAAAATGACAAACAATAATGATAAACAATACAAACATTACAAAATACATCAACAAACATCACAAATATAGCGCATTGTCGCCGAAAAATCCTTCTCCGTCAGCGCTGTTCACTGGAAAGTCTCCTTCGGTCGCCAGAAAAATCTCCTCCGATCAGCAAAAATACTCTCTCTCTCTCTCTCTCGCTCTCAGGTGGGGAATTGCAAAGTTGCAAAGTTCCCAGAAAGCAACTTCTCCCAGAAAAGCGCCAGAAAGTTTTGGTCGACGGCGGGAGGGACGAGACGAAAGCTCCTCGCGGGGAAACAGACGGGATTATTAAAAAAAAATTAAAAATCATACGATTACTAAATTATCCTTCATTAAAGTGGATTAATTACAATTATCATATTTTAATGAGCTTGGAGGGTTGAGATTCACTTAGTTACATGACTAAGGGGACCCCCTTAGTCACCTGATCTTAGCCCTAGACAATTGGTACTCACGTGTTTTGTCACTAGAATTTAAGTGAGACGTTGTTAAACCATCTCCAATGGACAGTAGTCGCGCTATTGGCTAGTGGAACATAAATGCGAGGACAGAAAGGCTGGAGGCACGTGCGTGAGCCACTGACCTTGCTAATGACACGTCGATCAGAAGAGAATTGGTGGGTCTAGGCTGGTCTAGAACCATTTGTTTTTTTTTTGTGAGCTAAGACTTTGTATTAGTGCTCCATATTTCTTGCTCTTTGGCTCTTTTGGGTTGTGGTTGGAGAGCATTGAGTGCTACACTCTTGATCTCTAGCACCCTATTGGAGATGGTCTTAGTATGTTATTAGTTGCTTTTAGAGGTGCAATAGGATCAGATTTGTGGATTTGATCAAATGAATTCATGGATTGTTCCAATGAATTCATGGATTGAAATAAGAAAAACTGAAATAAATCAACAAACGAGAGGTTTGCAGTAGAGAAAGTAGCATCTAGCCATGTTGCTGAAAATAATCGAGTTGAGGGGTGTTATTCTTTTGCGGCAAATATGTGAGAAATCACGCGTGCGGCAAAATGGGCAACAAAGTTGGAAAAGTTTCTGAGGAAGCTAGAGATGGATAATCATGCATGATAGAGGACTGCATAATAGAATGAGGAGATGAAGATCTTGCTCGGCCACACTTTGGCTCTAGTGAGGGAACATTCGTCGTTAATTATGATGAACAACAATAATATGGACGACGATTTGATGGTGGCGCGGTGATCAACGATGTGGAATCGTACTATTTGCGAAAAGGGAGATGAATAAGTAGAACGAGAAAAGGGGATGGCGATCGGCGGAAAAGGGTTATGTTCAACATTAAGCTAACCAGTAGTAGGAGAGTTTTAGAGTAACGGAAAACAAAGTTGCTAATGAGTTCACGGTGTTGTTCTTGGAGGTTTGGTCGAGGGTTATTATGGGAGAATCGAGTTGTTTTGCTCAAGTTTCTATCCTTGAGTTTGATGTAGGACCATGGGAGTCTACTAATGAAAATATTCTCGAGTCTTAGGAATATTGGATTGTGGGTTGTTAATGAATCAAGCAACCTACAGTTGGAACTAAGTTACTTGTTGCTCAAGTCAAGCTCTCGGAGAATGTAAAGTTGAAAAGTTCTTGAATTTACTATTCAACAGCATACACATTACCACCTTGAAGACTATAACTTAGAAATTTACTACAAAGGAAATGTGGGGTTCCAAGAAAAACAAGGATCAAGGTAGTGCTGAGTAAAAAATGGGAAAATTCAAACTCTAAGAAGAGATGTGGAAGTTCTTGAAATGAGAAGAGGTCAATTTGTCAATGATTATTTTCATAGGGTTTATAGTTTTAGCTAATTCTATGAGAAATTGAGTGGAAGACGTGACTTAACAAAAGGTTGTGGATAAATTTCATAGAACTTTGACCGAGAATTGTAAGTACATTGTCTGCTCAATTGAATACTCAAAATAATATTGGTGCTTTAATTGTAAATGCACTTTAGTCCTAACTACTAGTGCGTGAACATAAATTGAGAAAGAAACTGAATAATGATGAGAAGTTTCGAAGGATGGGATAGATTTTTGTAGAGGTAGAGGAAGATGAGGCTCACCAAAAAGATACAGGGGTCAAGGGATCATGGAGTAGGGAGATGGTTGAATTTTTAAACTATCACGAACAACAGGCAGTTTATTGACGAGTGTGTTTGGATGAAGTGTTACTCATGGAAAGTAGTGAATCACGTGATGAAGAGATACAAGTCATGATTACCTTTCTAGAATCAGTTGAGAAGCCTAAGTCTTAGTTGTTTTTTATTCAAGTTGCGTCAATAACATGAGTGGCTTATAAATATTAATAGTTCTACTCAATGCACTGTAAAGTTGGTAAATGGGATCAAGCTCATATTTCAAGGTAGGAAACTATCAAGATGAAGGTGTAATGAAGGACTCTGGTGAGTAATGATGTGTTTTATGTTTTCAGATTTGACAAGAAACATGTTGAGTATGAGGCAGGTGCAATAAAAGGGATTGGCTTTTCTTCGTGGAGAATGGATCATGTCATATCTTTCATGATGTGAAGGGTATGTTGTTGACACTTTTAAAAACACAAACTGAATGTATGTGCTTCAATATGAGTCTAAAAAATGTTCAACATGACACGAGAATCAATTTCTACAACCTAGAAGACTGAGAATGAAGCAATTATGTTGTGGCATAGGATGAAGGAATGTCTAGGCTAGTAAGAAAAGCATAAACGTTTTTATTGAGAAGAGTCGATAGAAAGCTGTGGGTATCTTTTACTACCACATCATATGCATTTGCTAAGTTTAAAAGTTTTAAAATGCAAGTTTAGAAATAATCCATTAGAAGTGTGTCATTTTAATGGACTGACAGAGGTGGATGATTCATGTCTAATAAATTCAAAACTTATTATGATGAGCATGACATGAGAAGGGAACTTAAATTTGCCTTAAATCTACAAAACAACGGGGGAAGTAGTGAACAAAAATAGAACTATGTTGAATATGGTAAGATGTATTTTGGCTTGATACAAAGGCCCGATATGTATTGACATGACCCATATGCATAGTTTCTACATGTGCTTAATAGGAGTCTAATAGTTATTGATAAGAAAAGACACCTCAAGAACTATATCTGTTTAAGGTATGATTAAAGTACAAGAGATTCGTATGATATCTATATTATCGTGTATGTTTTTACTAAGCATGCCACAACCTTTGACGTAACTTTTAATAAATAGACTTCTAAAAATATATAAACAAATAGAATTTATTATACAATCTTTTTTCAAGTCGGGTTCTTGTATTAGTCAAGTGCCCCCAAAATACGAGCCAAATATGATAACATGAATGACAGAGCCTATCACACACTCTCGATGAAAGATCCATCATAACGAACCTGAAATCAGCTATAACAATCTACCAAGATTAACGACACAAACAAAGAACTATAAAATATCTATAAACAACCTATTTGCATGTGATCGTCCAAAACCCCAACTTTAAAAGATGCCATCAACTAAAGAACTTAAATCAATGTAGCCACTACCACTTTTACTTCATGCAAAGCTTCACCATGTATGCAACAACATCTTTCTTTGCACACATACGTGACCATTGTATATAAGTATCCACCTAGCCACATTAGAACGAGATCTTTTGGGAAGGAAGCAAAAAGTAAATCCGTGTGTTTTTTTACCTAAAGTGGAAAATATTTTACGAAAGGAGCATTTAGTCTCAACAAGTGGTATTAGAATTAGAGCCTGTCATAGTGCGGATCAGGGGTGGTGGGCGCCAGTTTGGTGGATCCTCATTCTATGACGTCGAGATTTGAGATTTGTGCTTGTTTAGACATATTAAAGAAGATACACGTATGTCTAGGACATCAAAGAATATTTGCATTAGGTAAAGCCTTGTTGTAAAAAAATTGGTCTATACATGGTGTTTAGTGAATCAAGATAATTGTTGAGGGGAGGACTCGAGTTTTGTCTTGAGGGGAAAATATTTATGGGTATGTATAGTCCAAGTACCACATGGGAAATACAATGGAAGTGACCCTTGTATATAAGTGTTCACCTATCCCCAAAGTAAATCCACGTGGGTTAGTCTAAAGAGGACAATATCATACTAATGGAGCATTTAATTTCAACAAGGGGTATAAGAGGTTAGTTTTAAAGTTTGGATTTGTGGCGGTGGACATCAGTTTGGGCGACCCCCATTTAGGTGACTTCGAAGATTCAATATCTACGGTTGTCTGACGGATCAAGGAAGATATGCATATGTCAGGGGGATCAAGGAATATCTACATCTTCTTGGTGGATCAACGAAGATCAACATATGGTAAATCCTTAAATCATAAAGGCGCCAATACAAGTTCATGATCAATATAATTGCTAAGGGGAGGACATAAAGTTCGTGATCCTTAACTTGACGGGAGGATTTTCCGGCTAAAACTCAAGTACCACATCGGAAATACAAGGAAACAACCATTTTATATAAGTGTCCGCCTAGCCCCCACTGGTATGAGGCCTCTTGGGAAGGAATCCAAAAGAATATTTTGAGCAAACTTGGCCCAAAGTGAATGATGACAGATAAAAGATACTACTATACACCCCTATTTCATTGTATGTTTTACATAGTTCTCACATCTGTATTGTCATAATATCGTGGAATTGCTTGATAATTTCTCAAAAGTGTTATTAACTTCTTGGCTTACTTTTATTTTTTTTTCATACCCTTTGGTTAGTTTCAAGTGTTTCAGGCCAAAGTATCATAGTAGACACCTTCTACAAGCTGAAGACATTAAGTTCAACTTCTGAAAGTCAAAAAAGGAATTAGAATCCAAGTGCAAAAAAAAGTTGCCCATTTAGTCAACTATAGACCAATTTGGCACCCTGACCGCCAATTTTCAAAAGACCCAGATCATCCCAGATTTGCATGAACATTTCTTAATTGGAGGCTAAGGTAGAAATATGTTGAAGAGATACGACTAGAAGTTTTTTCTTCAGACTAAATCTCTCAAAAAATCTTATGGAAGAGGCTATACATAGACCCCCCAGCCAGAATTCGAGCATCAAGTCATACGAGGGGTTACTTCGCCGATAGAGCAACTCAACGGGTCTAGTAAGCAATCAACAGGTTCGTCGATAGACTGGTTGCCATCTCAACAGCCAGCATATATGACGTAATTTATTATTTAATCCCACAAAAAAAGAACTTGGATTAATGTTGGCCGTTGAGATGGACGTGGACAGTGGAGATTGCTAGTGTAAGCAATCACTGGGAGTATACTATACTCCTGGAGTATACCAGTCATTATCACTGGGAGTATACTTCTACTTTTCCTCGACCGGTCTGTTATTTTACCTTCTTTAGAATAGTTTAGTTTTCTTTTACTTTCTTCGAAACTAAGGGAACCACTATCCCTACACACCATTTCTAAACCCAAGAACAAGTCCTCGTAGACTAAGTAGGAGGGCATGATAGGTTTTGAGGAAATACAATCATTGTTACCTACCAGTTAAATTCAACCCCTCTTCTACAATGAATCAAATTTTGGTGTTGTTGGCAGGTGGTTTTTTTTATCCTTTCTGAAAGGGAGTAACGTAGTTGTTCTTTCATTTTCCTTTGATATTATTTTTGTTTTTTTCTCTTTTATTATTTTTGTTTGCGTTTATTTTGTTTAAAGTATTTTTTATAATCTTTTCATGTTATGTTCGTTTGTATTAGTGATACATGCATAATTATACATCTTTTTTCACGTATATCTTGGTCATTTCTTGGTCATTTGGATTGGAAATAACCTCATATGACTATGATGGTGATGAGATTATACTTGGATGCAAATTTTGATGTTGATGTCCAAATGTAAACTTCAAATTAACGATTATGAAATTTTCGGCTCTGTGATGTGGAGATTTAGATATTTCATGTTGATTATGAGTTACGGTTCATGCTAGTTTATAATTCAACTCATTATCTATGTTTGTGAACTTCTTGTTATTTTTTGTTATGAGTTAATCATTATCTATAATTATGAGTTAATGGATCCTGAAATTTGATAGCCCTTTCACGGTGTATTTATCAAACAAAATATAAGTTTCATTTGGAAGATTTATGATAATTTCACTTATTCCTATAAACTTAGGTTTTTACGCTCCGCTTCTAATCTTAAACTTATAACAACATTTCTAAAATAAAAACTATATATGGTTTAACTACATTGATTTGACACTCTAGTAAGTTTGACTCATCATTTATAATTGAGTGATGCATTGATCATCATTATTCGGTGAACCGTTTGAATCTTGATTTTGATAACCCAAGCATTATCGAATCATGAATGAGATTTAAGATGCGCGAAATTAACATCCTTCATCTTGTCCTTACCGAAAAATACACTCAATACCACCCATTGATAAATCTGATACTAGAATATGGGTAAATGAATCTTTACCAATTCAGGAAAGAGAAATTAACACTTAAATCTGAAGACTTCTCCAGTCGGGAAAAAAAAAGGAAATAAATATGCATGCACTAGGGCAGTATTATTGGTGCTAAAGCATTTAATTTGGAGAAGAAGTGGGTGAGGAATAAATTTTCATTTGGCGAAAGGGAACATAATGCTATTTTGGGCTATATATTCATTCTTTCTATTATCCAAATAAAAAATCTCAAGTGTTATTCAACGAGTATCATATATGGTGGTTAGCCTGGAGTAAGTAGTACATTGATAATCATTTATCAATTTAAACTTTTTTACATGGTTATAAATTTTTTTTAATTTAATTCTTGAAATTTTACGAGTTTTTCAGATTTTTGCATCTTATTGTGATAGGGGCTGATTTCAATTTTATCGCTTTAATATGAAAGAAATTCCTCTCTGAGAGTCTAGGTATTACTTATTTTCAAGATGAATGCAGCACATCTAGCTTTCCATTCACAACCAAACAGAGTCTCGATATTACTCGTGCGACTTTTAATGATTTTTTTGGTAGAAAAGGGAGCATTTAAAGACAGTCCCAAGGTTTATACAAGTTAAATTATACAGATGAATTCAACTACTGTTATAAAAAACAAACCGATCAGCAATTGGACCAATAGAATACTAGAACCACAAAAACCAATTATAAAAGAGGTCTGATTCTTTTGTTTGGACGGCTTGGGATGGTCCGAATAGGTTTTTAACGATTAGACATGAAATCATATGAACCACTCAGATTTTAATGATCCATGGATTCACTATTTTAACCACAAAAAACTTAAGAAATATATAATTTAACTTAAACTAAGATAAGCCAATTCCTAAATAATTAATTTTTTCCTGCTTCATTTTCTTCGTTTCAGAGCCTCCTTGTCGGCTTTGTGTGGTCCACTATGAAATGGTAGCCTGATTACTAACTTACGTTTAATAAAAAAAAATATGATTTTTTTGTGAGATATTTTGCATATTTTGTTAGAACATTTGATGATGGATGATATGGATTTTGATTTTTCATTAATAGAGTGAAAATTCAGTCCTAACTTAATATATTTTTTTTATGCGCAATCAAAAATTCTGTTAAGCACCAGGACACCTTAAACCAAGGGCCCTCTCAAAAACATCGTTTACATCTCAACAAGCTATTCTGTTGAAACTTGCCTAACTATAAAAACTCTCAATAGCTATACTAAGTTCAATATTCTTTGAAGCTAAACAAGTAATCTCCGACTTGATCCGCGCCACCAACTGAGAAGGAGAGAAAGCACGCCTATCTCCATAAATCCGAGAACACCTTTCCTTCCACACGCTACTCACCACAATCACCCAGATTAACTTCTTCAACTGAGCAGCCACTTCTTTCTTCCCTTGCCACTGTCGCACAGCCCACTACAAACTCAACAGCCACTCAGCACAAATCGGGACCTGTACATCACACAACGCCCCACGTAACACAGCCTGGAAATAAGAACATTCAGCAAAGAGATGGTCCCGATTTTCAGCACCTCCTGGACAAAGCACACAAGCCTGATCAACCCCCTTTCCCCAGCTAATTAGTTTTTCCTTTGTAACAATGCGATTATGAATGATTAACCATACCAGGACACTATGCTTAGGGATAAAGTACTTACCCTAAAGCAAAGATGCCCACTCAACCCGTGGTTGCTGAACACGCATTGTTTGCCAAACCCTCTTAACTGAAAAACGAGGCATAGCCAGACCATCCCACTTGAGAGAACTCCCAGCTCCTGAAATGAATGGTAGAACAAAATCCCTGAGCTTAAGGACTCTCTTCCATATCCAAGATCCAACAGATGTAGGAGAGATCTCCCAAATAGTTCTATCTCGGAGGCGATTCCTCTTAACCCAAGCAACCCATAATGAACCCTGCTCTGCCAGAATGTTCCATAACTGCCTGAAAATACATGCTTTATTCCACAAACGAAAATCTCTCACTCCCAGACCACCCTCAGCCTTAGGCATAGCAACAAATTGTCAGGCAGTCAACCCTTGGCCCGAGATTCCCCCACTCCCCATAGAAAGTTATTGCAGATTGCTTCTACATCTTTCAAAACTGAGGCAGGGAGAAGAAAAATGTTCATCCAGTACTGAAGGACACTGGAAACAACTAAGGAGATCAGCTGGAGTCGATCTGCATAACTCAAAAACTTAGGCTGCCAACCTCTGATTCTGGCCGTAATACGGTCCACAAGGACTTGACAATCAACACGAGAAAGCTTCCCAGAGATTAAAGGCACCCCCAAGTATCGGGAAAAAATCCCACTGTACACATGTTTTTAAAAAAAATCTCAAAATACACACGTTATGAAAATATTTCCCAATCTACGCATGTTTGGGCCTTCACCGCGTTTGACCAAGGCGGTGATTGAATCACCGCGTTAAAGAAGAGCGGTGATTGCATCACCGCGTTAGAGGAAAACGGTGATTGCATCACCGCTGTGCGTTAGAGGAAAACGGTGAAGGCCTGACCTGCGTCGAATCTTTAAAAAAGCGTAACTTTGTGCTCGGTTATCCGATCGCGATGAAATTTTTTTTGATTCCGCATAATTTTTCGAGATCTTGCAAGCCGCAATTCACCGCGGCCGTAGAATGCGGTGAAGCTATCACCGTTTTTGTCTACCGCGGTGATGCAATCACCGTTTTTATCAAACACGGTGAAGCAATCACAGCTCTTCTTTAACGCGGTGAAGCAATCACCGCCGTAGTCTGACGCGGTGAAGACCCAAACATGCGTAGATTGGGAAATATTTTCATAACGTGTGTATTTTGAGAATTTTTTTTTAAAACATGTGTATTTTAGGATTTTTTCCCAAGTATCGTACAGGCAGAACCCCAACAAAAAAACCAGTATGCATTTATATAAAGTCCCTTTCCAAATCAGTAATCCCCCCACAAAACATCTGACTCTTCTCCGAATTACACCTCAGCACAGATAGACAATAGAAATCATCTAATAAACGCTTGATACCAGCCACCCCTCTCATTGACCCGTTTGTAAAAACCAAAACATCATCAGCAAAACAGAGGTGAGTGATTCCAACCTGCTTACACCTGGGATGAAACGGAATAGAGTTCTCCCTCGCAACTCTTTGCATAAGGCACGAAAAATACCTCCATGGCAATTGTAAACAGATATGGTGACAAAGGGTCTCCTTGACGAAGCCCTTTGCCACCCGAGAAATAACCACAAAGCCCACCATTGAAAGACACACTAAACTTTGGTGTTGTAACACATATTTTCACAAATTCAATATAACTTTCAGGAAACCCCATAGCCCTCATGACTTGAAACAGAAACTTCCAATAAACTGAATCAAAGGCTTTCATAACATCAATTTTCACCATGCAACGTGGAGTAATTGATCTCTTATGATAATCCTTTACTAGTTCAGAAGCCATCAGGATGTTATCACTAATAAGCCGACCCATCACAAACGCAGACTGAGAAGGGCTTATCACTTTAGGCAAAACAGCAGCCAATCTATTAGCTACCAGTTTAGATATACCCTTATACAAGATGTTGCAGCAAGCAATAGGCCTAAAATCCTTCATTCTTTGCATATTAGAAACTTTAGGAACTAATGAAAGGATAGTGGAATTTACCTCTTGTGGCAAAGACTTAGTCTGAAAAAACCACAAGACAGCATCCTCCACAGCACGACCTACTACTCCCCATTCAGCCTTATAGAAGTCAGAGGAAATCCATCCGGGCTAGGGGCTTTATCTGGCGCCATAGAGCAGAAAACCGACTTGATCTCCTCTCTAGTAACCTCAGTACACAAGCCACCAGCCTCCTCAGGAGTCAGTTTAAGCATAAGAAGGTCAGTATAAAACTCCAGTGGCTTCTCAGCAACTTCTGGATTAGAAGAGCCAGATAAACCCCTGTAAAAAGAGACTGCCAACTCCCCAATCTGCTCAACATCATCCACCACAGCCCCCGTATCCGTAAGCAATCGATCTATAGTCTGCTTCTTAGTCCTAGTCCTCACATAATTGTGAAAATAGGTCGTATTAAAGTCACCTTCAACCACACACTGCACTTTAGACTTTTGTCGGTAGAAACTCTCCTCTGCCTTCTGCAATTGATAGCAAGCGAGAGCCAAATCCTTTTCCAGACTAAAGTTTTTAGGAGAGGGGTTTAACAGAACAGACTGATGAGCTACTGCAAGAAGCTCCTCTGCCTCCCTAGTTCTAGCCTAAATATCAGAGTAATGAGTACGGTTGAGAGTGGTAAGGCCTTTCTTCAAAATCTTCAACCTCTTAGACAGCCTATAAAAAGGATCACCCCTGATTCGGTAGTTCCCAAGCATCCTTCAAAATGCCCTCAAACTAAGGATGAGATCGCCAAAACTTAAAGTACTTGAATGGCTTTGGAAAACTCTTAACCATACGAAGAGAAGTTAAAAGAAGACCACAGTGATCCGAGACCCCAGGGCTTATTGTTCTACCTGAGCTGGACGGAAGCATAGACAACCAAGGACCATTTACAAACACTCTGTCAATATGCCTGGATATAGGATTATCTTCTTGGCGGTTCCACCAGGTATACCATGATCCATTGATCTTATGATCAACCAACTGCATACGCTTTATCCACCCCCTGAAGTCCAACATGCTTTGAGTCACAGCAACCACATTTGAAGCCTCCTCCACCTCTGCAATGGCATTAAAGTCACCCATTACCATCCGAGGATAAGACATAGTTTTACAGACTTCCAGCTCCTGATATAACCTTAACCGTTCCACTGACTTATTAGGACTATAAACTGCAGTTAACACCAGCTCTTCCAAACCCTTAACAACCTTCACATGGACAAAGTGTTATCCAGATTCCAATAGAGTAACCTGCAACTCACTCCTCCAGAAAAGCCACACTCGCCCAGTCGGAGATTTATCATAATTATCTAAGTACTTCCAATTCTTGAACGGACCATTAACTATAGCAACAGACTTACTATACGAAACCCGAGTCTCTAACACAGCTACAATGTCAACATGAAATTTATTTAACCTACTAATTACATAACTATGCTTCTCAGAGGAATTAAACCCTCTGAGATTCCAGCTCAGTAAAATCATCAACGCTTATTCCTCCCACACCCCTTCTTACGAGGAGCAGGAGAGCGAACAACAGACTTCTCAACAACCCTAGAACCGACTGTTCAATAGCAGCAACCAATTCATCAATGTCTTCCACTTCCCTTGACTTCCACACCTGAGGAGCAACTTCCTCTTCAGCCACTTTCACACCACTCGTAGAAGCAACTACTGCACCATATCCAACCCTTTAGGCACCAATCTGAACCCCCCCATAAGAGCTCTCCCCCACTGTAAGAATAGCAGTAAGCGGAGAGGCAGGAGTAATCACAGATGAACCCGAAGCAACCCTTACCTGAGAATCCTTGGTTACACAGGCAGCATCAGCAGCATAAGCAAATGCACAGTCAACACCCTGTCCAATCCCATGCCCATAGACCTGGCACTGAGAACAGCGCGCAGGAACACGCAAATATTACACTGTAAGAGTCAAGACTGCTTCCCCTTCCAGCTGAATATGAATCTTATCCTGGAAACCAACATCCATCCTTATATCCACGCAGACCTTTGCAACCCCCACATTCGTGTCGTTCCTCGTAGCCTGATCCATCCACAGGGGAACTCCCAAAACACTGGAGATACGACTCATCCCATCCGAAGAATGGTACTCCAATGGAATACCCCTTATCCGAACCCAAATCGGAAGCGAAACCAGCTTCATATCCTACGGCTGAATCCCAGGAGTCCAACGACGAAAGAACACCGAGATGTTCTGGCAGTGCCAAGGCCCGCCCTCAAAAACCCAGGTGCTTGTCTCTAAATTGGGAAATTGAAACAGGAACAAGGAGTTATCGAAGTGAGAGACCTGAATCGGACCATCTCTTCCCCACATCTGATTAGCCCATGTCTGAATCATCGAAAGCGATGGTGGATCGACGATGAACTGACCTAGGGAGGAGAAGTGCCCCAACAGACACCTCAAGTTGAACGAAACGAAGCCTGCTCCCCTCGTCCACCCCAAACACTTGAGCCCAATTGTTTGGCTCCCCAGAACCGGCCGGAGCGGCCATAACAATCGCCGGCGAAAACCAGAAAGAAGAGAGAGAAAGAAGAGAGAGGTCAGAGGAAACATTTAATAATTTAACTTAATATATTATATATAACCCGAAGTTCAATTTAATAGAAAATATTAATTAACCGTTGAGATTGGTCAAAGTTCAGAATAGGAGATCTAACAGTTATATCACACGAAGTATACCACTTATTACCATCAGAGTAGTCAAAATCCCGATTTAAATCCTAAAATCCTACAGTTTTACGATTTTACTTACCTATTCCGATTCAGATTTCACTATAAAATCTATGGACCTTAAAATCCTACACTATTCACGATTTAAATCCTTAAAATCTTTAAAATCTTACGATTTTACGATTCAAATCTTAGAGTCAATTTTACATATTTCCCCCAGAATTTGAAAAATTACGCCTCTTTTTCTTCTCCTTCACCAACATCATCTAGTTCTCTCACACTAACCAGAATTAATTATAATCAATTCACATCAACGTATTAATCCTCATCGATTCACCACCTCTTAACATTAACCTTGATAAATTGGAACATTAACCTTGAAAATTTATCATTGTAAGTGTTATGTGCTTTTGTGTTATTCATGATTTTCCTTACTAATATTATTTGGTCTTCATTTTTATATGGACCTTAAAATCCTACAATTTTACGATTCCAATTTTACCCTCATTTTCGATTTTACGTAAAATCCCGATTTTAACGGCTTTGATTACCATATATATAATTTATGTTATAGCGCATAAATAGTTCTATCAACGGTTCTACAACGATTAACCGTTTAACCATAAACCACTAAATTCTTCGAATCAAAATCAGATCCTAAAAACAGAGGATTCAACTCCTACTTAGCTTTATCAAAATACAATCACTGTCTCCTTCTAATTGTAGGCTATGCCCCCATGAAGACTAAATGATACTCAACCGATTTACTGATTACCCGCATAAAGCTAGGAAAACAAAATTAACTATAAACAGAAGATAGACATATTTATAAATCGATTCTTTTCGTCCGTTAAATCGAGCATATAGGTATATACATAATTTCGATTTCCATCTCTAAAGAGGAGAACACAAACCCACCGTGAATCGATGCAAATGCTTTGCGAATTCCAGGAACATATATTCCCCACAATATATATTTTTGCCCGACTGTGTGTGTCATTGGTCCAATAGTACTCAATATTGTGTAGCAAGATTGAACCAAAAATTAATATCAACAACCATTCCTACTTTTTTGATTTTGTGAATTTCTGGCCAATCATGATTTGCTATAGGTGAATGTCTTACTTGAATTTACTGGAAAGTATCGCACATCTTCCTTTGAACAAATATCGCGCGTCTAGTTTGTGCATATATGAATATGATTATAATATTGTTTCCCTTTTGTCACTTGGCTCTGTATATAATAAGGTCGGCCAGCTTGTAGGTTACTGTTTGATGAATAGTTGAATACATAATAATAATAATAATAATAATAATAATAATAATAATAATAATAATAATAATAATAATAATAATAATAATAATAATGTAATCGTACGTATCCAACTTGTTGCATGCTTCTCTTTTAA
The DNA here is from genome assembly GCA_946122785.1 of Linum tenue. Taxonomy (NCBI): domain Eukaryota; kingdom Viridiplantae; phylum Streptophyta; class Magnoliopsida; order Malpighiales; family Linaceae; genus Linum; species Linum tenue. Next base: position 39,637,528 of record CAMGYJ010000011.1, on the reverse strand, counting down.
ATATGCGAATGCGATGGTATGCAGACACATATATGATATATCTGACTCTTTTTGGACCTCTCAGTCTCTTGCCTGCTGCTGCTGCTGCATGCCTGCCATTGATTGCTTAGCCCAGGAATGAAACAGCTAGCAGAGGAATCATATCCCCTGCCACCGGCGTATTACACGTACATAAAGCATATTAAAAGAAGGTATGGTTAATTTGCATCTGTACGACTGACTGTTTAAAATATGAGAGACGGAGAAAGAAGACGATTCTTCTATGTGGAATTTTGCCATAATAAAAAAAGTCGACGCGAGGGGAGAATGGCTTCCTGAGTTTCCGATGGGGTGCCATGCCATTGCCAACTATATATGTTACTAAAGGGGAAGAGCTCTCTATCACAATTCCCATCTCTATATATGCAATTATTATTCCAACTCAGTTCTTAAAACAGTTGCAATACGATATGGTAAATGGTTGGGCACAATATCCTATCCTATAAAACCATTACAAAATCTCTTAATTTACCATCTAATGACTCAAATTAGTTCAAAGAAGAATAGGAGCATATTGATAATTTCGCACCTCCTGATTTTTTTTCTTTTTTTGCACGGACAATCTGACACGGATCATAGAAGAGCAAATGTATTTTTCCAATTCCTTTTTCTTAATCAAATCTTAAGGCATTCATTTTAAATCAGAATTTAAAAATTTCAAAAAAATTTAAAAAAATTGACAGTGGTATGATGACTCAACTCTTTCATTTTAACTCACAATTTAAAAAAATTGTATACAAAGAATGCATTAATTATGATCTACACAATGATATACATGATTTTGATATATTTTGTCAAACATTAGACTCATACCAACATCATATCGGTGTCATATCATAATATTATCACTATGATGTTGGTATGAGGTATTATCAATGACACTTATGTAACGCCATCAAATTATTTTTACAAATGTAAGATCTCATACCAACATCATATCACATCATACTAATATAATATCGACAATATATCACTATCATATCAACATCATACCACTATGAAATCATACAACTGTTAATTATAAAATCATGATATGATAGTGCCATAGTGGTAAGACATCGTAAAAACTAAAAACTTTTTCTCCCAAAAATATCAAAATGTATCTCATCTTGTAGAGAAAAATAAACCTGGTTTTTCTGTGCCAAAATTTCTGAAATCCGATGTACAACAGATGAACTAAAGTCTGTTAAATTTCCATAGGAGATTTTAAAAATGCATTGACAACCACCTGAGAATCTGCACCAGCCCTCAAAATCGGTTAGCTGCCCCAAAAAATTCGGCTAGTCTTCTCTCCTATCTCCTATTTTCCCTCCTTACCCTTACAAAGATGTCCATTAGATCACTTCCCTCTCAATCTTAGACATTCTTAGAGGTTTTGTATGACTACAAAACTATAGAGTTTTGTATCCTAACCCAATTCATAATATATGTCCATTGGCTTCCTGTGACCAGTGGCGGAGGGAGAGTAGGACCCACCCTGGTTCGGAAGGAAAATGATTAAATTAGTTACAATAGTTAATTGATATAAAAAATAGGGACGTCTAATTGAGAATAGTTGATCGAAAGGTCTTGTGTTCGAATTTTGGCGACATCATTTCTTAAATATACGATATTCAGATTTGTGTAAACTTCAATTTCGTATAAGCTCACTTTCTTATGAGGGATGGTAAGATATATTATTGAAGTTCTCTCAACAATTTGAAAGCGAATAACTAACTAAATCATTCATAATTGTTTGGTACAAATAGTTATATTCTTGATAGTTTTGACTATTAATGAATTTTAATTTACCAAAAAAATTTAATACAATATTCACTACAAAAAATAAGAGGTTTGGGGACCAACATTGGGAACGACTCTTTTATGTTGTCTTATAAAATAGTTTGTTTAGTTTTATTAGAGACAAGCAAACGAAATTGTCTCCAAAAAATAAGGAATGTAATTGTATCAATTTATTAAGTTAGTTTGGTTGTCCCCAAAAATACTCCAACGGAAATGTTAAATTGGTGTCAAAAAAATTTCTCCAGTCACAAAAAAAAAATCTTCATCGGATTAATGGGGATTTTATTTTGGTTCCAAAAATAGGATAGTGATCATTTATACATAAAATGTGGGAGAAGATAGAGTGCTAACTGCATAGTGGGTTAGCACCATGCTAACTATTATCTGAACCGTGCACTTTTGTTTTTAATCTAACGACTATAATTAAAGCAAGGGTATAATACGAAATAAAAAAAATTAATATATGAATTAATATAATTTATGAAAAATGGGTGAATTTGGTGGGATGTGGTTGTTATTTGAGGAAAATAATCTAATCCCGATTTCTTAGGAAAAAATCAGAATTTAGGCTATAACATTATTATGGTATAGTAGTTATTATTCTTGGTAGTAGTGTTTTTACGATAAACGGTCCTTCTTTTCTGACCCACACTCTCTTAACCCTGCCCGCCGCCGGGTTAGAAACTTTTCCAACCGTCACGCCACTCATTGCATGCGTGTCCTTGGGCGCATTTCCTAATGACGTGTAGGGGCACGATGCATGGCTCTTCGCCTTCCCATCATTCTTCGCAACGTTTGTTGGAGCTCTAGCTGGAGGAACCATAATATTCACAACGAAATTCTGAGAACCGTATCTTAACAAAATCTCAATAGGAATAGGACTGCTTTTCTTGATTCTGATTCGAACGCAAGGAAGGTACCAAGAGTTCCAGTCAATTTCAATGAAGGATCCACAGAAGTTCTCAATCGTCCTCATCAAGTTCACAATCTTCAATTGCATCAGGATGTTAAAAGCAAAGATCCATTCTTCATCGCCCGTCGCAATCGTATCTTCATCCTTCCACTCCACAAGTTTGATAAGAGCACCCCGAAACCTCAGTTGGTCAAGTTTTTTAATCCTTTGGGCCTCGACAATGCTTGGACAGATCAACAACCAGCTTCCATCCAACTATCATCAATTAATAAATTGGTGTTGATTGCCCAGTTATGAACAACCCACTGCCTAAAACTGTCGATTGATTCCGACGAGAACTTTACAGAAGAAAACACCAGGCACCATCCCAGGAGCTCTTCTCTTTCCGCTACTCCCTCCTGACCCACCTCTATGAGCCGACCTACCCCGATCTTCTTAACTCTCGTGCTACTAATGAGGGTTTCTAGCCCGGAATCCCTACCCGTTGATTTAAAGCTCGAAACTTTGAGGCGGTCACAAAGTTCCGCAGAATAGAAGTTCTGAAGCAGATTAATCACCGGAGTCCATCCTCCACCCCCATATTTTGCTGGCAAGATGATCTTGAACGTTCTATTATTCCAAGTTTGTTCTGACAGTTGAACATATTGTCCCCACCTATTTGAACCCCTGCCAACATGAATCACCCGACTCCCACTTTTCTTCACACACCCTTTCGGAAAACTCCAATTCTGTCTCGCTGGTGTCTGGAAAACTCCCTGTAACCAAGATATCAACGCCTCGTCGAGCACTACAAACCATTTTCTCCCCCCCCCCCCCCACCTTCCACTTATCCTATACCTCCAATACCCTCTGTACTCAACCTTGCAAACTGACACCACCTTGAAACCCAGACGAACTTGTCGTTTGCAGCCAAACCCCGCCTCTTCGCCGCCATCCTCAGACCTCTCAATCTCCGACCTACAAAAAATAAAGACATGTTCCCAGAATCAATTGCAGGTACTCTGGAGAACTTTTGAAGTTCTAGAAATTAAGGAAGGAGAAACTATGACTTCTTATTTCTACAGGGTTACGGTGGTTTATGAGAAATTGTAGAGAAGAATGACAGACAACAAGATAGTAGAAAAGATCTTAAGAAATAAGAACCATCATAGACAGGTATAAACTTTGTTGTATGATCTATTGAGTCAATATAAAAAACGAGAAAATTTAATAAAATAGTGAGATAAATTATTTTAGAACCAACCTATATTTTAAATTCCATAAATAAAGGATTATAAAATTAGAAAAATACAATTCATCAAGTAACTTAAAACATGGATTTTAGACCATCTATAAAAATACATCGAATGTTTATCTTGTACAACTAAATTAAAGCATGCATGAATACATAGTTTTCATCTATTAAAGTTTAGTACGATTCATACTAGGATCCGATTATTTATTGTATGAACTCGAAATATATGAAAGATGTGATGATACTTATGGGGTACTCAAAGTAATTGTGTATGAGTTTGAACGATTAAAATAGTAAAACGAACATTAAAACTTAGTTTATCAAAATATAAAATAAAATAAAATTAACACAGCATGTATGAATATAAGTTTAAATTTATAAATTCGTATATGTTAATCATATACATTACAAAATCATCTTCAAATTAATAAATTATTATTAATTCCTTAGAGTGCCGACTATATTAATCTACAGAGGTTTTATCGGTGATTATAATGCGGTGGAGTGGACCTTCCTGGGCCGGTTGGCCAACAAAAGACGGGGCAGTGTAGTCGGCCTTGGCAGGCAGTGATAGACAGTTACTAGTAGTGGCTTCCCAACAGCGAGCAGTGCACACACATGCGCGCAGCAGAGAGTGGACTTTTCTCTTCTTGTTCGATCCATCACTTGCGTCATCATCCACGAGAACAAGAAACAAAACAAAAAAAAGCAGTATATAGTTACTGGTGGTGATTAGCTAGGTGATCAGTTGGGTGACTGCAGATGGTGGATGAGTGTTGTCGTGGCTCAACAACATACACTCCTTATGCTTATATGCTGCAATATAATAGAATTAGTTCAATCATTTAACAATTTGAATGAATTTCATCTAACTGCAGCTTTCAAGTGCTCTATACTTATTCACTTAATTATTATAGCAATTTGAATTGCATCTAACTGCAGCATTGTAGTGCTCGACTTGTTCATTTAACGCGCTCACGTACGATTAATGAGTAATGAAACAACAGATTTGGCGGACGTTAGGTTCTGAAATTCTTTTTTGGGTTGTTTCGGTAAACACTAGCCAAGAGGGTCGCAAGAGGATCTAAATTCGGGTTTTAAAAGTTGGGTGGTTTCTCGGGAATCAACCACAGTTCGCCCACAACGCATAATGGGTGGGTGGATTTGAGTGGCTTTGTGGGGTCAAACCACCTCGTCCTCACCCCTGTGCTACCGACGAGTCCAACACACAATTAAGTAAATGGCAACACATACGATTAGATAGAAGTAGACATAACATTATAGAAAACACTATCCACGAAATGATACCGATCAGACTATCATGTCTTTTGAATCACCTATCTAAGGGAAGCATGGTCATTTTATAGTGTGAGTAAACCCTAGCTAGCTATTAACTCACATGAACTAGTGGCGCATCATTTAATCATCATATATATCGTTCTTTTTTTTTTTCCCCAATCTAAGTTGACTAATGAAATTGCTGATATATGTTTTTAATATACACGTGTGGGTGGTATGGCAAGCCATGTCGGAGATGACAAGGCCGGCAGGCCGGCAACGATGGGCGTTGGGTGGATAAATAGGTAGATAAGGACTTAGTGTTAGCCAGAATGCTGACTGTGCTGTCATATGGTAGTATATATGGTTGGTTGGCCACTGATCTAGTTCTAGTCTGTGACTCAGTTTTCATTCCTGCCCATTACCATCATGAGACCAGAGAGGCAGGGGAACCTTTGATTTGTTTGTTAAGCTAGCATGGCATTGATACCTCTCCTGTGCCCAAGATTCTACCCTCTCTCTCTCTCTCGCTTTTTTTTGGTATTGGAGGGAGGGATTGAGCAGTTATGTGAATCAGCAGAGAAGGAATCTCGTCAGTGTCATTAGCTAGGCTACTGCCTTCTAGGGATGGCATTGGCCTGTGCTGGGTATCGATTTCGTTTCTCACTTTTTGGGTATGTTGAGGGTAAGTCCCATCGTGAAATGATACCAAAAACAGGAAATGATAAACGAGAATGTAAAGGGTGGGGAATGACTTCATCCTCAAGAAACCTAAACAGCAGCTGAAAAAGTGATTTTTGGAGGAGGTCACCACCCAATGATGTAGTAGGATTTTATGTAAATTGGGTAACAAAAAATGTTAATATTGTAACAAAAATGTAAAGCCTTCGCAATGTGCCATAATGTATTTTCATATTTTTTAAAGCTTGTAAGATGCGTTCGTATGATATCAATAATAATATTCTATTAGATAATCATTAATGTTTTTTTTTTCACCCATTAAACACCGAAGACAGTTTTTCACCTCGCTCGTTGCATATTTCTTTTCAACACTCGCAGTGGAAACTTAAATATCAACAATGATAAGTTACTTATTTCTATGACGAGAATTCTAAAAAAACCTCAAGAATTCTATATGGTTTTAGACAATAACTGGTCTTTTTCACATCAAATATACATAAAATAATCTAGTTGAGGTTTAGAACCAGAGATATTATTTTTGAAGAATTCTTTAGTAGGATAAAAAGAAACTAATGAGTTTCAACAAGAAGAGGTTTTGGTGATAGATGATGAATAAATTAAGAAATTGAGACCTGAACGGTAAAGTTATAGTTTGTTCTAATAATGTTTATGTAGAAACTATAATATATTATATACAATGGTGACAACTACATTCGTTATTTAATTATTGTTCACTGGTGGAAATAATTACCAATATTGGCAAGGTTTAGGTAAGAAAATCTCACTAACATTTAACTATTTTATTTATAATAAGTTATTTTCTTCCGGTCCGAGGTAGGTCTCGGACCTACCTCGATAAGCCTTGGCTCTGCTACTGTCACCAACAAACAACTCAGACACGTGCTATTTAGATCCGTCGGATACATCCATGGACATCTAGTCTAGGGAATTGATGGTGAGCATCTAGATGATCATCTAAGCATGCTCTCGATCGATGAGAACAACTTCATAGGTTCGGTGTTAATTTTTTTTTTTTTTGTGTTCGCCAACGAATTCACCACAAAGATAAATGACGATATACTCGTGTGCCGACCAAAGAAATTATTTTCAAAAGAACCTTAAGCACTTGGAAGGTAGCAATTTTGATAGTAAATGTAAAAAAAAATTGATCGAGATTACTTAAGAGTGTAGAATAAAGGTGAGATTCAACATAATTCTGTTAAAGAGGATCGGACTAACCCGATTTTTGGTTTTGGGTTCTTGCGCAAAACAAGAACCGAAACCCTGACCATTTCCTAAACAATTTTAACCAGGTTTGAACAAACCATTTCCAGTTCGAACCAATTTAATCTGATAAATCTGAATGATCCAACCCCCCCCCCCCCCCCAAGAAAAACCATCGTCGTTTTCATGAGGAACTTTCCAATGCTTTTATATCATTAGTGGTTTGGTTTAAAAAACAATTTTTATGGTACAATCTGAATTTTTTTTTAACGTTATGGTACGAATTAAGTTTGTACCTATAACTTGTTATAAAAATTTCCTTACGAAAACATTATTGTAAAAATTTAATTTGAATCTATATTTTTTGAACAAATACATTTATAATACAAATAAAACATTTATATATAAGTTCAACTTTATCTTGAATTACAAATATTCTAAAGTAGAATGGCCCATTTATAAGTATATAAATAAAAATGAAAGGATCTAGTTCTAAAATCCACGTGTGGACATCATTTGAATCATGTAATCCCAATATATCCTCCTACCTTTTCCATCGTCCTCCAATTTCCCTCTTAGGCCCCTTTTGTCCATTATAATTGAGGAAAAATTTCTTAAGCAGATCTTGTTCATTTGTTCATAATTATTGAACTGCCTTTAATCGGGATATAATAATGGGAAAATATTGTTCTGCTGAGCTTTTGTTAGCTAATCATTTTCAAGTTTTTTTTCTTCTTTTTGGGTTTTCAATTATTAGGAATGGTGATTGGCCAGTCAATTTTCGAACTCTAGATTGTGCTTTTAATTGTCAGTTTTATTCTTGTTTTGACGCTAGTACCATAATCAGACCCTTAAGTCTCTTTCATATGCCCTTTAGCCATATGAACTGTACTAATTGCCAATGCAACTGACTGACGGCCAGCAGTTGAAAGGTAACAAAGTTCCGTGTCCTAATTCGAATGTTTTTGTTTTTGTTTTGTTGTTCGTAGAATCCTATTTCGAATGTTTAATTGAAAAAGTCTTTCGATGGTCTATGATACAATAATTAATTGTGACAAAATCATTTATTAATCATTTGTAGAACCATTCTTACCCAATAAAATAGATGGCATATATAACACACTAATTTGGCACTCAATGTGTCACTCAAAAAATAATATAATATTCATATCATCTATTACCAAAAGTTCTAAGAGATCATTCAAACAATATCAGTTGGTAGTGGATAACGTAAATTCAACAAGGATGCGATGAAAAATAGAAGAGGAAATAGAAATAAAATTATAACTAGCATTGAACCGGTCAATTCAAAATTTAGTTTTTTTTTTCCTAAGCTTTTTTTTATTATGAACAACTGGACCAATCAAACTGAACTAGTTCATCTGGTTTCATGTCCACCCATAAAAAAATCGTACAATTCATCCTTGATCACCCGAGCAAATGGATTGTGTCGCCATCGTAAATAGTTTTACTAATCGGGCTGCTGATGCGATCCTATTCTTATAAGGGTTTTGTCCAATGCCCAAGTATCATCATGAACCAAATTATTTCACAACCGGGACAAGAAAAGAATATACAATACCACCACTAGGGATGACAATCAAACTCGCAATCGCGGGTACGCGACCGTCCCGACGCACTCAACACAGGGAATCCCCGCATTGACTGAGTATAGGGTGGATATGGGTAAAATTCGAAAAAAATTTGACAAGGAAGGGGCGGCTTTGGTTTTAGAATCTACGGACCCATACCATACCTGCTACCAAAAGTATTTCTTCATATATTAAAAATATAGGGATCATATTGTAACCTCACAATGATGAGAGGGGTAATATAAAAAATAAAGAGTTGAACTGTAATTGAGTAGTGGCCACTTAAAACAAACATTCACTCTTTCACTTCTTTCCCCTTTGTTAACAAGATTATTTTATGCATCGTTTTTTTGTTTTTTTAGCAGAAACAATACATGGATTGTTTCTGTGATGTGACAGAAACTATCACTCATTTTGAGTGATTGTTATATCTCAACTAAAAGTTGTGATTGTTGAGATTGTTGAGTTGAGATTGTTTTGTCTCAGCTTTTAGCTTATGCGACATACACAATCACACATACCAAACGTTGTATTCTACAATGCATCAAATTAGACAATACATGTATAATATTATACATGCATTCTCAACAATACATCTATTTAACAATCGCAACTTCCAAACGACCCCTTAGTTATTTATTGCTTAGTATATATGTCAGAGATTAATGATTTGGATAATATTGCATTATGGATTAGGCTAATACCACTGGGAAACTTGAACCATAAAAAAAGTGTCACTTGTGTCCCGAACTATTCAAAATGACATTTATGTCTTGTACTATTTTCCTGTTAATGTTGACCAAGTTTGACCATCAATATTTAACAGAAAATTCAGTCAGTATCGACGTGGTATCTGCTATGGAATTTTAAATTTTAATTTTAATTTATATTTTCACCAAAAATGATTGAAATAAGAAAAATAAAAAATAAAAAGTTACAAAAATCCTCAAATCGTCTTAATCGCTCCGTCGATTTCGCTCTTATGTCAATATTAAGTGGACCACCGTTTGGTTAACCGTTATCTATAATAGTTAACGAAATCATCATGACTTAAATGACACACACTATCATACGTTGGGACATAAATGGAATATTGAAAAGTTCGGGACACAAATGACACATTCTTAATAGTTTGGATTTCCCAGTGGTATTAGCCGTATTGATTATTGGATATTTTAGGATTGGATGCTTTGAATCCATATTGATAATGATTGTATCATTTATAGATTTCATGATTTTTATCAAGTCTGTTTATTGTTATAATTGAAGATCTACATGTTGAATTCTAAATATAGTAATTTTTATTTACGAGTCGGGTATTAGCCCTATTGATTATTGGATATTTTAGGATTGAATGCTTTGAATCCATATTGATAATGATTGTATCATTTATAGATTTCATGATTTATCAAGTCTGTTTATTGTTATAATTGAAGATCTACGTGTTGAATTCTAAATATAGTAATTTTTTATTTACGAGTCGGGTTTACTCATGAAAACTCAATAACCGCGAGTACTCGAATGAGATTCCAAAACCTCCCCACATGACTATGAAGTGGATATGAATTTGACTTTTAAAAAAATTGGGATGAAAATGGTCTAAGGAAATCCATCCATTGCCATCCCTTAACAACACAATTTACAAATGGCGTACCCATGGCCAGCAAAGCCAAAAACGTTGCACAAAAGGCCAAAATACAAAAAAAAAAAAAATTAATCTTGTGGTAATGAACTACATCAAGGTTCATTGCATTCAACGGAAAAAAATCTTCATATTGTGAGAAGTGTTTGTATTAGAATAGTTTGAAAGACAATTTCTATCTCTTAAACTTAAACTTAGTGTTTCTTGTCAACCTTAAGTAGGTATTGTCAATATATGGTGGAGTGCATGTTAACGTGTGAATACGTAGTACAATTACACGAGTAGAAGATGGTATAGAAGCATGTGGTGTAATACAGTCGAGAATGGAACCAAAGTTAGTATGCCAATTATGTTAGGGAGCATAATTTGTTGGAAGTTTCAAGTCAGAAAAGGCGCCATAATAATGGATGGACAAGAGAAGAATAAAACGTACATTATTAAATTGCAGAAACAGCTTCTCCTCACTAATCACCTTTTTTTAATTAATACTAATGCACATCTGGTGCACGACCAGCTGATAAAACGTGCTTCCACTTCCCACTTAAAGCAGTGGTTGCAGTTTAGCACCATTATATTAATCAGTCAAATTACTGATTGATTAAGGATGCACCAAATGTCACCAGAACGGGAGAGTTCACACCACTGCTTTTATTTTATTTAAGTCCACAAATCTACCTGCTACTTGCTAGAAAGGGTAGAAACTAAGCAAGGGACTATTGCATCTTTTGCCTGCAATTTGTGTGTTACTGTTCGTCTCCATCCATTCATACCAGTGAGTAATGAGGGCCGACCATATAGCATAAACTTTCTCATTATCATTTGATCACGATATGGCCTCTAGAAAGCACTATTCCAAGCATCCCCACAGAGGAATAATGGCTGTCAGCATCAGTTTTGTAGCTATATCATTACCTTCTTCCACCTTCACTAACTTGACAACACCTTTTTACCAACTACAGCTGGATTCTAGTTTTGTTCATTTCTGCTCCACCAATCAACCTGTTTTCCCTTCTGACAAAAACTTTAGGATTTCTACATTGGAAGTCTCTGCATCCTTTCTCCCTAGTTTTGTAGGTTACTGGCAAAAGGGCAACAGGGGGAGTCCAATGAAGCCTCCCCACCAACTCACAACAAACACCATATCTCCACCCTCAGAAAGGTGAGATCTTTCATGTTCGACATGGCCTAGAAGACGGGATCCTGACATAAGCAAAACAGTATTACTTCCTTTCCCCAGCTCTGATCCCATTCAATCTCAACAAACTTTGAAATTGAGAAATTCAACTGATGTCACGTCTAGCTTGGGCAGCATAACACCGACAGGAATAAAAGGATGGAGATATGGAAAGGATTTTGCAGCCACCAAACAGCACTAGTAAGGTTTGAGATAGTGAAGTGGTCACACATTATCTTTTCCATATGGCAAGTGTGCCTTCTCAACCGTCCAAATGTCGACTGGGTTGGTCTTTCCCATTTCTGGTAATGGTGGTAGGCTGGTAGCTACCTTCCTACTGCATATATGTGAAAGCTTGAGGATGGGGACCAAAGGGGGCAGCAAGACGTAACTGGGGGAGTTGACAGAATTAGAGGGCTAGTCACAATGAACAAACAAGCATGCAAAATTTCTAGCAGTGTCCACCTGATCTGTCATTTCCAGCCACAAACTAAATTCTTGCATGCTACTAAAAGCTAAACCGAAAGTTATCCAAGCAAACACCTTCAGCAAACGCATGCTGCCTCTTGATAAAGACAAATATGGAAAGGGACACGAGCCTTAAGAATGTGGAAGACACTTCTGTGGTGCACAAATTTGCAGACATCTGACCGCAACCTTGCATTTGTGTACATGAGTTTGCGCCTAACTTGATCGATTGCAGCCGCGACATGACAACATTCGTCCGTCGCTGTTATGATATGACAGATTCCCTTGAGATGATGAATCAACATAGTCGAGTGGCAAAGAGTTGTCAAGAAAACATAGGTCTAAGAACGCTGGAATTGTAAGAGAGATGTTCACATTCTTTCCTAGAGTTCAAATTCGAATAGAAATGATACATAAACGTTATCAGTAATTAACTGATCTCATGGAAGTTCTGGAATTGACGAGGAGTTCAATTCATACATGACAATAATGTACCTAGAATGAAATCTTCGGCTACTGTATCGATCATTATTTCCCAGCAACACTACAGGTCCTTCCCAGGATGCCACTTTATGCTGCATGATAGACCGATAATTACACATGTTTTCACCCCTATTCTGAAGCCGTTTGTGATGTGGAATCTCGTGTTTTAAGCCGATTTCACGTTAGGTTGTGTGTTTATGTCATATTTCAGGACCCGGCGTTGGAATCGAGGCGGAGAAACGAGTTCTGGGTCGAAATGAGCCGAGTTGGGACTAAGGGGGCTGCAGGAGGAAAATACCCGGTCAGGTGGCCATATACCCGACCGGGTATTAACCAATTTTGGGCGCCCGAGAAGCAGAGAGGGGCCCGGGCACAGCAGTTAAATCCCCGGTCGGGGATTTTGGTGGTAGACCGGGGATTTTCCCTGAGGACGAAACGGTGCGCTTCAATTATACCCGGTCGAGACCCAAAATACCCGACCGGGTATTTCGACCGGGTATCGCGAGGGCAGCTGATAAAAGCCGGTTTTGTGCGTTTTTGCAAAGGAGAGCTGGGTTTTGGATCCCAAACGCCCAAGGGACGAACCAAAGAAAGAGAGGGCGATTTGAGGGCATTCTTGGAGTGGAATTGGAGGATTTCTTCGCCTTGGAAGCTCGAGGAACAAGCCCGGACTTGAAGACTGATCATCTGAAGATTCTTACTGCAGTCTCTCTCTTCTCTATGGAGTAACTTCCCTTCACTTAGGTTTTGAGGAACCCTAGCTATGTCTGTTTGATTGGATGATTGTATGAGTACTTTGACTTGATAATCTTGAGTTCATATTCAATCTATGCATGTTTTCATGATTCAATTCTGCTTTAGTCGAGATTATTGATTCTGCTTTGATCCTATGAGAGCGAATACCTGATTAGGTCAATAGAGCACCATAGATTGATAGTAGTGGATCGATTGCTTTAGTCGAGGGTTGATTCACTGCTTTGTATCGATTGAGAACCTCATTCGATAGAGGGAATCTAGTTCAGAACGCCTTGATCGGTTGTTCTAGAGAAGGATACGTCCCTCTAGGCAATTGACTCAAGAGGGCCTTGTTCCTTTAGTCGAGACTCAAGGTCTAGTCAAGGATTCTCCGCATTGTGAATGAAAGTGAAACTAGTTAGAGATCATCAGTCGTTAATCTGGCTAGTGGCTAGGGGGAATCATACCTAAGTGAGTTCCCAACCTGTAATTAGATTAACTTTAACTGTAGTTTGCTAGAGTAGTTTTAGTTCTTTCAACTTAATCTGGTTTGCTAGATAATGAACCGAAGCTGAGTAATAGTAACTCTAGAGACCCGTGGATTCGATATTTATTACTTGAGCCACTATACTGCAGTCCCTTTCATTGGTTACACTTGGCCATTGTTAGGAGTTGTGTCATAGCGAGTTAAGTTTTTGGCGCCGTTGCCGGGGAATTTCTAGATTATTAGGAAAGGCAGAAGTTTGTTACTTTAGCGTTTTTCTTTTGTTTTCCACCCTTGCTTTTCACTTGGGTGTTTTTGTTTTTGTTGGTGCAGATCTGAATCATGGATCCTCATGGCTTCTCCAACCATTGGGGGTATCCACCACCATCCGAGTGGTATTACCCCGAGACACCCTGGAGCAATCAAGGGGGAGAAGACTATGGATCCGGGTTCCAGTACCAACCCCCTTTCTATGGAGAACAATCTGACCCCTGGGCATATCAAGAACAATCTCATTACCAAGAAGACTTTCTCCCACAACCAGAAGGGCCATCAGCGTTGGAGTTACCCATGGCGGCCTTCACGGGCCATTCTGCAGAGCCATGCTACACTCCACAGCCAGATCCAAACTATGAACTGAAGCTTCTCCTGGAGCAGTTTGTTCGGGACTCCGAGAGACGCAATCGCAGAATGGATCTTCACATCCAAGCCCTCCCCTCTTCCGATCCCTCATATCTCCGTGATATGGAGGAGGCTGTTCAACGCTCAGCGAAGCAAACAGAGTGGGTTGAGCAAGTTTGTGCACAACTTGCTCAAGATCACCCTTCTGCTACCATACAAGAAGAGGACGAGGAAGAAGAAGGCTACAAGGACATTGTGGAGCACACAGAAGTTGTCACGGAGAGCTCCCGTGATGATCATGATCAGGAATGTCCTGTCGTAGCCGACCACCCTTTCCCACATCCCACACTGCGCTTTGAAGAGGTGGGCATGAGTGAGGAGATGCAAGAAGATCTCATGAAAGAAATTGCCTGGCAACTTGCTCTCCAATCCGTGCTAGAAGAAGAAGAGCAAGAAAGGGTGCAGAAAGAGGTTGTGGAGGATGACGAAAGCGAAGCAGGAGTAGTTCTTGATCATTTCCCAGGGGTGATACCACATGAAGAAGAAAGGGAGGTTGAAGAAGCAATTGGCGTCCAGGCCGAGGACGGAGTTGAGGTGGAAGAGGCTTGCACCGGCCATGAGTTACATGTGATATCTCCACCAAACTTCGAGGAATTGCTCAGCAAGGACCCATTTGCAGTGTCTCTTTGCCAGACCAAGGCCACATCGACATCGGTCCCTCTTGGTGGACGCGATGGTGGTCAATCGATGCTGTCATATCTAGTTTGGGGCAATGAGACGAGAGAAGAGAAGAAGAGGTCTCGAGGGTGGAGACTTCATCCGCATCAAGTGCACGAGCTTCCATCACCTGTCATACCACATGTTCGTGACTTGAGACTCCACCTTATCGACGAGAACCTCAACTTCAAGGAGGTTCTGGGGTGGACCGAAACTTAGGAGCCATCGTCCGGCTCACGACGTGAAAGAAGCGCTTGTTGGGAGGCAACCCAACTAGTCGGTTTGCATTTTTGTCCCTATTTCTCTTCGGTTGAGTCAGTTTTGTTCTTTGATTTTAGAGTCCATAACTCGACCTTTGTGAGATTTTGTGTGGTGTTTGTGTTTCGACCACTCTCTCCTCATGGAATGCACCGTCTGCCTCGTCCACCATCATTCACCCTTGATCTGGTAACTTCGTTCTACCCTCCTTATCTTTCCTCCATTGAGGACAATGTCGTGCTTAAGTGTGGGGGGATGTTCGATTATGTATGCGGGTGAATGTTTGGCTGTTTGTGTGCTTGGAGCCTAGTCCACTGTCCAAATTTTAAATTTGAGGGCTCCAAGTACGTGTTTCCTTGCAAATTGCCTGCTCAGTATGCTTTGAATTGACAGTCTCTATAGTAATGTGCAACCTAGGGAGGTAGTGTAGCACTATGGAGGATGTTGAAGTATAAGATTTTTCCTATCTAGCTCTCTGCTGTGACAGTTGATTTTGTGAATTAGTGGAGCTAAGACCGTTGAATTCATGTGGTAATGTGGACTCTGTTTGAATTGTGTTATGGACTCGTGTATTGAACAGGGTGCTCATGTGGCAAATGAAAAGCAGTTGGTCCTCCATGTCGAAATCATCAAAAATCTTAAACATGGGGTAAGCCCAACGTGTGTGGCACCGTTCATTGCACAAAATCGGGTTTTGGAAGAGATTTTAGTGATCCTTAGTGGGGTACTCCTACAAGGTGAAGCTAAGCTGTCTCTAGTACAAGTAAAACTTCCACCCGTTGAACGGTTTGCCTACTCGAGGATGTGTTTTTAAGGGCACGGATAGAGCTTCCGACCCCCCTTAATTTCATTGACCCTCCACACGAGTTGAGGAAAAGGAGTTAAAAGAAGTACTCTGGCGAGCGCCAGATGTACAGAAATTGCTCTTGCTCGACTAATAAGGGTCGACCGTGCAAAAGACTGCAGTTGGAACCCCCGCCAAGTGAATAAAAAGGAAAAAAAAAGTAAGTAAAATGAAAGTGAAAAAGGGGTTCCAACGGTGAAATGAAGTGAAAGAGCACCCCGGTACAACGAGTCCTTGGTTGTGAATGGTGCGAGTCCCTTTATCCATGAACTGACTGTCTTACTTCTACTTTTTTTCTCATGATCCTGGCTTGAGTCTAGTACTCGCATTGAGAAAGATAGGGGACGTCTTAGAAGACCAGTTGACCTCGTAAGTTGCTAAATGATCTAGGAAGTCCTCTACCTACGATCGAGGTTGTTTGTTGCTATAGAGGTCTGGAGAGTTGCATTGGTTTGAGTTAGGTTTGCTTGGGGACAAGCAAACGGTTAAGTGTGGGGGAGTTTGATAGACCGATAATTACACATGTTTTCACCCCTATTCTGAAGCCGTTTGTGATGTGGAATCTCGTGTTTTAAGCCGATTTCACGTTAGGTTGTGTGTTTATGTCATATTTCAGGACCCGGCGTTGGAATCGAGGCGGAGAAACGAGTTCTGGGTCGAAATGAGCCGAGTTGGGACTAAGGGGGCTGCAGGAGGAAAATACCCGGTCAGGTGGCCATATACCCGACCGGGTATTAACCAATTTTGGGCGCCCGAGAAGCAGAGAGGGGCCCGGGCACAGCAGTTAAATCCCCGGTCGGGGATTTTGGTGGTAGACCGGGGATTTTCCCTGAGGACGAAACGGTGCGCTTCAATTATACCCGGTCGAGACCCAAAATACCCGACCGGGTATTTCGACCGGGTATCGCGAGGGCAGCTGATAAAAGCCGGTTTTGTGCGTTTTTGCAAAGGAGAGCTGGGTTTTGGATCCCAAACGCCCAAGGGACGAACCAAAGAAAGAGAGGGCGATTTGAGGGCATTCTTGGAGTGGAATTGGAGGATTTCTTCGCCTTGGAAGCTCGAGGAACAAGCCCGGACTTGAAGACTGATCATCTGAAGATTCTTACTGCAGTCTCTCTCTTCTCTATGGAGTAACTTCCCTTCACTTAGGTTTTGAGGAACCCTAGCTATGTCTGTTTGATTGGATGATTGTATGAGTACTTTGACTTGATAATCTTGAGTTCATATTCAATCTATGCATGTTTTCATGATTCAATTCTGCTTTAGTCGAGATTATTGATTCTGCTTTGATCCTATGAGAGCGAATACCTGATTAGGTCAATAGAGCACCATAGATTGATAGTAGTGGATCGATTGCTTTAGTCGAGGGTTGATTCACTGCTTTGTATCGATTGAGAACCTCATTCGATAGAGGGAATCTAGTTCAGAACGCCTTGATCGGTTGTTCTAGAGAAGGATACGTCCCTCTAGGCAATTGACTCAAGAGGGCCTTGTTCCTTTAGTCGAGACTCAAGGTCTAGTCAAGGATTCTCCGCATTATGAATGAAAGTGAAACTAGTTAGAGATCATCAGTCGTTAATCTGGCTAGTGGCTAGGGGGAATCATACCTAAGTGAGTTCTCAACCTGTAATTAGATTAACTTTAACTGTAGTTTGCTAGAGTAGTTTTAGTTCTTTCAACTTAATCTGGTTTGCTAGATAATGAACCGAAGCTGAGTAATAGTAACTCTAGAGACCCGTGGATTCGATATTTATTACTTGAGCCACTATACTGCAGTCCCTTTCATTGGTTACACTTGGCCATTGTTAGGAGTTGTGTCATAGCGAGTCACTGCACCCAATACTTTAGAGCCCAAGGAGAACAATGATGGTCTTAGTAGTCTAGTCAAAGCAGGTTAAATCTTCAAAGAGAGATCTAAGACGAGATAAACTCAGATGAACAGTACCTTGGTTTCTGAACAGACGGAACTGGCTGCCCACTTAGGACGCAATCTATCGCTCTGCTTAAGTCCCTAAAAGCAGGATTATGAAACAAGAGTCAAATTTTTACTTGTTTGGTTGAATAAAACAAAGATATTACCTTCCAGTTACAGGCACGTTACTGTTGGGCCTGGAATCATCAAATTGGCCATGATAAACCAGCTCAAATGGTCTCCTCCCATCCTGTTAAAAGCCAATTCAGTACAGCAAGTGTTGAGAAGGAGAGAAAATCACCTAACCAGTCACCAAACCTGAAAGCTGCCGACATGTCAACTTTTAGCAACAAAGTAAAGCATGTAACAAAGAATAAAAGGTCACCTTTTTGTACAGGAAAAACTCTGGCGTACAGACTGCTCTGAAATCCCGTGCAACCTCTTGTGACTACAGTTCAGACAATTTTTAATTAGTTAATGAGGTTGAATAATCTTTACAGACATCAGTTTACCTTTGTTGCCTGTTCTAAAATATATATCGTTAAAATTTTGAGTACTACTCCATCGAATTTTAAGAATTGATGCATTTTCAAGACTAACATTTATAATCTTTTATCATACTGTTCATATTTTTCCTGAGATCTAGATATGATCAGCATGGGAAGGGGTTTGGAGGACTTCCTTAAGAGATTTTGAAGGTAGAAATCCAGATATAGATAAAGCACAGCTGAAAGACAAAGCTGACTCTGACTCCGTTCTTGACTTAAGACAAGTAAGATTCTGGAGTTCATCACAAAATTACGTCCTAGGAAATGCACCTCGAACAAGGGTTGAACTTGCACAATATAATGGCCATACAATTTCTATTGGTAGCTACCCATACACCAATTACTGTACATCTAGCACTACTTAGGTGACCATTCCGATGATAATTTTCCAGTTCATAACAGCCTTAATTCTGGTCGTTAGTCTATGTCACGGAGAACCAAACAAAACAATTTAAAATTCAATATACATCTGTCTACCAGGATCTTTACATCTATTCACCAAACCAAGAAAAACCCACCAAGAGCTGTTTAACACCCATGGATTATACTTTCCTCACTCTTTTTGGAAAGCCAATATACAGGTAGAGAACGTCATGACAATTATTTTCCATAGGTTGCCATATAAGAATCAACATGTCCTTAGAATAGAACCCAATGTACTTCATCCCTATTTTTAACCCATAGCCTATAGTTCTTGATATCTGCTTCCAAGATATCTTAAGTTCTACTAACATAGCAATCCAAATCATGGGCCCAATCCACAGACACAGCGATGCCAATTCAATCACTCCGATAAACCATATCAAATCTCGCATTCCAATTGTATAGAAGCCTTGAAAAGATGGAAGGAACTTTTGGAGGAAGGATAGGGAAAAGAAAGGGAAAGAAAACCCAAAAAGTAAAGTTCGACTTCAAGACATCAATCACTCACATACCTCATCAAACAAATATGGAAATGGATAGTCAAACAATTTAGCATCCTCGGCCATGGATTCAGGTCCATCCTGCAAAGATGAATTCCATTTCAGTATCACAACAGGCTCTGGTTAACTCTAATCTTGAGAAAATGGGATAGTGTTAACCTGTGGGTGTGTAGCTAGAGAATTCGAAGAAATTGCAACGACAGCAAGTCCTTTCTGCACCATGATATGAGAAACTTTCATTGTACAACCACATCCCTTTCCCAATGAATAGCTGGACAATAGAGTGGGATTTGAGCTACCTTCATATAGAAATTTGAAAGTTTCACTATATCCTTCTTCAAATGCTTAACAAAGGGACAGTGGTTGCATATGAACATAACCTGCACACAATATGCTCACAAATTATTAACTATTCATACATCAAATAAGATCCAATACCACTGTCAAACCCAACCCCAATATTGGTTAGCTAGAATAGACACTGAACCTCTGACAACAGGTACAATATGTAGCACCAGATCCTAATATTTATAGTTAGAAAGCATCCATTTCCATTGTAAGTTCGATGTTTCTTGGTCTTGGGGAATCAAACATTCTGAAGAGATCTGCTGAAAAGGAAAAATAATGGAAAGAGGTTCTGTTACAAGAAATTGCTAAAGGAGATGGGCGGCTTAGAGTTTGCTCTAGTTTTATTTGTAGTTCTCCTTGTTCCTTGGTTGAGGCTTTTAACATTTTCCTAATGTATGTTAGTCTTTTGAACTACCTCTATGTAGGGAGGTTAATTCTATATATTTTGAGAGATTAAACACAGTGAGTGTTGAGTCTTTTGACTTGCTTTCTTTGAGAGGTTTCTCCAGCGACGTCAGCTCCTGCATTGGAGAGCATCCCTCGAATCCTATCTTTACGTTTGTTTTGTGGAATTTTCAAGCAGCTATCAAACAGAACCCCGTTGTTTCCTGTTTCATTTTCGCCTAATCAACCCTGGGCGCATCAAAATGCTTCTCAATTAAGATGTTTCACATGTAAATTGCCTTTGATTTTCATGTTGATCAGGCTGAGACAGCATACCAAAAAAAAAAAATTCATTTCTGCATTCCCTCAATTGTTGAGTATTTCAATTTTGGTGGTAAACCCATATCATGCTACCTGTGAGTGCCCTATTTAGTTCCTCTTTCATGTATACAGTCATATGCATGACAAACATGTTAAGGAAGCCTGAAAAGGTTAAGCTAGTCACATATGCCTCAAACTTTACCGCTTTAACACTATGCCTCAAACGTTTCACAACAACCTTTGGGTGTTGTGAAAAGTCACGTGAATGCTAAATACACTTGAGCTATGAACAGCATTCACTTATGAGGGGAACCCTTCAAATGAACCTGAGTATTCTTTCCAGGACGACCTGATGACTTTCTTCGTGTCATTAATGTTCTTTTGTAAGCCACAGCTTTTAAACAACAAACTCTGCCTAAACAAACTGCAAAGGAGGTATTGGGATCACACCACACAGGTAAGGTAATCTTCTATTGAGCTCAATAGGCCCACGCAGCTAAGCATTGGTCAACAGAATGCTCAAAAACGAAAAACAGCTTAATCCAACCAATAAGCAAAAGCAACCTTTACAGCTAACTAGTTGGAAATCGACGAAGAACTCACCAGCAAACCAGGGTATGACTCGAAATCTTCAAGTTTCCATGTTTTCCCGGTGAGAGGCTCTGGCAGCTGTATTTTCCCATGAAATCAAAACCAAAAAGAAAATGAAAATGACACAGCGCATGCTCCAATTAGCATAAGGAAACAAAAGTGGGTAAGCGAGAGAGTTCATGAATACCTCAAAGGCAGGAGCTTTGGAGCCTAAAGAAGCGCGTTTTGATTCCATTCTCGCAGCTCGCACCACGAACTTCCTGGCCGGCACAGCGAACCTCCTCCTCGAGTTCAGCTGTAAGGAGTGGAAACTCGTATCTGAATGTTTCCAACTCGACCGAAGGAATGAACTGGTAGCGGCGAATGTGTGCCTGAGAGGGTGCAAAAATGCGCTTCCGCCTGAATTGGACGCAACTACCACAGTTGGAACAACCGCAGCCATTGCCGAGTAACGGTTAATCTTATTCTTATCCCTTTTTCCCCGTTTCTTTTTCTTTTCCGTTTTCCTCTCTTGTTTCCGGATAAGGGTGAACATGTTCATTTCTATGAGATGAGGCGTCATACTGTAATAGTGTAATTTTGAGAAGGTATTGGGCTTGTGTTTTTTAGGCCCTAAAGTGCTGGCTTCGTTTTGATGAATTTGTGCTTCCCTTCGACCAAAGAACCTACATTGGTTTTTTCTTCAACCAGGAAATATTATACAGCAACACCACAATGCATTGAAAGTATAATAGCGCAAAACAACGGACACTGTTCATCCACAAACCTTTCACTGCTCATCTAGACTCAATTTTCCAGTTCACCTCCTTCTGATTGGCTGATACCACGGGTGGGCCCGTTGTTCTTAACGCCTCCTCCTTGCTTCAGGTTGAGTTTCAATAGTTGGTTGCTTTGAGATCTGGTTGGATGTCTCTGGTCACTCTCTTTTGCTTTCTTTTCAGAGCTCTTGAGATTCGGTGCTCTCTGCGTTGGTCACAAGGACGCTTTGTGGGACCGTAGCTTCTTGGGAGCTTCACCTGTGTGAGGACGAAAGTCCACTGACGGCTGCTCTGTGATGGAGACTGCCGACGCTGAGGGAAAAAGCAAAGAAAGGTGAATGGACTGGGCGATGCCCAGAAAGAAAGCAGCGAAAAAGGTGAGGGGTTTGGGCGACGCTGAGAAAGAAAGATCTGAGATCTTTTTCGTGGGTTGGTTGGTGGGTTTGAGCCCCACGTGGCTCTTTTTATGCCAAAGAATGATAGCCTGCTCTTTTTATCACTTCCACACTCTCTATCATTCTTTCACTTTTTTTTCTTCTTCTCTGTTAATCATCTGTTCCTCTCTTTCTCACCTTTGGTTTGAAATCGACAAACAAGAAGGATAGCCTGCTCTCCTTTTTCTAATTTTCCACTTTTGCAGGCTTTAGGTTGCAGTTGGAAGAACGTCGGTGATGGTGGCCACGAGAATCAGTGAGGGAGCAGAGGAGGAGCCCAGAGCAATGTGGCTTGAGGGTGGTGTTTTCCCTATTTGATGCACTCTTCGGCCAAATCTACTGGTTCTGGTATCTCCTGATCTCAATTTTCCTATTCTTTTTATTCATCTTTTGTGGATTCTTATTCTAATTTCTCTCCAATTTTCATATTCGCTTCTAGATCACTGCTAGGTTAGACATGGTACGCACCGTCGATCGTTTCCGCTAGAGACAGTCACCAGACATCAGAGATGGTAATTCTCTATGCGGTGGCTTTTTTCCTTCTCTTTACTTCCCCTTCTCTTTCTGGTAATCTGCCCTGATTATGGTTTCTGATTCATGGCTTTTGTTTGCTATTTTGGAAAGCGATTTTGTGTAATGGAATTGACAATCGGTCTGAACTTCAAAGCCGTCAAAAAGGGGAAGCGGACCAAAAACATCTTTTAATACAACCTATAAGGGTTCCCGCCTCTGAAAATATCCCCCATTCTATTGGTTCATGGATTCACCTCTTTGAAATCTTTCTGATGTCTCTCTCTTATGGCACAACTTTCTGACCATCATTTCATTTAATGGTCAGTGTGATTTAGCTTGTAAGATTCTTTCCTCTGTATTTCTCTCTTTTCACTGATAGTTGTTGCTTGCAATTATCTGTTGTCTTGGACATTTCTTTTCGCTCATGAGTTTGGAAGTTAGGTATGCTTTTAGAAAACTCGCGTTGGTCACAAGTCCATTGACTGGAACCGGTAAGACCATGAAGCAGTCTTGGGGTTGTTGAGGTATCTAATATGATAGGTAGAAGTCGGGAGGCAACGATGTTTTTCCGCATCTTTCATTGATTTGTGCATTCTGTTTTCAGGTGAGTGATCCATTTACTTTTGAAGCTTTAATTGTCAATCTCTCCTCTCTAATGTTTTTACTTATGAGTGTTGAATCTGTGTGTGGAGTTTTGCCAGCAAAATGTCAGCAACAAAAGGGAACCAGAGCTCATGGCGTGAATGTTATTGTTGGGGAAGTAGATAGTTACATTTCCTTCATCTTTTGCTTGCAATTGTATTATCTCTTTTTTTACTTTTGTTCGTGTTTATTGTCTAAATTTATCCTGTTTGTTTGTTCTATGTGTTTGACTAAACTTTGCCAAACGTTTCATAATTTATTGTACCCCGTGTAGTCATATTATAATCGACTGAAACGTTATTGTCGCATTTACTCAATGCTCTAAACTAAACATGAGCTTGCTGAAACGTAATTGTCAAGCGCATGTTAATGTTACTAGGTAAACGTGTCAAAATGAACTAATTGTTTTTGTGTAACCTAACACATATATTCATGTTTCCACAAATCCCGGCGCGGAGCGCGGGCAAGAAAGTCTAGTTACAATAAATCATCAAAACAATGCATTAGAATGTCATTCATCCCAAAGAATTATAAATTAATAACAAAAATGCTCATTTTTGGTAAATAATTCGGTTGATCAAAAAGTGAACACTAATAGGGAAACTATTTCTTATTTTAAAGATGTGATCTCAACAAAGCTAATGTATTTGGTCGATTTAAGTGATACTAACTAGTTTGTTGAGATATGTGTAAAAAAGAAATTAACCCAATTGAAAGTGTGTATTTTATAGGAATAATCATTGGTTGATTCGGTTATCAATTCGCGATAGGGCTAAACCAAAAATAAAGAAAAATAAGGATTTTAAGCATATTAAAATCATATTTGATTCGTTTGGTCCAATTCAATACGGTTCATAAATATACTTAAATAGTATATAGAAATGATACATTCTCAATAATTATTTATGTATTCAAATTTGCTTCAAATTCGGAAATTTCACTGAACACCAAAACAGTGTGGAACTGAATCATTCTCCAACCTTCTTATTCAGCTAGAACTATATAATTTATACAGTTAGGTAGTTTTTAAGGAAAAGAAACAAAAAGATAATCATATTCATTGACCTAAACCCATAATCAAATAGTGACGCAAACGAATGGCATCAAATCCTAATGGTGGCGACGTGTTAATTCTGCCTGCTGGACGAATTCCTATCTAGCAAAACCAAGAAGAAAAAAACCCAACTATGTATTCCAATTTGAAGACTGTTGGGATCCAAGTGTTAACCTTTATTATTTTAGGGATCATTTTCTAATTAAGTCTTATCCACGTTGATTTGGTTATTGGGGAGACTATTTATTGTTTCCTTCAGCCACATGTAAACCCTAAGTAATGGAGAACTCGAATATAGTGATTTTTCAGTCAAGAGTTAATTGCTCTCCGTGGAGTAATCTCGTTCATTTTGAACGAGGAAAACACGTAAATCTTGGTGTCGTGTGTGTTTCATTTTATTTCGTTTTCATCTTATTTGACATGATATCAGAGTTGGTTTGTCCTTAAGGTCACGTGTTAAAGTCCTCACGATCCCCAATATTAATCGTTGTCTTCAAGCACATGGTATGGCAGGCCTGTGCAAACTTCAAGCCCATGAGTTGGCTTTCGTTTGACAGGGTGTGTAAGGAAGTGGTTAAGTACCATACATGGGCCTCTCCCAACAACTTGAGTTATTGGGACTAACGGGTTTATGACCTGGTATCAGAGCCAAGAACAAGATATGTTTTGTAGATGGTACTCATTCGGGCGTTGCGAACCCAGCTGAGAGAGACGCCTTGCGGCGTTGTAACGCCATGGTTAAAGGTTGGTTAAAAACGGCCATGTCAAAGGAGGTACATATTAGTGTGCGTTTTGCGAATACTGCTCGTGAAATTTGGGTGGACTTGCAGTCTCGTTTTGGTCGGGTTAGCTCATCTCGGCTTTATAAGCTCAAGAGAAATATTAACAGTCTGGAGCAAGAGAAGATGTCTTTGTCAACCTTCTATACTCGTCTGCGGGGATACTAGGATGAGGTTCAAGCGATAATGCCCTCGCTCGATTGTACTTATGCGGGCTGTAGTTGTGAAGTCAAGCATCGTCAGTGTGAGGTGCGTGAAGGGGAGCGCCTCTTCGAATTTCCGATGGGCTTGGATGATACTTTTAGTACTGTGAAGTCACAAATCCTCGCCATGAAGCCGGTGCCATCCCTTGCTGAAGCCTACCAGCTCATCATTAACGACGAGTAGCAGCGACACATATCGCAAAGCCGGAGGCCACATTCTGAGACGGACGCTCTTCAGGCTCAGGGGGAGTGTCGTTGGGAATGCTCGGTGTCGCATGGTGTTCGCGATAGAGATCGTGACAGGGAAGGAGATAGAGACTCGGAGAACAAAATTTGGTGTACGCATTGCCAGCGTGCAGGGCATCTCAAGGAGACATGTTACCACCTCATTGGTTTTACCTCGAAGAATGTTGAGAAGGGAGATCAGCAGAGGCGACGCAATGAGAAAGGGAGTCGTCCATCAGGTGCGAAAGTGGACACGGCAACTAGTCCTCTCCCTAGTCTCACCACATCCCAGTTTGTAACTCAAGGAGTTGCTTCTCAGCGATCTGCGCCAGTATTCCCAGTCCGCACTAGAGCCTTCTTCAAATATGGTGGGTACGTTTACTAGTAATTCTTCTTCTTGGGTGATTGACTCAGGCTGCACTGAACATATTGTTAATAATAATTCATTGTTGGATGTTGAGTTGGACTCGTTGCTGACTCTACATGTCAAAATTCCTAATGGCACGGGAGTTAAAGTTAGTTGTATTGGGACGAGTTAGTTATCTAATGAGTTGCACTTGTATAGTGTTCTTCATATCCCTGAATCAGTGCAATCTACTATCTGTCAGTAGACTTACAACAGATCTTCTCGTAGCATTAATCTTGCTAAGTGACTTGTATTCAAGACTTACCATCCAAGAGGCTGATTGGGATGGGTAAGCATGTTGACGGGCTCTATTGCCTCAAGCTGTTCGACGAGGCACATCCCATTGCACATTTTGTCCGACAGTCTTTGAATACTACAGAGTTGTGGCATGCTAGGCTGGGTCATCCATTGTTGGCAAAGCTCGGTGTTTTGGAGAAGTTACTTGATTGTCCTTTAGTTCAATCAAAAGACCCTTGTCACTCTTGTTTGCGAGCTAAACAGACTCAAAGTCCTTTTGAGTCTAGTACTATTAAGACCAAGTCTGTTTTTGAACTTATTCATATTGATATCTGGGGGAGTTATAAGACAACCTCCACTTCTGGTGCACATTATTTCTTGACAGTGGTTGATGATTATAGTCGTGCAGTATGGATTTTTCTAATGTGTCAAAAATCGGATGTTGGCGGCTATTTGATGTATTTCTTTAACCATAGTAGTTAAAATCGGGATTTTACGTAAAATAAAAAATGGGGGTAGAATCGGAATCGTAAAATCGATTTGTAAAATTGTAGGATTTGATGTATTTCTGTAACACATAACACTTATAATGATAATTTCACAAGGTTAATGTTTCAATTTATCAAAGTTGATATTGAGAAGTGGTGAATTGATGATGATTAATACATTGATGTGAATTGATGATGGCTGATGGTGGATTATGTGAGAGAACTAGATGATGTTGGTGGAGGAGAAGGAAAAGAGGCGTAATTTGGCAAATTCTGGGAAAAATAAGTAAAATTGACTAGGGATTTTGAATCGTAAAATTGTATGATTTTAAAGATTTTAAGGATTTAAATCATGAATAGTGTAGGATTTTAAGGTCCATAGATTTTATAGTAAAATCAGGATCGGAACACGTAAGTAAAATCTTAAAATCGTAGGATTTTATGATTAAATCGGAATTTTGACTACTTTATCTGTTACATGGTTCATACTCAGTTTGATAGAAATGTTTGACATGTTCAGGCGAACAATGGTCTGGAATTTGCTACTGCAACGTTAATGACATAGTATGAAGAACACGATATTGTTTTGCAGACCTCGTGCACTGACAGTTCACGACAAAATGGAGTATTCGAGCGCAAACACAGGCATTTATTTGATACAGCGAGAGCCTTGCGTTTCCACGCAAACCTGCCACTTAAATTATGGGGATAATGTGTGTTGACTGCGGCATATCTCATAGATCAAATGGCTCTTGTTAGCATTGGAAACAAGTATTCGTATCAAGTTCTGTTCGCACAGATCCTCCGTACAGTCATCTCTGATCTTTCGGCTGCTTGGTGATGACTCGATATTTGCACATGTTTTCCCCTTTGTTTCTTGATTGTTTGAGCTTTAATTATCGTGGCTTTGGCCTATTTTACGCTAGGTTGTGTTTCTTTGTCACATTTCAGGTCCTAGCACATAAAGTGAAGCATAGGCGCAAGTTTCAAGTCAATCAGAGATCAATTGGCGATTAGGGAGAAGAAACTCGGGCATGACCTGAAGAAGAATGGATTTCTACCTCACTTTATGGACAAATTATCATGAAATTTTGTTATGAAAAGAAAGATGACGAGACTACGAGCGTCTGGGTTCAAACGGCGACTGATTCAGAGTCCGAACGAGGGAGAAACGAAGCTTTGAACAGGAGAGGAGGAAGAATTACGGGCAGGAGAATTACGACCGTAATTTGGCCTCCCATGCCCGTATTTTCACTGCCGAGAGGAGCTTTGGGTGCGCTGAAACATAACCAAAACGCGTGTTTTGGGGAAAATACGGGCATGGAAGAATTACGATTGTAATTCAGCCCGTAATTCGCCCAGAATCGGGTTTTTGAGGCAGATTCGAGCCAAAGGAAAGGGAGAGATGGGTTTTGGTTCCCAAACACCCAAGGGACGAACCCTAGAGAGAGAGAGCGACTTGGGAACTTTCTTGGAGCTATTTTGGAGGATTTCTTCACCATTGGAGCTCGGGAATCAAGCTTGGAGATGGAGATTGAAGATCTAGATCGGATTTCTGCAGTCTCTCTCTTCTCTATGGAGTAACTTCCCTTCACTTAGGTTTTGAGGAAACCTAGTTCCATGTGTTAGGATCTTTCTTGTATGAAGTTTTGGATGCTATATTGTTTGATTATAATCGATTGAGGCATGATTTATTGAGTCAATTGAATCTTGATCAAATTCTCTTGATTTCTGCTTTAACCTATGATAGATAGAATCTGATTAGGTTAAGAGAGCTTCCTTGATTGATAGTGGTGAATTGGTTGTGCGAGAGTCAATCAATTCACTGCTTTGTACTAGAATTCATTCCAGTAGTGGAGTTCTGTGTTCATAGCCTCAGCTTTCTATCCTGGTGAAGACTAGTCGTCTGCCGGGTAGTTTGACTGAGAGGGCTTGGTCAGCTTAAGAGATTCCAAGCTAATTTAGGATCTTCCGCAGTTTAATCATCATTAGATCAACCAAAGGTAATTGCAACTTGGACCTAATTTAGGAGCTAGGGGGAATCATACCTAAGTGAGTTCCCAACTTGTAATTAGTAGAGTAGTCAGTAGAGTAGTTTATCAATCAATCCTTAATCTAGTTTGCTAGATAATGAACTGAAGCTGAGTAATAGTAACTCTAGAGACCCGTGGATTCGATATTTATTACTTGTGCCACTATACTGCAGTCCCTTTCATTGGTTACACTTGGCCATTGTTAGGTGTTGTGTTTTAGCGTGTCAAGTTTTTGGCACCGTTGCCGGGGAATTTCTAGATTATTAGGAAAGGCAGAAGTTTGTTACTTTAGCGTTTTTCTTTTCTTTTCCACCCTTGCTTTTCACTTGGGTGTTTTTTTGTTTTTGTTGGTGCAGATCTGAATCATGGATCCTCATGGCTTCTCCAACCATTGGGGGTATCCACTACCATCCGAGTGGTATTACCCCGAGACTCCCTGGAGCAATCAAGGAGGAGAAGACTATGGATTCGGGTTTCAGTACCAACCCCCTTACTACGGAGAACAATCAGACCCCTGGGCATATCAAGAACAATCTCCTTATCAAGAAGAATTCCTCCCACAACCAGAAGGGCCATCGGAGCTAGAGTTACCCATGGCGGCCTTCACGGGCCATTCTGCAGAGCCATGCTACACTCCACAGCCAGATCCAAATTATGAGTTGAGGCTTCTCATGGAGCAGTTTGCTCGAGACAGTGAGAGATCATTGTCTAGGATGGATCTTTGTACCCAGGCCTATCGTGAAACAGAGGAGATCCTCCTGAGCCTTAAGAAGAGCGTCGATGATCTTGAGCGATCTTGTGTACAACCTGCTCCAGATCACCCTTCTGCTACCATACTAGAAGAGGAGGAGGAAGAAGAAGGCTACAAGGACATTGTGGAGCACACTGAAGTTGTCACGGAGAGCTCCCGTGATGATCATGATCAGGAATGTCCTGTCTTAGCTGACCACACCTTCCCACATCCCAAACTGTGCTTTAAAGAGGCGGGCATGAGTGAGGAGATGCAAGAAGATCTCATGAAAGAAATTGCTTGGCAACTTGCTCTCCAATCCGTGCTAGAAGAAGAAGAGCGAGAAAGGGTGCAGAAAGAAGTTGTGGAGGGTGACGAAAGTGAAGCAGAAGGAGTTCTTGATCATTTCCCAGGGGTGATACCACTTGAAGAAGAAAGGGAGGTTGAAGAAGCAATTGGCGTCCAGGCTGAGGACGGAGTTGAGGTGGAAGAGGCTTGCACCGGCGATGAGTTACATGTGATATCTCCACCAAACTTCGAGGAATTGCTTAGCAAGGACCCATTTGCAGTGTCTCTTTGCCAGACCAAGGTCACATCGACATCAGTCCCTCTTGGTGGACGCGATGGTGGTAAATCGATGTTATCATTTCTGGTTTGGGGCAATGAGACGAGAGAAGAGAAGAAGAGGTCTCGAGGGTGGAGACGTTATCTGCATCAAGTGCATGAGCCTTCATCACCTGCCACACCACATGCTCGTGACTTGAGACTCCACCTCATCGACGAGAACCTCAACTTCAAGGAGGTTCTGGGGTGGACCGAAACTTAGGAGCCATCGTCCGGCTCACGACGTGAAAGAAGCGCTTGTTGGGAGGCAACCCAACCAGTCGGTTTGCATTTCTTTCTCTTTTTCTCCTCGGTTGAGTCAGTTTTGTTATTTGATTTTAGAGTCAATAACTCTACCTTTTGTGAGATTTTGTGTGGTGTTTGTGTTCTGATTACTCTCTCTTCCTGGAATGCACCGCCTGACCCGTCCATCATCATTCACCCTTGATCTGGTAACTTCGTTCTACCCTCCTTATCTTTCCTCCATTGAGGACTATGTCGTGCTTAAGTGTGGGGGGTGTTCGATTATGTATGCGGGTGAATGTTTGGCTGTTTGTGTGCTTGGAGCCTAGTCCACTGTCCAAATTTCGATTTGAGGGCTCCAAGTACGTGTTTCCTTGCAAATTGCCTGCTCAGTATTCTTTGAATTGACAGTCTCTATAGTAATGTGCAACCTAGGGAGGTAGTGTAGCACTATGGAGGATGTTGAAGTATAAGATTTTTCCTATCTAGCTCTCTGCTGTGTCAGTTGATTTTGTGAATTAGTAGAGCTAAGACCGTTGAATTCATGTGGTAATGTGGACTCTGTTTGGATTGTGTTATGACTCGTGTATCGAACAGGGTGCTCATGTGAGAAATGAAAAGCAGTTGGTCCTCCATGTCGAAATCATTGAAATCTTAAACATGGGGTAAGCCCAACGTGTGTGGCACCGTTCATTGCACAAAATCGGGTTTTGGAAGAGATTTTAGTGATCCTTAGTGGGGGTACTCCTACAAGGTGAAGCTAAGATGTCTCTAGTACAAGTAAAACTTCCACCCGTTGAAGGGTTTGCCTACTTGAGGATGTGTTTTTAAGGGCACGGATAGAGCTTCCGACCCCCCTTAATTTCATTGACCCTCCACACGAGTTGAGGAAAAGGAGTTAAAAGAAGTACCCTGGCGAGCGCCAGGTGTACAGAAATTGCTCTTACTCGACTAATAAGGGTCGACCGTGCAAAATACTGCAGTTGGAACCCCTGCTAAGTGAAATAAAAAAAACAAGGAAAATGTGAATGAAAGTGCAAAAAGGGGTTCCAACGGTGAAATGAAGTGAAAGAGCACCCCGGTACAATGAGTCCTTGGTTGTGAGTGTTGTGAGTCCCTTTGTCCATGAACTGACTGTCTTACTTCTACTTCTTCTCATGATCCTGGCTTGAGTCTAGTACTCGCATTGAGAGAGATAGGGGACGTCTTAGAAGACCAGTTGACCTCGTAAGCTGCTATATGATCTAGGAAATCCTCTACCGACGATCGGGGTTGTTTGTTGCTATAGAGGTCTAGAGAGCTGCATTGGTTTGAGTTAGGTTTGCTTGGGGACAAGCAAACAGTTAAGTGTGGGGGAATTAGATGACTCGATATTTGCACATGTTTTCCCCTTTGTTTCTTGATCGTTTGAGCTTTAATTATCGTGGCTTTGGCCTATTTTACGCTAGGTTGTGTTTCTTTGTCACATTTCAGGTCCTAGCACATAAAGTGAAGCATAGGCGCAAGTTTCAAGTCAATCAGAGATCAATTGGCGATTAGGGAGAAGAAACTCGGGCATGACCTGAAGAAGAATGGATTTCTACCTCACTTTATGGACAAATTATCATGGAAGTTTGTTATGAAAAGAAAGAGGACGAGACTACGAGCGTCTGGGTTCAAACGGACGACTGATTCAGAGTCCGAACGAGGGAGAAACGAAGCTTTGAACAGGAGAGGAGGAAGAATTACGGGCAGGAGAATTACGACCGTAATTTGGCCTCCCATGCCCGTATTTTCACTGCCGAGAGGAGCTTTGGGTGCGCTGAAACATAACCAAAACGCGTGTTTTGGGCAAAATACGGGCATGGAAGAATTACGACTGTAATTCAGCCCGTAATTCGCCCAGAATCGGGTTTTTGAGGCAGATTCGAGCCAAAGGAAAGGTAGAGCTGGGTTTTGGTTCCCAAACACCCAAGGGACGAACCCTAGAGAGAGAGCGACTTGGGAACTTTCTTGGAGCTATTTTGGAGGATTTCTTCACCATTGGAGCTCGGGAATCAAGCTTGGAGATGGAGATTGAAGATCTAGATCAGATTTCTGCAGTCTCTCTCTTCTCTATGGAGTAACTTCCCTTCACTTAGGTTTTGAGGAACCCTAGTTCCATGTGTTAGGATCTTTCTTGTATGAAGTTTTGGATGCTATATTGTTTGATTATAATCGATTGAGGCATGATTTATTGAGTCAATTGAATCTTGATCAAATTCTCTTGATTTCTGCTTTAACCTATGATAGATAGAATCTGATTAGGTTAAGAGAGCTTCCTTGATTGATAGTGGTGAATTGGTTGTGCGAGAGTCAATCAATTCACTGCTTTGTACTAGAATTCATTCCAGTAGTGGAGTTCTGTGTTCATAGCCTCAGCTTTCTATCCTGGTGAAGACTAGTCGTCTGCCGGGTAGTTTGACTGAGAGGGCTTGGTCAGCTTAAGAGATTCCAAGCTAATTTAGGATCTTCCGCAGTTTAATCATCATTAGATCAACCAAAGGTAATTGCAACTTGGACCTAATTTAGGAGCTAGGGGGAATCATACCTAAGTGAGTTCCCAACTTGTAATTAGTATAGTAGTCAGTAGAGTAGTTTATCAATCAATCCTTAATCTAGTTTGCTAGATAATGAACTGAAGCTGAGTAATAGTAACTCTAGAGACCCGTGGATTCGATATTTATTACTTGTGCCACTATACTGCAGTCCCTTTCATTGGTTACACTTGGCCATTGTTAGGTGTTGTGTTTTAGCGTGTCACTTGGCGTATGTGAAGGATAATCATCAGGGTCTGCATAAATTCTCTGATCAGGGTCGACCTAGTATCTTTCTTAAGTATCCCTCCACTCAACACAGTTACCGCATTTATGATCTTGAAAAACATGTTATCTACACCTCCTAGGATGTGAGCTTCTTGGAGGACATTTATCCCTATCATGTTGTTAATCATGAAGCTTTCTTGAATTCGGCAGAGGTGTCTCAGCCACATTTTGGTGTTTCGCCCCAGATTTTTTATGATGATAACGAGCATCGTTCTAGTCCGTTAGTTGTCATTTTTATGCCAGTTGAGAGGTCTCGTTCTTCATCAGGTGGCTCTTCTTTGCCTTATCAAGTTCTTTGACTTCCGATGTGGACGATCAATCCACACCTGCCTCGTGTCCTTCTCCTCATCTGGATAGTTCTTCTTTCTCTCCTGCCACGCAAGTGGACTCACCCGAGTCGAGCCCCTAGCCGACTGCTCCAGCAGCTCCTCTTTCTCGTCATGGTGATCGTGTATGGGCGCCTTCTACACGATTGCGTGGGTATGATGTGCACCTTCCTGGTTCAGCTCATTCGGTTGAAGTTGAACATCCCCTTGAAGATTTTTAGTGTTATGATCGCCTTTCTTTTGTGCATCATGCTTTTGTCACGGCTGCTACTTAATTTGAAGAGACGACTTATATCTATTAAGTTATTCATGATAAGCATTGGAGTGAAGCCATGCAGTGAGAAATTGACGCTTTGATCGCCAACAGTGTCGGCCCTTGGTTCATCTTCCTCCCAGGAAACACACTTTTGCGTGCCGCTGGGTTTTTATGATCAAGTTTAATCCTGATGGCACAACCGAGCGCTACAAGGCTCGTCTTGTTGCCAAGGGCTATACTTTTAAGGAATATATCTTCACGATACTTTTTATCCGATTTCCAAGTTCGTCACCATATGTTGTCTCCTCCCTATAGTCGTTACTCATAATTGGCATATTCACCAGCTTGACGTGAATAATGCCTTCCTTCATGGTGATCTTCATGAAGAGGTTTATATGGAGATTCCACAAGGTTTTGCTCGTCCTAGTGACATGAGAGTTTGTCGCCTGCACAAATCAATCTAAGGGTTACGACATGCTTCGCGTAACTGATATCAGAAGTTTACACAAGCTCTTCTTATGCTTGGTATTGTTCAAAGTCGCGCGGTTCATGCATTGTTCATCTACTGGCGCGCCTCTATCTATGTCACAACTCTCATCTATGTCGATGATGTGATTCTTTCCAGGACAAATTTTTCCTTTATTTCCCATGTTAAAGACTATTTGCATGTGCAATTTACTATCAAGGATCTTAGGCCCCTGAAGTTCTCTTGGGGATAGAGGTAGCTCGCTCTCCCAAAGGCATTGTTTTTTATCAGCGGAAATATGTCTTGGATAATCTTGCTGACACAAGTCTTAGTGTCGCTCGCCCTAATCCCACTCCCATTGAGCAACAACATCACCTTGGTCGTGATGACTCTCCTCCTGCAGTTGATGCTAGTGCGTACTGCAGGCTTATTGGTCGTGTATTGTACCTCACGGTGACGCGTCCTAATATCACATATGTTGTTAACTTGCTTAGTCAGGTGATGAATGCGCCTACCAAGACTCGCGAAGAGGATGCTATCTGCGTCCTTTGATATATGAAATCCACTCCTAGTCGTGGTCTATTTTTCTGGCGTCTAATCCTCTTATTCTTACTGCCTTTTGTGATGCAGACTGGGGGGGGTTGTCCTCTTTCAAGACGTTCTTCTTCAGGCTATTTTATCACTTTTTGTGTTGTACCCATTGCTTGGTGTACCAAGAAACAACCAGTTGTGGTTCGTTCCTCGGCTGAAGTAGACATTATCGGGCTATGGCTAGAAGGGTTAGTGAGGTCTTGTGGTTGCTCTGGTTACTGCGTGATTTGGGGGTCTCGATTTCCAATCCTACTCCGCTATATTGTGACAATCAGGTTTCTCTTCATATTGTTGTTAATCCAGTACCTTTTCCATGAACGGACTAAGCACGTGAAGATGGATTGTTATTTTGTACGAGAACGGGTGCAATCTCGCAATATAGCTCCTCAGAAGGTCACGACTTCGGAGCAGCCTACAGATTTGTTCACGAAAGGTCTGAACGTTGATTAGTTTGGTCATCTTCTTGGAAAGCGCAACCTTCTCAACATTCACTCCTTCGCTTGAGGGGGAGTGTTGTGATCCCTAGTGTTAACCCTTATTACTTTAGGGATCATTTTATAATTAAGTCTTCCCCACATTGCCTTGGTTATTAGGGAGACTATTTATTGTTTCCTTCAGTCGCATGTAAACCCTAAGTAAGGGAGAATATGAAGCAACTTCGTCCCATCAGCTTCTGTCAGTTTGTGTATAAGATCATCACCAAAATTATGGCTGAAAGACTGGCTAAGTGGTTACCCAGAATTGTGTCTGAAGGGCAAAATGCTTTCATCCGTGAACGCCAAATTGTGGAAAATGTCCTTCTGGGGCATGAATTGATGCACTACTTGAAAATCAAAACGCGAGGAAAGAAAGGGTACATGGCTCTTAAGGTTGACATGGAAAAGGCCTATGATAGAGTCGAATGGCCGTTTCTCCTGGCGATTCTGGACAAGTTAGGTTTTAATACCACGTGGCAGGGATGGATTCATGAATGCCTCCGGTCAAGCTCTTTCTCGGTTTGGATGAATGGCTCTCCTAAAGGGTTTTTCACAGCCTCGAGGGGGCTCCGACAGGGAGACCCTTTATCTCCTCTCCTCTTTGTATTATGCACGGAAGGGTTTGCAGCCCTGCTCAGTAAAGCTATCTCGGAAAAGAGATTGGAAGGAGTTAAGGTGGCCCCTAGGGCTCCTCGGGTTTCGCACCTGTTTTTCGCTGATGATTCGTATTTGTTCCTCCGGGGATCCCTTCAGGAGTGCGAAAACCTGATTTTGGTGCTTAATGAGTATGAGGAGCTTAGTGGCCAGCGGGTTAATTTGGATAAATCAGCAGTTTGCTTTAGCCGGAATATTTCCCTCCCGGATCAGGAATTCCTCGCCCAAATTCTCGACGTGGGGCAGTAGGAGTCCATGATAAGTACCTGGGATTACCTACCCTGATCGCCCGATCGAAAATGGATACGTTCCGATATCTGGAGGAAAATTTACTTGCTCGTCTGCAGGGGTGGAAGCAAAGGACCCTATCTTGGGCCGCGAAAGAGACGTTGATCAAATCAGTGGCTTTAGCTTTACCGCTACATGTTATGTCCTGCTTTCGTCTTCCTCTCTCGTTGTGCCGCCTTCTGGATCGACATGTGGCCAGATTTTGGTGGGGAGTGACGAATGGAGAGTCTAAGATCCGATGGATGTCCTGGCGTAACATGTGCAGAAGCAAGCATGATGGGGGGATGGGATTTCGCAGGTTGAGCACTTCAACCAAGCGTTGCTGGCTAAAATTGGATGGAGGATCCTCAATGATCCCTCGTCCCTACTGGCTCAGGTGTATAAGGGTAAATATTTCCCCAGGGGGGATTTCCTTCGGGCCACGGCTAGATCTCGCCCGTCGTGGGGCTGGCAAAGCATTCTTTTTGGGCGGCAGTTGTTAGTGAAAGGCCTTAGGTGGCAAATTGGAAATGGTCTGGCCGCCCCGCTGTTGGAAAACAATTGGATCCCTCGGTTGCACCCTGACAACCCAGTTCATAATCCGCGCGTTATGCCTAGTGGGGGAAACCCGGTGGTGGCTGAGGTAATTGTCTCTGGTGAGGGGCGTTGGTGTGAGGAAAGGCTGAGTCAGTGGTTTGACCCCCCGACTTGTCGAGCGATTAAGGAGATCCCGCTTCCTAGTGAGAATATTGAGGATCGACTGATCTGGCATATGACGTCTGATGGGGTTTTCACTGTGAAGTCAGCTTACCATTTGGTTGTTCTTCTGGATAAACAAGAAGGCCAGTGGCGGGCTACGACCAGTTGGATGGATCGTTCGAGTTGGATTAAGGTTTGGAATGCCCCTATTCCCCCTAAGTTGCGTATCTTCCTCTGGCAACTTCTTAATCGGCTGCTCCCTACGACGGAGGCTCTGATTGAGAAGGAAATTCTTGTCCATCCTCGATGCCCGGTTTGTTGGGCTGAGTCGGAGACAATGGAGCATCTGTTCCTTGAATGTCCAGTGGCCCGGGCGATGTGGGATTATGCGGGGTTAGAGTACCTTGGGCAAGCCCTGCCTAGGCATACGTTTCCTTTATTCCTAAAAAGGCTGCTGATGTGTATTCAGCAACCCCACCTGCTGATGGCAGTTGTCGCTGTTCTTTGGCGGATCTGGCGTTCGCGGAATTGGGTTGTTTTTTAGGGCAAATAATTTGGGATCCCAGCTCTTATGCGACAGTTTAATCAGCAGGTACAGGAGTGGGTAAACTTGCCTGGGGATAGGGTTCCTCTTCGGGCCCCTGCTACGTCTAATATGCCGCAGGGTACGGTCACTCCTCCTGGGTCGTTCATTTGTCGGTGGGATGGCGCTACCAGGCGTGGCTCGCATTCGGCAGGTGGGATGGTTATCCTGTCGTCTGATGGGTTGGTGGTAGGGGCAAGGGGTGTTCAGTTTGATGTCCTTGATGATCCTCTAGTTGTTGAGATGCTCACGCTCCGGGAGGCAATTTGTTGGTGCTCTGCGGCAGGGTTGATGGAGGTTTGCTTTGAAGGAGATGCGCTGGTGATTATTGAGAAGCTCTCTAGGGCTGAGGTCCGTGATAGCCGGATTGGAGCTCTTCTTGAAGAAGTGCTGTTTTGCTTATCTAACCAGCAAGGGTTTAGTGTTCGGTTTGTAGGTCGGCGTCATAATAGGGGGTAGCCCACTTGGTGGCTCGGAAGGCCCTTCTTTTGTACCCGTCTGCAAGTCGGTTCTTTGATTTTGAGGCCTGGCTCCGTTCCAGGATGTAAACTTATCTCTGTTCTGATCAATATAAGATTATCTTTTGTCAAAAAAATGAAGTACATAATAATTAATTCGAAATGGGATTGAGGAGAAGCATTCTGAGGATAACACAACCCAAACTCATCGTGTTGATAATTTTGTTGACTCATTCCGATCCCGATCCACGGATGGTAAATAACCTGAGAAATTGTTAGTAGTGGAGCCATAAATCTCAACGAATAATGGAGAATAACTTGAATTGTGGTAATTAAGAAATAGAGTGTTAACACTTTATTGACTATTTTAATTATTAAATTTGTACAAAATTTATAGGCCAAATACACTTGTGTAGCCAAAACTTTGACGATTTTTCCAAATATAGCCACTTTTGCCGAAATACCAGAAATAGCCACTTCCGTCTAATTATTTGACGGTGTTAGTTAACGTGCTGACTGGACTAACGGATTGTCCGACGTGGCGATTTCCGAACCATAAGTATTTTCCACGTGGATTTAAAAAAATATATTAAAAGGTTAGGAAAAAGGTAAAAAGCTTTGTATTTCCCACGTACATAAACTTAACAAACAAAAACAACAAAAAAATCCATAAAAAAACTCCATCACCAACACAGCGTTGCAAACCCTTCCCAACCTGTTCATCTTCTTCCACAGCGTCCCTCGCCCTCAACCCCACCCCACCCCAAATTCACCGCCGCCTCCCTCGCCCTCAACCTCTCCACCTTCTTGCAAACTTCTCTCTACTACAATCCCTCTCCTCTCTTTCTCTTTATTCCCCTTGCGTGCGTTACCCCAGCCGTCACTCCTATTAAAAAAATCCTCCCGGATCTGCTTCCGATATCAGTCAAACCAGTAGCAACTCCGTAGAAGCCGCGCGAGCCTCCTCTATTTCTGCTGCTCGAGCAGCCCTTCTTACGAATCCTGAGGTTAATCAAGCATCTATCATCTGCTCCTGCCCCTCCGCGAAATCCCTCAGATCTCGCATGATTTCGAGCTTATTCGCCGGATCCATGGCGAGGGTCTCAGTTTCACTGGCGGATGCAGGAGAAGAAGTCGTCATCTTCCTTGTTTCAATATCCTTCGCCGACAACAGAGGCAGATGGGTGTGGGTAAACGCGAAATCTCTAATATCCAATTGATAGCTTCGTCCAATTCTTTATACCCAATTGAGGGTGTGAATTTTTTGTTTCGTTTTTGACATAAGCAGCAGCTGTTGTTGTTTGTTCCTTCTTCGGATGTAATGCTTAGTTAGTTATATAGGAAAACAGATCATGCCTCAACAAAAGAGAGTGAAGGTAAGGGATTGTGTGTGAATTGGCTTCTCCATCGCATATAGGAAAACAGGCTTGTTCATCGCATCTCCTCCTGCAATTTCCTGGTAAATTGTGTGTGTGTGTGTGTGTGTTTTTTTTTTTTGGCATACCTGGTGTGGTTATCATCGCTGGTTGGTAGCAAGAGAGATTGGCAGTAATGACGGACGGGAGCAACGACGACGATTTGGGGTAGTGGTAGTGATTGGGGGTGGGGACGATGGAGATGAAGGGAAGAATTGATTTTTGTATTTGTATGATTTTTTATTTATTTTTAAATTAAAATATGACATGGCATCCATGTGACAAGTGTTGTTGAGTTGTCGATGATGTGTCCGTTGAGTTGGCAGCCAAGCAAGCATTCTGTTAGTTTGACTAACGGTGTCATTGATGCTGTCAAACTATGTAACGGAAATGGCTATATTTGTCATCGAACTTTCAAAATTCTGGCTATTTCTGGTATTTCTTTAAAAGTGGCTATATTTGTTACAACCGTTAAAGTTTTGACTATGCAAGTGAATTTGGCCAAATTTATATATAATTTTATCTATATTTCAAAGTTGAGTGGGGCTACAATCCCTTCTATCTACTAACATGGCTCCACCACTGGAGATTGGGACATTTTCGGCATTGTTCACATCCCAACTTCAACTACTTGTCCTGGTCTTACTCATGTTAATCTTTAATCCAGTAATGCTCTGAAAACATACTAATGCGGCCAACACATTAGAAACTTCTTCTTCATTGGCTTCGTTGAAAATGATTGCATCGTCAGCATATAACACGTGTGTCACCTCTCCTTGGTGTTTGGATTCATTAATATAGAAACCTGAAAGATACCCTGCCTCTTTGATTTCCGCTGCGTCGCCACCACTGAACTCTAGCCACCACAACGTTGTCTTAAGATAAACAACGTCGCTTCATAACATCGCGGTGTCGTTGAACTTACTCAGCAACTCCGTGGAACTTGTAACACCATCGTTGGGCTCACACGTATGGCCCCTGGCTCGCATTCTTGTTTTGTATCAAACAACATTGTTTCAAGTATCACGGCGTTGTTGGATCTTGTTCGCGGTGTCGTTTTCTTCCCCAAATAACTCAGTTTGTTTTTTTACTCGCGACATTGTTTTATATTAAAATTAAACACTGTCCTTTTCTAATATGCGGTGTTGTTGATACCTCTCGCGGCGTCGTTTTCAACTAAACGACACCGTCCAAAATAATCATTAAAAATATCAATGAATTAAACCGGCCATTCTTAAAACTTGGCCATTGTGATATTTAATTGAAAACAATGTCGCTCTTTGTATTATGGGCGACTTTGAACTCGCGTTGTACTTGACGACCCTTGGACCAAGCTCTTACCCACTTCGATATTGTTTTTAACTAAACGGTATAGCTTACCAATACCATAGCGTTGTTGATACTTCACGCAGTATCGTTTTTAGCTAAACAAAACACAACACGATTTCCTAGTATACATTAATCTCAAACGTCCATATAAGTTTAAATAACAACATAAACCCTAGCTCCCCAGGTGATTATAAAAAAAAACAACATAAACCCTAGCTAACATTCCAGATTTCAATCTTCTCCTTTTCTCGGCCGTATCGTCTTCTTTCCCTTCCTTTCTGTTCAGCCTATGTGTTTCTCACTTGGTAATGGCGTCGACACTCCTAATCCCTTGTCCACCCGCACTCAATTCTCCTCTTCAACAATGGCCGCCTAACAGTGATAGGATTTAGATTATTTTATTTCCTCCTTGTTTTAGGACTTTAATACACAATTAGTTTTAGATCTATTTTTCTTCGAAATGTTTCTTTTGTTTTCTCTTCTAGAATTGACGACGACAATGAAGTCATATGAAAGATTGCGGATGTTGCTCGGGTGATGCTACGTCGGAGTGGTATCTGCGGCGTTTCGGTAACGGGGACGATTGAGAATGATAGAACAAGCACCGGCAAACATGTTTTCTATTGTGATTTTGGTGTAATTTTCCCCCCCCCTTTTCTATTTGTTCTGTTTGTAAATTAAATGTAAAAACAAATTAGAATTTTTTTCGTAGATACAACAATTGCAATGTATTATTATTATTATTGTTATATCCAATTATGGATAAGTTCAATTGAGATGGCGTATTGACCCTTTAAAGAGAAAATGAGACATAATATATATTGTCCCCAAATACAAATTTGCCAGAAGCCTCCTAACAGACTTGAATTTGATATTTAAAGGAACGATATGTCGACTCTATAGAAAAAAAATGGGGACTATATATTATCCCATATAAGCACAACACAATCATGAAATCGATTATGTGGGATAATTATTTGTTCCTGAAAATGATGCTTAGGAGACGACTTATTGTCGTTACAGTTATAACTATAGGGA
Organism: Linum tenue; assembly: GCA_946122785.1. Classification (NCBI taxonomy): domain Eukaryota; kingdom Viridiplantae; phylum Streptophyta; class Magnoliopsida; order Malpighiales; family Linaceae; genus Linum; species Linum tenue. The sequence goes on along the minus strand of CAMGYJ010000011.1, from coordinate 39,595,583 downwards.
CGACGTATTGTCTTTCATAAAAGAAAATGAGACGACGACTTGTGAATATTGGGGACGACTGTCATCCCTAGTAATAGGGACGACCTAAATTTCATCATCCCAAAAAAATAGAGGACAAGAGTATAGGGAACAACATATTGGGGACGACTGAGTCGTTTCCCAAAACTATAAGGACGATTTTTCCTATTTCTTCTTTTTGTAGTGATAGGGAAGAGTATAGAGAATGATTTGGCAGGAGAGGGGCGGCAGAAAGAAATGGGACAACCTTTCTACTTTTTTTTTCTTCTTCCAGTTTTGGAGTTCTTCTTCGGTTCTCTTTAGCCTAGCGATGGATTGGGAAGATGGGGAGCCCTTACAGTAAAGCACAAAAACTGAAACAGTAAAAGAGTAGGGTAATGTCTATTTTTTATCCAAACCTTTTTCGGATTCTTTTTTATTAGCCAAACCTATCGAAATACTAAGAATTAACCAAATGTTAACTTTCAGTTAGCAATTTTGTTAGTAATATTGACTTGGCAACATGATACTGATTTGGAAGAGACACATGAATGTCAACATTCCAAAATTTTAGTATTTTAACTAAGAAAAGAGTTAAAAAATTATTAACGATAACGTAAAAATGGATAATATTTTGATTCATTATGAAAGATTTGGATAATTAATAGTATTTTAATAAGTTTGGATAAAAAATAGAAATTAAAAAAATGTACCACTAATTATATAGAATAGAATAGAACGAGAGAAGAAAGCCCAAAGCCAGATAATTAGTGGATGGATCTTCTTGTCTATCAAAAAATATAAAAAATAAATCCAGATTCCAGAGAGGTAACGAGAAAAGTAACTTTGAAGTATGAATTTCTGCTTCTCCAAAAAAAAAGTCTGAACTTCTGGATCACTTGCAGTTGTAGAAGCTAATTTCAAAGCGTAAATCAATCGCAATCGCTGTTGAGGGAAACGGTATCGTTTCCATATAGATAGGTTAGATAGGTTATTGGTTCATGGTTGAACCGGTTAGATAGGTTAGGTGTTAACCAATGTTTAGTTAGTTGAGTTGTACTAGAGTCATATAAAAGGGAAAGTAATCCCTAAGTCCAAACCACGAATTCTGTTCTTCTTCATCAATTCAATCATTCTGTTAAGAGTTTGACATGGTATCAGAGCCATCAGGGCAATCTTGATTTCGTTTCTATCCTTTCTTCTCTGCAACAATGGCGTTCGCTAATCAGACTTCTACCTCGGTTCCGCAACCATCACCGATTCCATCCGTTCCTCCGCTCACCACTGCCGTCGATCTCGATCCGAACAGTCCGTTCTTCATTCATCCTGCAGAGAGTCTTAGCCAGCAATTGGTTCCTCCAGTTCTTGATGAACCCAATTACGCAACCTGGCAGCGCGCGATGATTCGAGCCTTATCGACGAAGAACAAGCTCCAATTTCTTGATGGCACAATCGCGAAGCCTCCTCCTGGCGATCCTCTCCTTCGTGCCTGGTCAAGAAACAACACTTTGCTCCTTGGCTGGATTCTTCGATCGGTCTCTCCGTCGATTGCTCTAGGGTTTTAGTGGTTCGAAGATGCGCTAGTCGTCTGGAATGAGTTGCGCGAACGATTCTCTCGCGGCAACAATTTCCGCATCGCTGAGCTTCAAGAAGATCTCTTTCGCTTCAAGCAGGGCTCTTAGTCTGTAAGTGCCTATTTCACCCAGACGACTACTTGGATGCATGAACTGGATAATTTCTTGCCGCTTCCACCTTGTCAAACTCTTAACAGAATGATTGAATTGATGAAGAAGAACAGAATTCGTGGTTTGGACTTAGGGATTACTTTCCCTTTTATATGACTCTAGTACAACTCAACTAACTAAACATTGGTTAACACCTAACCTATCTAACCGGTTCAACCATGAACCAATAACCTATCTAACCTATCTATATGGAAACGATACTGTTTCCCTCAACACCCCCCGCAAGCTGACCATGTATGGAATGGATGGGCAGCTTGGATATGAGCTCCTGAAAAATGGACACACCAACAGCCTTGGTGAAGGGATCTGCAAGTTGCTTCTCCGTTGGAATGTAGGTGACGTTGAGGAAGCCTCGTTGCATCTGATCACACACAAGATGGCAGTCGAGCTCTATATGCTTGGTGCGCTTATGCTCGACTGGGTTGGATGCCATATGGATGGCTGATTTGCTGTCACAGTGTACCTGTAATGGGAGCTGTACATGCTGATGCTGTCACAGCGGACAAATCAATACTAACTTTCTTCTTTTCCGGGGGCGAGTTTTTCCATCACACTCTCTCATTGTCATTGACCTCCGTCTCCCTCATCTGATCACTCTTTCCCCTTTTTCTCCCTTCTTCAACCCCAAAGCTCTTTCACTCTCCACTTGCGATTTCAACACTGTATTGAGCTGGGACTTTTCTGGATTCCTGATCTGGGTCATATCAAAGTTCCGACCTTTTGACGGTTTCAATCTGTATCGAGATTCTTGTGCGCTCTTAACCTCATGATCCCATTGCTTCTTCTTCCGTTGTGCATTGCTGAATCACTCGCATCTGGGTATGCTTGATCTCGGCCGATATTGTAGCTCGAGAGCTGGATTTGAAATATCATGAGCACTTATTCAAACAGCCCAAAGTCTTTTAATGCATATCCACGGGGCGATTTCGTTGATCTAGAATCGGCCACATTGAAAAGGCCCCGCAAGTCCAAGAGTTCTTCCTCTCTTCACCCTTTGCGGATGCTCAAATCTTTAGGAAATGGTTTCCAGTATCACTACAAACTGCATCCACTGCGGGTACTCTTCATTTCCCTGTTGTTTGGGGTATCAGTTCTCATAATTGTGTCTGTTTACCAGAGCCACCACAGATCAATGAGTTATTACCAGAGTTTGGATTTGGAACCGAAGGAGTATCCATATGCCAATCTGAAGAATCTTGTGATGGTTGCGGGACATTCTATTTATACGACTAGTAGTTGTGGTGATGCTGATAAGGAGGATTCTTGGTTTTTGGAGCCTTACCAGAAGCATCCAGGTCAAGCTGCTACATTCCTGGCTCACATACAAGAAGGGGTTGAGAATGTGGCAAAGGATAAACAAGCTTTGCTTTTGTTTAGTGGTGGTGAAACTAGGAAAAATGCTGGTCCGAGGAGTGAGGCCCAGAGTTACTGGGCTGTTGCTGAATCGAAAAAATGGTTTGGTGAGTTCTTGCACTTCACTCACATTGTTTTGAAGCGGATTTCCAAGATAGTGTTTATGTGCACTCCAAGAATAACTTTCAAGCTTTTCATAGTTTAATCTCTTGTGCTTGTATTTACTCCCCAGTTGACTATGTCTAATGGCCATTTGATAATCTTATAAATATTAAATAGTAATTAATGTCCAAGTAATTGTTTAAGCAGTCTATGTATCTTCATGCACTATATATGGTTTCTCCATTACATCCAATTGGATTGCCTTTGAGAATTTAATTGTGAACTTCCTTCTAGTGTTTAGGATATCTGTCTCGGAACTCATAGGAAGCCTTCTTTTTGTTGATCTCTTTGGCTTGATTATGACACCGTTGCTGAAATTTGTAATTAGTAAGTTTCTCCCAGTTGTTGCTAAATGTGCTACTTCAAATAATAGACACCCATGCCAGCGTACCTGATCATATTTCACATTAGCAGCTGCCTCTGTGTCTTCAGGATGTCTGATACTTTACAGAATCCCACTCAGCATAAATGATTCATGATTCTCAATTGATTAACTTCCTCCTGATGTAGCACAGGAGACTCTAGTAGTTTTTCCAAGCAGCAGGATCTCTGCTTCTGCTAATCTAAGCTGGCTTTACTTGCGTGTCTGTGACGCACGCCAGAATGGAAAGGGTGAAAAGTTCATCAGTAACTTGAACCACTGTTTTTCTACAAACCAAGCAGCATATTCCTTTCTTAAGTTTGTAGGTTAACCTGTTATTGTCAAGTTCTACTGCATTGCATTGACTGTTGTTATTGTAATTTTGCATTAACCAAGCAATTACAATATTCTGCCCAAAATTTTATTGGTTTAAATCTTCCAAAATCTTAATCGGAACCCTTTGATGGTCACAGGTAATGAAGACAGTGTGAAATGGAGGACACTGACTGAAGAACATGCAAGAGACAGCTTTGAAAACCTTCTGTTCAGCGTATGCCGGTTCAAAGAGCTTACTGGAACTTATCCCCAAAATATAACGGTATGTGCATCGCACTTACAGGTTTTCTATCTGAGGTAGAAAGGTCCAAATGGCGAGATGCCTGCTGGCAGTGTATTTGGTATGCCAATATTTAGCCTTAGAAATAAAACAATAGAAAGTAGTTCATTACCTTTGCTCGTGATAGGGGTTAGCAATTGGCATGGGCCCAGTTTAGTTTAAACTATACCTGATTAAAAAAACCCCAAACCAACCTGTATATTGCAGGGGGACGCACTGTAAGTCCAATCAGTGAGTCTTTCCTGAGAACTGAATATTATGCAGTTTAGGTGCAGTTTGGGCCATGAGGCACAGTGAAAATGAGCTGGAAAACAGAATGGACTTGGGGTCATTTTGGTCAGCTTTCTTGGTTGTTAGAACACCCGTGGTTGCTCTTACCCTTAGCCTGTGCTATATGTAACCTTTTGTTAGTATTTGATGCAGGTGGTTAGTTATGATTTCAAGGAGGAAAGATTTGCTCAACTGCATCGATCATCAATTCGGTTCCCTGAGTCAAATTTCTTCTACTCTGGCACCCCAGCCTCACCGGCAGCAAAAGAAGCAGCTGCGAAAGGTGAGGCATTAGTGAGGTATCAGTTTCTAGAAGATCCATATGGCTGTCGAGGCTCACTCTGGCGTAAGAAGCTCGGTCGTGATCCATTCCATCGGTCCATCCCGTATCCGAACGGCTGCCCAGAAATCGATGGTCTGTTCAGATACTGTGGACAAACTCTCTATCCAGGTTCTCTTCCGTGGGATTAACCAGTAAAAATTTTCTCTTTAATTCTTCATATAGAGGGTAAAGCTAGAAACTTTTCAGCATATTGGTTGAGTAGATAATACAAAAGCTTGTTCTCTGCTGCACCCTTCTTGCATAGTGTTGATAATACATCATCATCTCACAACAATATTTTATACAGAGAAAACTAAGTCCAAATTAGTTCTATGCTTTTCTAGTTGCAATTAAGAACTATGATCGGAAATCTGGCAGTGAAAATACATGATGTTGCTGTATTTGGCTGAAACACTGCAAATCATTAACATTGATGAAATGAAAGACCCATTTTGGCTTATGGTTCGAGCTCTACAATGGCTGCTGGTAAGTATGTGGTAGTTGTATATATGAACTTCTACCAACAGAGAATTAAAAGTTAGGAAGACCCCTCTTCTTTTTTTTTTTTAATGTGGACCAACATCTGTTCGAACTTCGAACTGGTTGAAGTATCATAGCAAAATAGTGATACAACAGCATGAGTTTGGTCTTTAAAATGCAGTTCAACCAGTACCATCAGTTGATACGATACATTATCACAAACATTAGAAATTCAGGGTCGGTTAGTACTACACTGGACTGGATGAGATAGTGTTTATTCCATCCAGCAATTGATTGAAGCGTTTGCATTTATAAAAGAAAGGACATAGTAAAGGATTATTAAAGAAAATGATACACAATTGTCAAATTCTCCCATTGAAGGAGGCATCTTGACATCTCCAAAGTTGCAGAGAGTGACTACCGACTCTACACTTGCCCACTATATCCAGTGCCCTTCATAACAGAGCAGAGCACCCAGAACTCTCAGCCACAGTGGCCACGACAGCCTCGCCAACACTGAACCCACCGCCTTTAAGAACGCCGGCGAGCAATTCCCCACGGTCCATGAAGAACTCGGTCTTCACTATCTTCATGCTCTCATCAACCTCAAACAATCCCATTCCAAACACCTCAATCATTTCCCCGGTTGGAGGGTAACCTTTGTACGGACCTTCCATATAACCCCAATGCCTGTACTTGAATGCAAATTACTGGAGGATCGGAGGAAACTTGGATCATCAATCTCCAGAGTAAACCCGCGTGGGAACACGGTCGTGATTGTCGAGTGAGATGTCCCTGCGGTTACTTCGGCAGGGTTGTAGGCTTGTAGCCTCGTAGGTTTTTTTGGTAATGGATTAATGATGTTTGGAGTTATAAATTGTAGCTCTCTTGAAGTTTCCATGTTTCTTCCAGGTTGGTCCCTTTCCTGCCGTTAATGCTTAGGGTGATTCTCTCGTTCATTTGACTTGAAATCAGCTGGGCTAACCTTGTGGATGATCTCCATTTCGTAGGTCTTCACATTTCATAGGTTTTCATTTTGGTCCAAAATGAGAAAAGGAAAACTTACGAGACTCTCTGAACCAATGATAATGAATAAGGAAATGAAAGAAGATCCTCATTTTATTAGAACAAATTAGTTCTTGATTGTCATACCTGTTTATCAGTGTCAAGTCTATTGCTCGAATTTATACAAAATCCCGAGCATTACCAGTTAAATTAAACAAGAAGTATGTTGGACATGTTTACTTCCATATGGCAAATCAATCTTCTTTTAAGAAAATATGGAAGATAATAATATAAGATTCATACTTGACTTAAATCTCAACAATTTAAATTATTTTGACAAAGCTAAATCTTCATATCAGGAAACATGATTACTACTACAGAAATGGGTGTAATGGGAACCATTTTTTTCTTTACCTAATTCAGCCCTTTTCATAGCTTGTCGACAACTTCATAGCTTGGAGGGGCACCAAACCTCCACATAATGTTCTTCTCGCCTTCTCCATGGAAGAAATCTTTGTACTTATCACTTTTGTATTCCGAAACTCTCATTTCCTCCTCTTTTTTTTTTTTTGGAACTATACATTTGCAAGGGGAGCTTTTAAAGCAATCTAACCTATTTTACCATTTCTTCCCTTACCTTACCTGAGCTCTTTCCTCTTTTCATAGCTTGTCGACAACTTCATAGCTTGGAGGGGCACCAAACCTCCACACAGTGTTCTTCTCGTCTTCTCCATAGAAGAAATCTTTGTACTTGTTACTTTTGTATTCCGAAACTCTTTTTTTTGTTGTTGGGAACTATGGATTTGCAAGGGGAGCTTTTAAAGCAACCTAACCTACTTTACCATTTTCCACCTTACCTGAGTTCTTCCCTCTTCGAAGAGCTTGTTGATAACTTCATATAGCTTGGAGGGGCCCCAAACCCCCACATAGTGTTCTTCTCGCCTTCTCCATAGAAGAAATCTATATACTTGTCGCTCCGAAACTCCCATTTCCTTCCTTTTTTTGGGAACTATGGATTTGCAAGGGGAGCATCTAAAGCAACCTAACCTACTTTACCATTTTCCCCCTTACTTGAGTTGTTCCCTCTTCGAAGATCGTGTCGATAACTTCATAGCTTTGAGGGGCACTAAACCTCCACACAGTGTTCTTCTCGCCTTCTCCATAGAGGAAATCTTTGTACTTGTCGCTTTTGTATTTCGAAACACTCATGTCTCCTTTTTTTTTTTGAACTATGAATTTGCAAGGGGAGCTTTTATAGCAACCTAACCTTGATCTTATTTTTAGAGGAATGTGAGGTTTTTTGGGAACTATGAATTTGCAAGGGGACCTTTTTAATATCTTGTGTCCATCTTGTTCATCTGTCCCCTATCTGGCGGCAATTGTTTGAGCCGAGAATATCCAATCAATATTATTCCCCACATGTCTGAATTCCTCTAACTGCCTTACGTCAACGAACTACATAAGAAACTTATGGTTTTTGGCGCTCGCTAGTCCTCCTACGATCAAGTCAAAAGATTGCTTTCAGAGAGAGAAGTGCTAAACTTTCTGTTTATAATGAAAGAATCCAACCCCTCAATTGTAGTTACATTTCACCTATTTATATCAATGATTGTTCCGACAAGGCTCTCGTTTATCTGCCATAAGTCAGGGCCACATTTAATGATATATACCCTCCTACGGACATACGTCTCGACAACAACCTGCAAACAACAAACTTTTCTGACTCATGACGTAATTCCCTGCTAGATGTTCGTATTTTTCTGGAGGCTAGCGCGTCTTTAGTTACGCACCTCAATGATCTGCAACAAAGCTAGCTAGGGTCTTGTTCATGGGCTTGGGACTGGCACTTGGTCCTTCTCTTAGCTTAAATGGTTGGGCATATTCTAGGTAGATCCAACATATATGTTATCCCAATTTGACTAAATTAGCCTTGTTTCTAATGTGATCAACATGGATGCTCATATGATGGGACTATGAAATAAATAATTGTTGAAGACTAAGGGGTTGTTTAGAGGATGAAATTTGAAGTGATTTGTCTAGCCAAAGCAAGTAATGTCAAGAACTCAAGATAAAGTTTTCTTTAGTTAAATTTGAGATAGAATAAATGTATTACCATTTTATGGACTCATCTACAATCACTCAAAATGAGTGTTTATCAATATGTATCAAAAGGTAAAATTATTAACAAGGAATTGTCTACCCAAATTTTGTCACTTAAAATTTTTATTTATCCAGTATTGCCATTATCGACAACTCATCTCTCCTCAGTGCTCACACTCGAAATTTTAGATAATAGAAAAAGGAGAACAACTCTCTTGTTGAGCTTGGCGATAGTGGTTGCTTTCGATTTCGCCTCCGCCGGCGGTAGCAATTCATTAAGTAAGTGACTCGAACCTAACTAAACATTCTCAATCAAAGGCCAAGCATAACCAACGACCGGCTGTAGTATATGATAAGCAAAAAATAATAGTTGTTAAGAAACTAACATAAGTACACTACCCTAACCACTACTCTAGCTAATTACAAGGTTGAGAGCTCACTTAGGCATGAATCCCCCTCAATGTTGAGTACTACCCTAGCTTGATTGAATAAATACTTATACCATTGAGAATTCTAGATTAGATTGGACCCCCGTTTTGAGGTATCCAATCTCGCTCAATACCACACAACCGACCTAGGAAATTGAGGTGTTCACAACCAACTCCCATGATTGGACAAGACTCAATACGACACTACGAATCCTATCACACTCGTTCAAAGATCCATAATGAGTGAGTGAAGGTATTCTATTCAACCTAGAAAGATATTCTTTCTTCTAGGTCAAAAACTCAATTGACATGTAGTGGGTTCAAGTCTCATGCAATTTATCATAATTCATAAAGATCAATCAAATAGATAATTGGAGTAGTCAATCATAGGATTTTTCACGTACATCAACATTCAAACCAAAATCTAGAACTAGGGTTCATCAATCTAAGAGAAGAAAATTTAATTCATAGAGAAGAAGAGAGAGAATAGAGTAAAGGGTTTAGAATCTTCAATCTTCAACTTCTAGTGGATGATCTTCAAACTCCAATGATGATTTCTACCTCTAAAATAGCTCCAAGAACCCTCCTAGGTGATTCTCTCTAGATTCGCCCTTCGGGTGTTTTGGGGTAAAAAAACTCAGCTCTCTTTGCTCAAAACCTGTTGCTACCGATTTATACCCGCGATAGTGCACACTTCACGATTTAGTGTAGTGCCTCACGCCCTCAAGTAGTGAACTTTACACATGACAATGAAGTGCACAATTCACCGTTTTTGTGTAATGTTCACGCCCTCATGCAGTGAACTTTGTGCTAGGCCACGAGATGCATGCTAGCTAATGGAAATGTGTAATGTTCATGATTTTGGTGCAATTTTCACTCCCCGAGACCGTGAAAATTACCCTCAACCGTGAACATTGCAAAGACTCCATCTTTTGGCTCGTTTTGACCTCCGAATGTCTTGGAACTCGTCCCTAGGCTTCCCATTCGTACTTAGACCTGAAATATGACAAAAGAAGCACAACCTAGCATAAAATGGGTCGAGGAATGATGATTACCAAGTCAAACACTCAATATATGAAGGGGTAAAACATGTACAATCAAGCCCGAATCAAACTCCCCCAAATTTAACTATTTGCTTGTTCCCGAGCAAACCTACTTAAATCGGTACAACTTGATAGACAATCACAATGGTATGCACTATAGTTCATTGCTGGCACTTTCAAAGTCAATCAGAGACAAGAAACTTCACTTCGGCCTCAATGTGATAACACAAACTCGAAAGATGACCTTTCTGACTAAAGAGGTTTAGACACTTCACATGTGCACTAGAGGACTCTCAAGAAAACATGTCAAAAGCAATGGACTCCATGGTGGTGCTCATGCTTTTCAAAATAGGACTCAAACTCTCGATCCTTAACTTAATATTTCCGAACATGGAACCATACTTGCATTTTTGCAAATAAGGCTCACTCCCTCGTGGCTGAGAGCAAAAGTGACATTGACTTCTCTTCTCAGCGTCATATGGGGTAAAGTGATGGTTGAGAGGATGGAAAAGTGTAGGAAGGGGAAGCCTTCAAACGTGAGTTCTGATCTCTCAAGCACCAATTCCCAACATGCACTCATGTCTCAACGACAGACGAGTTGGTACACATGTGAGGTAATAACGAGAATCGGGGTCTCCCAACTTGCACAAAGGAACATTATCTCATCTCAGACAAGTCCCATGTGGATGAGAGGTGAATGAGGTATGGAAGGTAGAAAATGATGATGGTTGGACATTAGAAAGCTATTCAATCCTCAAGCACATCCTTAAATCACACTCCAGTCAAAAAATGCCCTTTGACGGCTTAACTTATACACTATATATGCTCGTTTCCTCTCACGTGAGAAAACTCATTTTTCAAAATGGATCTCCTTCTTGCAAAAATTTTTGGAATCCAAAATTAGGGAGAGTCCCACACATATTTTCTAACCTCAATAGTAAGTAGTATCAACACATCCGAGATAAAATGGAAGTAAAATTCCTCACATACCAGTAGTGCTACACTAATCCCCTATAGTGCTACACTAATCCCTATAATGCACACCATTACAATCATCTAACAATTCAAAACACAATGAGTAGGTTCATGCATTGAACAAGGTGTTTAGAACCCTCAAATTTGAAAATTTAGGCATATATTTTAGGTTCCAAAACACTCCTAATTTAGATCATAATCAACACACACACACACACACACACACACACACACAACACACACACACACACACACACACACACACACACACACACACACACACATATCATGGAACACCCCCACACTTAAGCATGGCATTGTTCTCCATACTTAAGCATGGCATTGTCCTCAATGGAGGAAAGACAAGGTGTGTAGAATGAAGTTAACAGATTAAGTGTGAATAATGATGGAGGGAATAAGAGATCGGGTGAGATCTCAAAGAGCAAGTCAATATCCAAAACACCACAAGCCGACGAAGTCAAATGATTGACTTGAAATCCAAAGCTAAGTGAAAAAAGTGCAAACCGGAGTAGTTGGGTTGCCTTCCAACAAGTTCTTCTTTCACGTCATGAGCCCGGAGGTGATTCTTAAATTTTGGTTCTTACCAAAACCTCTTTGAATTTGAGGTTCTCGTAAGTGATATGGAGTCACAAGTCACGAGAATTTGATGTGACAATTGATGATGATGGTTGGTGAGAATTGAGTCTCCACCCATGAGACTTCTTCTTCTTTCTTCTCTTTGCCCCATGCTATGTAGGACATCATCGATTGACCACCATCTCCTCCACCAAGAGGGACCGATGATGGTTTGACATTGGCTTGGCAAATAGCCGCAAATAGGTCCTTCTCGAGTAGTGCATCAAGGATGGTTGGAAAGCTTTAGTGGCACTTGTAACTTGTAGAAGCTTCATCCACCACGACCTCATCCTCAACTTAGACATCATTTGCATCTTCAACCTCCCTTCCTTCTTTCCTCAATTTGTTCCTCCCCTTGGGAACAATCAATATATTCCTCTCTTTTCATGCACACTTCCTCCTCCTCAACCTCTTTCCCCCACTTTTCACGCTCTTCCTCAAGCATATGTTCTATAGAAAGTATCCAAGCAATGTCTTCAATAAGGTCATCTTGCTCCTCCAGCTTTGAGATTCAATCTTAAAAGTTGTTATTGGGAAAGGGAAAGGTGTGAAAGTCATCAGTGCAACACTCTTAATCATTCTCACCACAGGAGCTCTCTTGGGTGAGGTCATCTTGCTCACATGTTCGTCATTGATCGCCTCTTCAACCTCCTCTTCACCTTCAAGTGGTAAGAGAGATAGGTGAGCACAAGATTGTGCAACCTTCTCTATTACTGTCAAATCGGGAGGAGAGAGGGATTGGAAATCCATGTTGGAGCGTGTTCTTTCAAAACTCTCCGTGGCAAGCTCCAATGAGTTGCTTGCCATTAAGGTTCCCATAGTTAGCTCCAATTTGGACTTCACTTCGGGTTTTGGTAGGAAGTCTTCTTGGTATGGGGAAGCTTCTTGATATCCGCATGAGTATGGTTGTTCTTCTTGGATGGGAGGTTGGTCATAGAACCCAAATCCTTGGCTTCCACCATCTTGATCACTCCATGAAGCTGCAATGTAACCCCCATTCGGGTGTTGGTGGATACCCCCACTTGTTGAAGAAGCCATTGGGATCCATGATTCAACCTACAAACACAAAAGCACCATAAAAATTCAAAGACCCAAAAACCACCCTTTGGAACGAAGAGTGGGGCAATAAACACAAAACGAAACACAAAATAAAAAAAAACAAAACTCAGCTAAAGTAATAAACCAAAGAATTTTCCCGATAACCTACAATGTCCATGGCAATGGTGCCAAAAAATTGACTAGAACCTGACTACACATTACCTCGAAGGCTAAGCATAACCAACGACCGGGTGTAGCTTAGGGTAATCAAAGTAATAGAATTCTCAAACCAATGATCTCTAGATGTACCATTATTTCAACTTATGTATGCTATTTAGCCAAAAATAGAATAGTTGTTAAGAAACTAACCTAACTACACTAGCCTAACCATTACTCTAGCTAATTACAAGGTTGGGAGCTCACTTAGGCATAAATCTCGTTAATTGCGTCATTTGGTCGATGTTGAGTACTATCCTAGATTGATTGACTGGATACTTCTACCATTGATAATTCTAGACTAGATTGGATCTCCTTATTTGAAGTATCCAACCCCGCTCAATTCCACTACCCAGAGGGGCGTACCATACAATCGAGCTAGAAAATTGAAGTATATTCTGTCTCTGAGGTCAAAAGCTCAATTAACATGTAGTGGGATTAAGTCTCTAGCATAATTCATCATAAGCATCAATCAAATACATTACATGAGTAGTCAATCATAGGATTTGTCACATACATCAATATTTAAACCAAAATCTAGAACTAGGGTTCATCAACCTAAGAAAATGAAATTTAATCATAAAGAATATAGTATAGGGTTTAGAATCTTTATCTTCTAGGTATAGGTGTCAATCGGGCGGGTTTGGGCTGGGTTCAATCGGGTTCAGGTTCAAATGGGTTGTGGGTTAGTCGGGTTGCGGGTTCATCGGGTTTGGGTTTAGTCGGGTTGCGGGTTAGTCGGGTTTGGGTTCAATCGGGTTGATGGCAAATTGGGTTGCGGGTTCATCGGGTTTTGGGTCGGGCGGGTTGTGGGCGGATCGGGTTTCCGGTTGTTCGGGCCAGCGCATCGAGTAACTTACTCATTACTCGTTACCAACTTACACATTTTACTACACTAATTTAAAATATTTTTCTAAACTTTTTAACCAATTTATTTCTACCTCGTACATATATACTTATTTTTTTTTTGAAAAAAACTAGTCAAAATGTTAAATCAATTTGTATGACTTGCAAACTTGTTATGTTATTAATCATAATTGGTAAAGTACACTAGCTAATAGTAATGGTGATATCAATATTTGCAACCAAAAGACACCATTATTTGTTTATTTGATATTTTAGTATTATTTCAGTAGTAATTGGATTAAAGTATCTCGTTTAGTATAACCATGCAAATCAGGTATTTGGCGTGTGGTATTTAACAAAAGCAGAGTGATAAAAGGAGTTATTACGAAATAACTCATTGCCCAAATAACTTCAATAAACTGTTGCCAAACGAGTTATTTGTAAAATTGTTCGAATTATCCTAAAAATTGAATCATTAAAGATTAACTATCAAATTTAGTAAAATTATTGTGACTTCAATCATAACTTACTCAATAACATATATCCTATACACTTAGCCTTACCCTCAATCGAAAATATTAAGTTAGTATATGTTGTTGATTGTATACCCTAAACCATCAATACATTATACACTAACCACATACCCTGTACCCTAACCATATGTTCTTATGAGCTGTGATTTTGCTAATATAGTTAATTTAAAAGTGAAATTTATACTTTGATTTTCTAAACATAGATAAAATGTGATATTTGCTAATTGCGAGACTCTCTCCGCGTGTATGATTTGTCGTCGGGGAGGATGCTCTGTTGGGTTTCAAACTAGTCTAGTCCGAACCGGTGACGTGAGACGGATCAGTTCCAGCAAAGGTTGCCTAGCGCCGGCGGGATCGTCGTGACCGGAGTCGGGAGATGGATTACCAATTCGGAGTACTTCTTGGCGTAATTGCAGGAGCCTAATCTGGTACCGTTAGTATCGCAAACTGTAATATTTTAATTAATTTCCTAATTTTAATTGCAATCTTTTGTAATTGTCTTTATTAGCTGCGTTAATAGCCTTTAAATCAGTTTTAATCTCCGTTGGTTACTTTATTTTAACTTTATTGGTGATGTTTTATAATTACTCCCCTCCCAGTACCATACTTCTTTCTCTAACCTTCCTCTATTTAATTTGATTTTAACCCGTAGGGGAGAATTGCTTCTGATATTAAGGTGTATTAATTATTTATTTAATTTATATGAGCAAGTTCAGTTATGTTAGTCATTTTATTTTTACCCATTATTGGATTTTATCCAATATTTTTACTTTTCAGAATTAACTCACTTTTTACGGTTGAAACCACATTATTGGTGTGGAATTTTCGGTGAAGTCCGACTATATCTCTTGGCTGATTTTAATCTCTTCGGTTAGAGATTTTTAGCACCTTGTGGTGCCTTTGTAGCTGGTTTCTGTACAGGAAAATTTAGTATTGTGAAGTTATGATCGAGCATCTCCTCAATCTGTGATGGAAAGCAAGTTTCGTTAAATGATTTATTCAATTGTGACAAAGAATCTTCAAGGATGTGCAACTGACTCGGTCGGCTTCTCAGGTGATGGAACTATTCCATTTTACTTTCGTAATTTTATTACGGTATTATCGATGATCATATCAAATTACTTCTCTTTAGTGAAGCTATGTGATTGTATCTTACCCTTAATGTATTGATTGTTACATATTGCGGGGTTTCTCAACTGATCAAGATGGATTCTACATCGAGGAAGCATTCTCTTCCCAGTGCTTGAGCCACTTACAGGGAAGTTTCTTTTTTCTCTCTTCATGTCCCTCGTGTCAGTTTCGTGTCTTTTCGCTCTTTGGAGCTTTCTCAGAGCTGCCCACCTAGTGGCATAATAGGCTCTTTCATCGGGAATCCAGTTGCATACAGATTACCGTTCTTTATTATTATATTTTTTGTTTTTTGTTGTCCGTCCATGCCTTGGGGCTTATCTTGGATAAAAAAAACCATATATCCTATACTCTACACCACATACCTTGTACCCTAATCACGTATCATAAACATAAATTAAAAAGAGATCTCCTGCCGTTAAAGACTTCAAATGACTTCAAGTGAACATATGTTAATAAAAAACTTAGAACCGTCAAAACCATCAATATCTTATACCCTAACCATATACCACTACATGAAAACTAGTTTTCAGTCACGGGATTTTTTCGCGTATTAGAAAGTAGGCTAACAATAACGGTAAAAATTTCTGTGATTGATTATAAAGTTCTAATCACGGTAATAAATTTATCCATATTTTAATCTTCATTTCTCGTGATTAATTGTTAGTCTCAATTAAATAAACTAAGATAAGGGGAAATAGTTCCAAGTACATAGAAATAAAACCCAAATTGAAACAACGCTCAATAAAATAAAATAAGGGGAATAGTTCCAAGTACATAGAAATAAAAATAAACTGAAAATACATCTCAAGGAAGTCCACGAGCTTCACCGGAACCCACGGTTTTCTTGCTCCTTGTAAGTTTGCCGACGGGAGTAACAATAGGTGGTGGGTGGGGGCGGGGATTTTCGAACGGCCGAGGTAGTGTGGCGCTCGTCGGTGCTATGTCGGCGGGGAAGCGGCGCTTCCGGGGTTGAGCGGGCGACATCGGCGCTCATACGGTGAGGAGTAGGAGGCCACTACTGATGAGGGCGAGTCAATGGGTTGAACTCGTGGTGGGCTGTCGTGGAGGAGCCATCATGCCAAGCCCCAGATGGTGTTTGGCGGGGAGATGGGGGGTAGAAAGGGCAGGAATCGTAGTATGTTTGGCGGGGAGATGGGGGGTAGACCGGGCGGGAATCATAGTATGTTTGGCGGGGATCGTTGTATGAGATCGGGGTGGGATCATATGGGGATTGGTGGAAACTCGGAGAGGATTGATGGTAGGTCGAGCGGGGATCGTAGTATGAGCTTGGGTGGGGGATCGTTGTGGTAGGAGGGGCGGAACTCTTGTGATGAAGTCGGGCGGGGATCTTGGGATGAAGTCGGGTGGGGATCTTGGGCAGAAGTCGGGCGGGGAGATGGGGCGGAGGTCGGGCGGGGAGCTTGGGTGGAACTCGGTCCGGCACCTTGGGTGGAACTTGGTCCGGCACCATGTGCCACAACCAATGGGGGCGGCACTTTCCACCACCATATGGCGTTACGTCGGGCACGTTGGCCTTTCCCGAACCCTCTTGCTCTTCTTTCTCTCGTATGGTGGTGGGGGATTGGGGACATCAAGTTGTACCGGAGGTGGTGGGGGTGCGGGCGCGGGCGGATATCTACGATGATCCCGACCCTAAGTTCTGATACAGCCAAGTAGACTGTTTGCCATCCTCCTGATGAAGCTCACATCTTCATTGCCCAACTCAGTTCTTCCGGTAGTCATATCTTTGATCCGCTCGATCCCATCAGCCTAAATCACAAAAAAAAAAAGTTAGAAAAAGATTTAGGAACCAAGTAATAAATTTAATTGTTTAGACGGAATATACTTACTAATGCACCATCGGCCGCACCCTCCAGAGTCATGTAACGAACCGATGTTTGCCTATATCGATCCAAGTATGGGTCATGATACCCCAATCGGCCCACTTGATTTGGAGTGACAATATCCTGTAATTGTCGGTTCTCCCAAATCGCGATGAAGTTCGCCAACTTCGTGGGCCAATCGCGAGTACCTTGCCGACCATCTCGGCCATTGAAGGCCCTTTGACTATCGGGGACCTCCAACGGAATGCACTGCTCCCGACCAAACTGACAGAGGCATCGATCAGGCAAGTGCCACTCCACGGTCCCAAAATAAATTAGAGGAACCCTCGTGCACCATTGCCCGATATGACCGAGGAATTGCTGGAGATGCCAATGAACGATGTTCTCCGGGTATGGATCGAAGACGATCTACAAGAAAGAAATGAGTAACGTAAGATTAATTAATTAGAAAAATACATGTAGTCCCATGGAAAAAAAATATGAATGGATCGAAGTATAGAAGTTACCTCTCCTTCCCAAAGTCGCTCAAACCTCCTCTGATACTCGTCCAACTTGTGTTGGGCAAGGTTGTCGCATGTTGTGTCCGAGCCACCTTATTAATAAGACAATAATGAAACTACAATAAGATAAAACACAAGGGAAAATTTGTTATGAACTACATGATGGGGTATGAGAAGTTTACCTTGTACCATAAGCTTCACCTCTTAGGGGATGATCGATTGGCCAATCCCTGTCTGGACGTTGGACCGGTGCAATCCATGGCATATGCTCCCAAGCCCAAAATTGGACGATGAACATTGCGCAACCGACCTCCCTCACAGCTTTTAGAGACGCATTGCACAAGTTGTGGTAGATCATAGCTAGGCAAGTGGATGCCCAACTATACTCTCTCATCTCCTCCCAACTACCGAAGATGATCCTAAGCCATCCACAACTAAGGAGATTGCTTGATTTCTTGGAGAAGAACACTCCTCCGATCATGCCTATGAGATAGACAAGAGCATATCTCTCTTTCTCATCCTCCGAACTTTCCTCGGTTAGGGATGACTCTCGTAATGGTCTCTAAAATACTTCGTCAACCAAGTAATTGAGACTTGGTGTTTCCTCATTGGTGGCATGCGACCGGTCGCATCAACGCAACCCTTCACCGGTACTTTCACTCCCAAATGACTGTGGATGAAATGAACCCAACCGGGCATACCGTCACGATCCTCGGGGGGATGATCACTCACGCACACCGGTTTGCCGTCGATGGGCAGATGGGTTAGGATGGCGACATCCTTTAGCGTGATGGCGGCCTCTCCTTCTCTAAAGTTGAAACAATGGGTCTCCTTTCTCCATCTCTCGGCTAATGCGGTGATGAGTTGGCGATCAATTTGGATGCCGTTAAAATGCCTATCGAGTCCAACCGTGCCCTTTTGAGAAAGGGCAAGATAGCTGGGTGGAATGGGAGCACGTTGGTGGACCCCTATAGCGGATTATTGTTTGTGCCTCCTAGTGAAAATTTACACGTTAATTATTATATATTAATAAAGGTTTTTTTTCTTATAACTAAATTAATTAAATTATTTAACTTCAAGCAGAATTTTATTATCATAAAAAGACATTTCATATTATCATATTATCATAAAACAAACATCCTAAATTAATTAACATAATAACATTGTAAATGAATAATAATTTAAAGAGATACATACATATTATCGTAAAACAAACATACTAAATTAATTAACATAAATAACATTGTTAATGAATAATAATTTAAATAGAAACATACATATTCAAATGTTTGAAATTAATAAAATTCTTTTTGTACACATAAAAATAAATCGTATTGGTTGTTTGATAAATAATTTAATCGTATTGGTTGTTTTAAATAATTTAATCGAATACAAAGCAACACTCGTTAGACTCTTAGAAGAGGTATACATCTTCTTAGAAACGCAGTCTTTTTGACAGAAAAAGGGGGGATCCCAGGATCTCTTAATACCCGATTTTCCCAGGTAATGGGAGGATATGATAATCGCTTAAAACCCCATTTCCTTAGACGTGCATCTCTTTATAAAGAGTCGAAGTAAGTGGCGCTATGTATTTGATTAAATTATTGAAAACAACCAACACGATTAAAAAATCAACATAAATTTATTTTATATTACACTAAATACATTAACAAAATAAAAGAAGGACAAATGATGAAGAATTGTATGTACCGTGTGATCGTTCCAAACATCCCTTGACCGATGGTTGGGTTGGTCGTACAAGTCGGTTGGATCCAACGGTCCTTGCTCGAGATAATATCGTTGGTTGTATATATCCACGTCCTCCCCAACCTACGAGAAAATAACAACGAGGTTAGTATATAGATTAATTAAAAAGCTTATAACAACAACAAAAATGAAACCAGAATAATGAGTACGTACCGCATGAAATTCATCGACATAAACTCCCTCTCCTTGCCACCAATCGGCCATTTTTTCGGGAAATTTAATCAAATACATAGAGGTTCGGCTCGGCAGGTTTTGAGGAAAAAACCAAATTTCGGACAAAGATTCGGCTCGGGGGGTTTTGAGGAAAAAATCTAAAAAATATTTTCTGATGGCAGATCGAATTTAGCCGCAACCAACAGACTTCTATTTCCTAGGCTTTTGGGAGGGGAGGGTTTAGAGAGCTAAAATCTAAAGAGAGAAGGAAGAATGGGTTGTGGTGTGAGGAAATGAGAGGGGAAGGGGGGCGGTAATTTTGCCCTCATTGAAACCGCACCTTGCCGAGGCGGTTTGGTATTCCCAAGAGTTGACCGCACCTCGGAGATGCGTTCCCCGATCCGTGGCGCGGATCGCTCCGCTGGCGCGCGTTCAGCGCTCCGATCGTGCCCCCATCCACAGAATCTGAAGACCGCATCTTGGGGATGCGTTTCTTGTGCTGACGTGGCTTGGAACGCACCCCTAAGGTGCGGTTTATATGTAAAACGCACCTGTGAGGTGCGGTTTACTTATAAAACGCACCTTAGGGGTGCGTTCCATTAAAATTAGTGCTATTTCTGTCAATATTTTCGAATTGGTGCTAGTTTTGTAATTTTTTTTAGACGTGCTATTATTGGAAAAATCCACAATATATTTACAAATTTATAGGTGAAAATCAGGAAGTATGTGTTTTTGGAAAATATGACTTTGGATCACAAAACAATACAACTCCTTCGTTGTTCTAAAAATGGAATTTTAATAAAAATTTATTTTTTTCCAAACACACAACTACAGAATTAGGATCCAAAAAGATTACAAAATTACATTGGCTCCTTAAAATTTTCAGACCAAAAGAATTCCCGCAAAGCAATTTTGCTCCCCCGCTTATTCTTCCCGCCTTCATGATACTGAATTTTGGCTACTGAAATTTTGGGCTATCCTAAATTTTGCCTCTCCCACAATTTCCTTAAACGAGAAAAAGTCTCACCAACCCCAAACTCTCTTCGTGTGTTTCTTATTAACCTAAATCGATGCCGGAAAACTACTTCATAGTCGTTACAGAATCCTTATTCATAAATGGTACTTGTCTAGTCGAGATTCCGAAGTTGAGTATGTATGAAGGATTTTTGTTTAGTTGCTGCTAAGTATTGTGTGTCTGTTGACGGTTTTTAATTTTTCTGCTTCTCATGCTTGTTTGATCTATCATGAACTTTGCTATGGTTACAGTTTCAAAAGAAAAGAAGCAGAAGGTTTGATTAAATGCCATAGAGGTTGCAGTACTCTATATATCGGCAAGAAAAAGTCTTCCCCCTTTTCATTTTGATCGTGTTTCATTGTGTAGTCATTACCATGTTACTGATGATGTTTATTTGAAGATTTGGGAGTTATAGATATTGCAGCTACTCAAGAATATCTATACACCAAACATTCGGTTCACTTTAGATGATTTTTAATTGATTTTCATTATTTCGCAGTTTCGTTAGTCTTTTCAGTTTTATATGTTAATTAACATAGATAAATAAATGATGTTTAAAATAATTGTATTGAGTAGCTGGTTTTTTGCCACGATATGTTAATTATCAATTACTAGCCACTATGTTTGAAATAAATTTTGTATATTAATAATTGTCCATGATCTCAATTATTAATTCTTCATTATTAATATTGACATTATGTTGATTTTATATTTTATATTTACTTTTTTAATTTTGTTAAAGAACTTAGTGTTCAAGTGATCTTCATGTTTCAATTTTTGTAATTTTCTTAAAATACGTAATATCAAGTGAGTTTCATATATTTTAAATTTCCTAAACGAAATGAAAAAATAATTTTACTTAAGTTTAGAATGAAAAACTTTATTTTGAAAAACTATGTATTGTATATTATTATAATAAATATTCAAGTGGATTAGGTGAAGTTCGGGTTGAGTCGGTCGGGTTACGGATTAGTCGGGTTACGGGTCAATTGGGTTCGGGTTAGTCGGGTTGCGGGTCAATTGGGTTCGGGTTAATCGGGTTGCGTGTCAATCGGGTTGCGGGTCGGGTGGGTTACGGGTTGTTGACTTTTAGTCAATTCGGGTTGCGGTCGGGTTGCAGTTCGGGTTGATTGGGCTGGTTAATCGGGTCGGGCTATGTTTTAACACCTATACTTCTAGGGGATGATCTTCAAGCTCCAATGGTAATTTGCACATCTAAAATAGCTTCAAGAAACCTACTAGGTCAATATCTCTCTCTCTCTAGAATTGCCCCTAGGTTGTTTTGGGGTAAAAACCCCAACTCCCCTAGCTCAAAACCTACTGCTGTCAATTTATACTCGTAGCAGTGCACACTTCACGGTTTAGTGTAGTGCCCTCAGGCAGTGAACTTTGCACAATGTCGCGAGATGCATGCTAGCTACTAGAAATGTGTAATGTTCACGGTTTTGGTGCAATTTTCACTTCT
This sequence comes from Linum tenue, assembly GCA_946122785.1. NCBI lineage: Eukaryota > Viridiplantae > Streptophyta > Magnoliopsida > Malpighiales > Linaceae > Linum > Linum tenue. The sequence goes on along the minus strand of CAMGYJ010000011.1, from coordinate 39,573,582 downwards.
TAAGACCATGAAAATTACCCTCAACCCTCAACCTTGCATAGACTCCACTTTTTGGCTCGTTTTGACCTCCGAATGATATGGAACTCGTCCCTAAGCTTCCCACGCGTACTAGGACCTGAAATATGACAAAGGAAGCACAACCTAGCATAAAATGGGTCGAGTTGGTGATTTCTCGGCCTATTTTATGCTAGGTTGTATTCCTTTGTCATATTTCATGTCCTAGCACGTAAAGTGAAGCATATGCGCAAGTTTTAAGTCAATCAGAGATTAATTGGCAATTCGGGAGAACCAGCTCGGACATGACCTGAAGAAGAATGGATTTCTACCTCATTTTATCGAAAAAATAATCATGTAAGCTTGTCATGAAAAGAAATAGGACGAGAATACGAGCATCTGAGATCAAAGGGCGACTGATTCGGAGTCTGAACGAGGGAGAAATGAAGCATCCAAGACAGTGGAACAAGAGTGATGAAGAAACACGGGAAGGAGAAACACGACCTTGTTTTTCCCTCCTGTGCCCGTGTTTTTAGTACCAAAAAGAAATGCGGGTAGGGCTGAAACACAATCTGAGAAACACGACCGTGTTTCTGCCCCCTGCACGGGTATAAGTCTATTTTTCGCGATTTTTGAGAGGGATAGCAGGGTTTTGGTTCCCAAACACCCAAGTTACGAACCTTAGAGAGAGAGAGAGAGAGAGAGAGCGACTTGGGAACATTCTTGTAGTTATTTTGGAGGATTTCTTCGCCAATTGGAGCTTTGGAATCAAGCTTGGAGATGGAGATTGAAGATCTAGATCAAATTTCTGCATTCTCTCTTTTTTCTATGGAGTAACTTCCCTTCACTTAGGTTTTGAGGAACCCTAGTTCCATGTGTTAGGATCTTTCTTGTATGAACCTTTGGATGCTATACTGTTTTATTATAATCGATTGATGCACAATTTATTTAGTCAATTGAATCCTTATCGAATTCTCTTGATTTCTGTTTGAACCTTAGATAGATAGAATCTTCTTGGGTTAAGAGAGCTTCCTTGATTGATAGTAGTGAATTGATTGTGCGAGAGTTAGTTGATTCATTGTTTTGAACTTGAATTCGTTCCACGTAGTGGAGATCCCTGTGAATCGCCTTAGCATTCTATCCCGGTGAAGACTAGTCGCCTGCCGAATAATCTGTCTAAGAGGGCTTGGTCAGCTTAAGAGATTCCAAGCTATTTTCGGATCTTCCGCAGTTTTATCTACAGTAAAACGACCAAAGGAAATTACAACTTGGACCTAGTTGAGGAGCTAGGGGAAATCATATCTAAGTGAGTTCCCAACGTGTAATTAGATTAACTTTAACTGTAGTTTGCTATAGTAGTTATAGTTCTTCTATCTTAATCTGGTTTGCTAGATAATGGAATCAAGCTGAGTAATAATAACTCTAGAGACCCGTGGATTTTATATTTATTACTTGTGTCACTATACTGCAGTCCCTTTCATTGGTTACACTTGGCCATTGTTAAGAGTTATATTTTAGCGAGTCAAGGAACGACGTTACCAAATCAAACTGTCAAGATATGAAGGGGTAAACTCAAGCCCAAATCAACAAGCACGAGAAGAACAACATCTGTTCAATTTGAGCCATCCAATGTGATTAGATAAAATCTGGGAAGCTTAATTTCTCATGTGAACCACACATCCAATGCTTGATTTGAGCCATCCAATCCTACAATCCTCGAGAACCCTTTCTATCTCTCTCCTTTTTCAAATCCTCTCGCTTCTCTCTAGCCTTCTTCCACAGTGCCGTCGTCGGCGTCACTTTGGTGACCGGCGGTGGCCCTATTTCCCTCTTGCAATCGTCTTTTCTTTCTCCCTCCGGCCTTCCTTTGAGATTTCTTTGTTCTCTGCCCATCGCTGGCTCCTCCGGTTCCTTTTCTGATCTTCAAGCGCTTAGTGGCTTTCTACAGATCTGATCTGATTTTCCTGCCATGATGGCTTTTCTTGCCCTTGGTGGATTTCTCTCGGATTCCTAAGTGGTTTCCTTCCACATTCCTCCCTGGTGGAGTTGTCCTATCGTGTTCTGATCTGGTTTCACCAGATCTGGTCGCTCTGTTCTGGGTACGGAAGATGCATTTTGGGGAGTTTCAGTTGGTTCTGAAGTGAAGACTCTTCCATTCTTGGTGTGAACATCCCAGTGTTGATCGCGTTCATCGTTTCCCCTCAGATGTCGTCTTTGTTTCATGCTTTTTGCATCCTTGCCGATCTTCTGTTGAGGGCAGCTTTGTCTCTTTCGAAGGTCTTGGCGTTGGTGATGGTGTGGGTGTTGCTTCGTTTGTTGCTTTCTGGGTTTTGGGATGGTCTTTTTGGTGTTGTGTTTCTGCAGGTTGTGGTTTTTGGCTTCTTGCTGGTGGTCTTCCTTTCTTGTGGTTTTTGACGGCTCTTCTCAACCCTTGGTGTTTGCTTACTCTGTTTTGTCATGGTTACCTCTGTTGCCGGCTCCCTTGCCTTGTTTCAGCTCTGAGCAGTCTGGTACAGTCCTGTCCACCGTCATGTAATCTCTTCGGTCGTTCACTGTGATGGGTCGTCTTCGAACAACTCCCAGGAGGCGGCATATGGTGTTGCAATGTTCAATTGCCATGGTCAAGCCTGTATTGGACGAGTTGAAGCTGTTCTTTGAGCATTTCTGATGAATGAGGGAGCAAAGAGTGGTTAAGATGCTCTGTTTTATGGCTCTTGAAAGGAAAGTCTTTGTCTGGTTGGATCATGCTTTGCTTTTGATTGTCCCGATCTTTTCCTCGTTATCTTGGTGTGGTCCGCGGATGTTTTTTGTTTTTCTTTCTTGTTTCCATTTCTCATGATGTTATCCACTCAATGTAACCAATTTCATTTGATGAGCAATATAAGTGATCCCTTTGTCAAAATCCTACAATCCTCCGCCTATAGGAGCCTCCAACAACACTGTCACCTTTTCCTTCTAGGCGAGATCAAACCCCAAATCTCACATGGGACTTCGTCGGTGGCATATCTTTTTCATTATTGATCAGATTAGTAAATGAAGGGTGAATATGTAATTGATTCTGAAAAGTTTCTATTTTTTATAACAAAAACACAATCTAAACCTCTTAACAATATATTTTTCCAAATTCATACATTGAATCAATGCATCAATTTAGAGAATCACAACCTCCAAACGACTCCTAAGGGCCTGTGTACTTTCATTTCCATTTTCTTGGATTGTGACAATAAAAAGCAGAACCTGAGGGAGATGAATATACCGTTTCTTGAAAAACAAAAACCGAAAATTTGAAAATGAAAAACTTGTTTGACTGAAACTTTTGCGGAATTCTGAAATTGAAATCTGGGGTAAATGCCACATTTGGTCACTGAGTTTACTAAAAGTGTCATGTTTAATCACTGAAAAAAATTAATATCAATGTTAGTCACTCAAATTAATAAAACGGTTCACGTTTGGTCACTCTCCGTTACCTTCCGTCAGTCTCAGTTAACATCGTCAGTCATTTGCTGACGTGGCTAACAGAAGTGCTGAATCACCCAATTTAAACCCGCCACATCACCAAACTCGATCCACCATGTCATCTTGCCCAACCCAACCCAACCCAACCCAACCCACCCATTCAAACCAATTGACCAAACCCGACCCAATAACTGACCCAATTAAATTCCTAAATTGAAAAAATCTCAAATTAATTCCCTGGAGGCTGGTGCAAAAGCCCCCCACTGCGCATTCCCTTCCTACGACGAATCCTTCTTCCACAAACCCATCGGGCGCTGTAGCGACAGCCGCACCATCGTCGACTTGCTCAATATCTCCACCTCCCTCTCCTCCCGGCTTACTGAGGAGATCCTATGCCCACCGCCAACAACCCCTACTCCCACGGCGCCAACCTCGTCGTCGTCTCCGCCACCGCCTTCGACTCCAACAAAACAGGAGGAGCCTCCGGTTGTCGGAACTGCTCCCTCTCCGTCCAAATCAACTGGTTCAAAACCCTAATCGACTCGCTCCACCCAACCCTACCCAAACGCAGAGCATACATGAAAAAATCCTTAACTCTCCTCGGCGAAATCGGCGGCTTTGATAGAGCCATTGACGGAAGCAGCAGTAGCAACAATATCATCCAACTGAAGCATTCATACTATTTCGGATTCGAGCGGTCGGAGAGGATGCTGGTGACGGAGCCGGCGACGTTGTCGCAGTGGAGATCTGGAGCAAGCAGTCGTCTCCGTTTGGATTGTATTTGTCGAGTTCCAAGCCCAGATTGTTATTGTCGTTCAGGTACTACTACAGTTCTGGAATCAAATCGCCTTCTTAAGACAGAGATTTGGAGGCGAGGGCGGTTTCTTCCCTCTTTCAGAGCGATTCTCAGCGCACCACCACGGCGGCGGCAGCGGTTCTTCGAGACGGAGCAAATGCATGACGAGTCCCATGTTCTTGAGACCATCGTCGTTGTTCTCATCGAGCCGGCTAAGGTGTGGGGATCCAGAAACGCTAATTTCTCCGGACAAGAAGCAACAGTCAGAGTCCGGTGACAGGTTGGGTCACGGTTGGGAAGGGTTGGGTTGGGAAAATGATGTGGTAGGTAAAAATAACGTGGCGGGTCGGTTTTGGTGATGTGGCGGGTTAAAATTAGGTGATTCAGCACTTTTGTTAGCCACGTCAGCAAATGACTAACGGTGTTAACGAAGACTGACGGAAGATAACGGAGAGTGACCAAACGTGACTCATTTTACTAATTAGAGTGACTAATGTTGATATATTTTTTTCAGTGACTAAACATGACACATTTTAGTAAACTCAGTGACCAAATATGGCATTAACCCTGAAATATGAATGATGCTACATTTTTTGAAATCGAAGCAAGGAAAATCTGAAAGATCTAACTGATATAAATCATAAAGTAAAAGTAAGGTGAGCAATGGTATTATTACTTTTCGGACTCCATGTCATTCAGTTGGAGCACGCTTTCAATGTATTACTGCGCAAAAGTGAGGTGAGCAATGGTAACATTATTCTAGATAACTCAGTTATTAAATTAATGGTACATTTTGGAAGGTATTCATTTAATTCAGTTATAAATGTGTTCCAAACATGACTTGTGAGTTCAATTCAATGAATTTGTACAAAGGTGAATATAATATTCCAATCATTCGAATTTATTTTATATGAATTTTTCATAGTAATTCATTTTGAATCGAAATGAATTATTGATTCATTTGTTTTCAAATAGTCTAAGATAAAAATTATATATAATAAATAGAGATAAGTTAGATAAAAGACAACAATTAAAATACTAAAATAAAAGTATTAAAAAATAATTGTGAGTAATATCATTCCAATATTTCACCTTATCAATAAGGTTAGTTTTTTATTGAAAATATGAGGAAAAAATGTTGGAAATCGGCAACAATAGTTTGTAGTTTCCGACAACAGAGCTATCACTTTCGATTTCCAGAGTTGGGAATGTGCATAAAATAGAATAAAAAGTAGAAAAGTTTTTTCTTTTTGGTTGTTAAATTTAAGAAATGAAACTAAAAAACATGAAACGAAAATGAAAATAGATAGCCGTATGATTCCAATATTCTACCTCCATCAAGAACTCATGTGAATTATAATTCAGGAGTATATAAGCCTATAAATAATTATATAGAAATTGCAAAGTTACTATAGAGCGAAAGATAACTGGAGAAAGGAAATTGATAGAAGTAAAATAAAAAACAAGCATTGAAGCAACATGAGTCATTGATGAGTGAGCCAACAAGCAACATGTGGTGCTAGTAGCCAATATGCGTCACCAAAAAGTAGTCAGCCCCTATATGGCAGAGCTCCTAGCAGTTAGAGATACTATCACCATCGTCGCCTCAAGATCCTTGACTCTTTGGAGGTCCGGTGCTCTGGGAGTGTCATCAGATCTTAGACTCTTAGTAAGTTTGTATAGAGTTTAGGGCGGTTCCTAGAGCCACCAACAGTGCTGCCCATAGAGTGGCGCGTAAAGCACTGCTATTATCTCTTCTAGAGTTAGAGTTTTTCAATTTTATTGGGTGGCTTCACTAGGGTATCGTTTGTGGGGGTTTATGAGTAGTTTTGTTTGTATAACTCTTGTCATCTATTGATATCACTCGGCAATTAAAAAAAAAAACAATACCCAAATTATCTATGCATGCATTACCCGTCAAATTATTATTAATTAATTAAACTCTTAAAAGAAAAAGTTCTAAAATACTATTTCATAGAGTCACATTACAAGGGTGCTGTTTTCGTAACTACCCAAAGTTTGGAGGAGTTTTTATGCCATTATAATTAACTTATAACAATTGAACCCAAATTCAACCCAAAGAACAAGTTCTAAAACACTATTTCATAGAGTCACATCAGAAGGGTGCTCTTTTTGTAATTACCCAAAGATTGGAGGAGTTTTTGTGCTATTATGGTTAACTTATAACAATTGAACCCAAATCAACAGGTATTCCACCTAATTCGACCCTATTAAAGCGAATTGAACCCGGTGTTGGCGAATTTTTGTCAACGACGAGTTTTGTGCCGTTAAGGTTCTAATTAATTAACTTATGGCAATTCAACCCAAATCAATGGTTCTTCAACCTAATTCAAATCGGTTAAAGAGAGTTGAACCTAATTAGAGACGATTAGAGCGAATTGTACTCGGTGTTAACAAATTTTTGTTTTCGAGACGAGTTCTACGAACTTTTGTGTCACTATGATTAAGATTCTAATTAATTAACTTATGAAAATTAAACCCAAATAAATAGGTATTCCAACAAATTCGACCCCATTAAAGAGAGTTTAATGGGTATTCAACTTAATTCGACTCGATTAAAGCGAGTTGAACCTAATTCAAAACAGTTAGAACGAATAGAACTCGGTGTATGATTTTTTGTTCGAATACGAGTTCTAAGAGTTTTTGTGCCATTATGATTAAGGTTTTAATTAATTTAATTTATGACAATTGAATCCAAATTCAACCCAAATCAATAGGTATTCCACCTAATTCGACCCTATTAAAGCGAGTTGAACCCGGCGTTGAGGAATTTTCTGTTGACAACGAGTTTTTGTTCCATTAAGGCTCTAATTAATTAACTTATGACAATCCAACCCAAATTCAATCCAATCAATAGGTATTCAACCTAATTCAACTCGGTTAAAGCGAGTTGAACCTAATTGGAGTCGGTTAAAGCGAATTGAACTCGGTGTTAACGAATTTTTGTTCCAGGATGAGTTCTACATGCTTTACCTAATTAATTTACTTATGACAATTGTACCCAAATTCAACCCAAATCAATGGATATTCGACCTAATTCTACCCGGTTAAAGCAAGTTGAACCTAGTGTTGACGAATTTTGGGACCACAACTAGTCTTACACGCTTAAATCAATGTTGACCCGGTTAAAGCAAGATGAACCCAGTGTTGTTCAAGTTTTGCACGCTTAAATAAATGGGTATTCGACCTAATTCGACCCCGTTAGAGCGAGTTGAACTCGATGTTAACGAATTTTGGGTCGAGGACGAGTTTTACATGCTTTACCTAATTAATTAACTTATGAATTCTACCCAAATTCAACCCAAATCGATGGGTATACGACCTAATTCGACCCAGTAAAAGCAAGTTGTACCCAATGTTGAACAATTTTGGGTTGACAACTAATTTTGCACACTTAAATCGATAGATATTCGGCCTCAAGTCAACTCGGTTAAAGTTAGTTTAACTCAGTGTTGACGAATTTTTGGTCGACAATAAGTTTGCACGCTTAAATCAATGGGCATTCGACCTAATTCGATCCAGTTAGAGCAAGTTGAACTCGATGTTAGCGAATTTTGGTTAGAGGACAAGTTTTACATGCTTTTGTAATTGGCGGATTGGGTCAGTGTGACTTTATTAAAACTCACCCTAGTTGCATTTGCTAACATTTTAAACTTTCGTTATTTTGTTTTCTTTTTATATTAAGCGAATTGAATCCGATATTGACGAATTTTGGGTCGACAACGAGTTTTACACACTTAAATTAATGGTATTAGGCATAATTCAACCCGGTTAAAGGAGTTGAACTCGATGTTAATGAATTTTGTGTCCAGAACGAGTTTTGCACTCTTTTGTGATTGTCGGGTTGGGTCGGGGTGAATCTGTTAAAAACTCGCCCCACTGCCTTTGTTGTCAGTAAACTTTAATTATTTTTTTTTCTTCTAATTATTATTGTTGACGCACTTTAGGTCGACAACAAGTTTTACACGCTTAAATTAATGGTCATTCGACCTAATTCGACCCTGTTAAAGCGAGTTGAACCCGGTGTTAACGAATTTTTTGTTTTCTAACTAATTATTTTAATGACAATTGAACCCAAATGGTATTCGATCTAATTTGACCCGATATTGGTGAATTTTGGGTCGAGGACGAGTTTTACACGAGTGGCATTCTTGTGCTTCTTTGCTTTTTCATTTTAGTTTTGTTATTTATTCTCACACACAAAAAATAAAACAATTGATTCGTTCAAAGCGAGTTGAATCTAGTATTGATGAGGTTGGTCATGACCGAATTTTACTCACATTGATTATTTAGTGGAAGTTTGAAGGATTATTTAGGAAAGACTTGCTTCTTCAGTTTTTTTTTCCTAATTTATTCGCACACCCGAAAAATAAAAAAAATTGACTCTATCAAAGCGACTTTAACTTGGTGTTGACGAGTTTTGGATCGGAAGCGAGTTTTATATGCTTTATTGTTTTTTTCCTTTGCTTGCTTAGTTTATTTCCTTTTAATTTTTTTGATAATCAGCCCCTGCAATAGCATTGATTAAATTAGGTGTGGGCTTTGTCAGCCTCCAACAGTTCCCAAATGGGGCAAGGTGGGCAGTCAGTCCATACAAAGGGTTGGTTCCAACTAGGCGCCAAATGGGCCAAACAGTGGGCCACCGAGTTTATCGATCTACTAATATGATTCCACTCTATTTCCTTTTAATTTCATGAATGTTAACCATTAACAACCAACTACAACCCATCAATTATTTTTTGGAATTAAATTATTATTTCCTTTGGGATACACAAGAATTTGTCCGTACCCCTACTCTCACTAAGAAGAACCTGTTGTGGGGAAACACACCAGTTTTTTTTTTTAAATGCAAGTCTTAGTGAAGAAGGTAGACTAATTAGCAATTGAGAAGTATTTTTTTTTTTATGGGTAATCAAAAATTTCATTAAGCCCAGGCAACTCATCGAGTGCCTCTCAAACAGAAACAAAACGTTTACATATCAAAAAGGAAAAAACACTATACTAAAGCCTATAAACTACCCAATCTGGTCTCACTAAGACTCTTCTGCAAATCAAAGTCCAGCTCCGCCCGCCATTTCAGCACTCGTCCAACTTCTTTGCAAAGAATACCTGGGTTTTTAACAACTTGCACCCCATACAACCTCGCACAACGCTCCCGCCAGGTAAGACTGACAGCGAGACTCCAAACAGCGCGACAAACAACTGCTGCAGAACTTCTTCCTTTCCACTTGTTGGCGCACCAGTCGATCACCTCCTCCCATGTATCAAGGCCACTAACAGGAGCCAAAGACTCCACACAGCTTGTAACAATAGCCTGCATAAAAGGGCAAGCATAGAAGAGATGATAGCAAGTCTCAATCCCCCCTGGACAAAACACACAGTATCCTGAAACAGGCTTCCCCCAAGCAAGTAGCTTGTCCTGAGTACGCAATCTGCCCATAATGGCTAACCAGAGAATAATGCCATGTCGAGGAACCACTTCCTTACTCCAAACCAGCTCATACCAACTAACAGTTAACTCATGCAATCTAAGGGAGTTCCATACCCTTTTTACTGAATACCGGGGCATAGGCTCACCATCCCAGAGATCGAAGCCCCCCTGATGTGAGATATAGGGCTGGATATTAGATCGACACTTCAGTAATCGTTTCCAAACCCAGGAGCCAGCTGCCCCCTCCTTCAGATCCCAAAACGACCGCTGCTTGATTCGATAACGCCGCACCCATGCCACCCATAGTGAGCCACTGGAAACAAGAACATTCCACACATGCCTAACCACGCAAGCCTTGTTCCAAATCACAAAATTCCTAATCCCTAGACCCCCTTCCTTCGTCGGGCGGGCAACAAATTTCCAGGCAACAAGTGCTCTAGTTCTCAAACTAACATCAGTGACGTCCCAAAGAAACTGGTTGTAAATTCTTTCAACTTCAGAGATAACGTACTTTGGAAGCAAGAAGATGTTCATCCAATACTGCAACACACTAGATAAAACCGAACTAATAAGCTGTACTCTACCCGCAAAACTCAACAATTTAGCCCTCCAGCTTTGAACTCTGTGAGTAATCTTATCTACCAGTACCCTACAATCTCGACGAGATAGTTTGCTAGTGATAAGAGGGACTCCTAGGTACTTTACAGGCAGCTGACCTAGAGGGAAACCTGAATAGACAGAAATGGATAGTTTTTCCTCCTCTGGGATACCTGCACAAAATAACTGGCATTTGGCAGGGTTGCAGCGAAGGCCAGACAAAGTGTAAAACTCTTCCATCATTCTAATTATGCCTGCCACTCCACGAATTGAGCCATTCGTAAACACTAATAAGTCATCAGCAAAACAAAGATGAGTTATGGCTAGGGGCTTGCAACGAGGATGGTAGGGGATTTGATTATCACGAGCAGCTCTCTTCATTAACCCATCTAAAACTTCCATAGCAACTGTAAACAAATAAGGGGACAGGGGATCCCCCTGCCTCAACCCTTTTTTCATTTCAAAAAACCCACACAACCCACCATTAAGAGAAATACTGACCATAGGAGTGCAAACACAGGCTCTTAGCAGATTTATAAACTTCCCTTTTAAACCCATAGCAGTCAAGACATCAAAAAGAAACTCCCAATCGACGGAGTCAAAAGCTTTCATGAGATCTATTTTCACCACACATCGAGAGCTAATAGACTTCAATTGATATCCCTTAACCAGCTCAGAAGCAAGTAGGATATTATCAGTTATAGACCTACCCTTTATAAAAGCAGACTGTGAATGACTCACCAGGGAAGGAAGGATAGCAGCCAGGCGATTAGCTAAAATCTTAGCTATCCCTTTGTACAACGTATTGCAGCATGAGATGGGACGAAAGTCCTTCATAAGCATGGCATTCTGCACCTTAGCAACGAGAGTAAACACTGTAGCATTAATCTTCCGAGGCATATGCTCAGTCTGGTAAAACTGTGAAACAATGGCATTCACATCAGCTTTGAGTAGATCCCAATGGAGTAGAAAAAATTCAATAGGAAAGCCATCTGGGCCTGGCGCTTTATCTCTACCCAACTGCTTAAACACTTGATGAATTTCATCCTCTGTAATTTCTCTGTTAACCAGCAAATTGTCCGAATCAGTAGCCTTATTAGTCAAAATAGACTCATAGAATGCCACAGAAGCTTTCTTGACATTTGGATCAGCCACACCAATCAACTGAGAATAAAAGTCTACAGCCACCTTCCCCATTTGGAATACATCAGTAACCACATCCCCATTTTCATTCTTCAGAGCAGTAATTTGCTGTTTATGAGTTCGAATCTTTAATGCTTTATGAAAGAAGGGGGTATTCATATCCCCTGTCTGGACCCACTGAGCTCGGAACTTCTGCTTTAACAGTCAAATTTTTATTGTTTCATTTCCTAAATAATTTGCACCATGATCATTGATTGTCAGGGGCGAAGCTATGTTATGGTTTGGGGGCCGCCACCACCCCAGAATTTTGAAAATCGCGTATAAATACAGTGAGAATTTGGAAATTACGTATTAATTAAGCTATTGATATAGTGCACTTACATGGAATTATGGTACCATTTAGTCTAGTGGAAAAGTTGCTATGTTTTAAATAAGGGAACGTGGGTTTTATACCCCACAGCAACACATTTTACTGTTTTTGGTCTTTTAAGATTAATTTTTGCTAAAAACAAAATATTTCAATGTAGTAATAATTATGATTATTTTTTTATAATTTATTTGATAATGTTAAACATATCGTTGCTAATATTTTTAATTTAAATCATAGTTTTAGTGGTAATATTTATCTTAAATAATAATTTGTAATGTGACATTTATATATTGTTTTTATTTTTTATGATTATTCATTTTTAAAAAAATTCGGCCCCTCCGAACTTCAAATCCTAGCTCCACCCCTTGGATTGTTGTTGGTCTGTGAAATAAAAATGAACATGAGTTTGAATTCCTAAAATACAAAGGAGTACAACTAGAATTATCAAAATTGTATGGATCACATTAATTATAAACAATTATGGTTTCAAATGCTTATTGCGAACGGATTTGATACATTTTCAGTTGTTAAATGATACCATTTTTTCACTGAGATAGTTTACAAGTCTAAAACATGCATTCCTATCTAAACAACACTATTACATGCAATGAAAAATGTCCGGCTTCCATTCTAGTGAACATTATAAAGATTAAACTACGACATAATACAATTCTGATCAAGTTACACTGACAAAAACATTACATCGACCCGCAACTTAATTCAGTGTCCAGATCGATTAATTACACTTTCTTACTCCTAATCATACTCTACAAGGGACTCGAAACTGAGCTCAGCGGCCGGTCTCGGAACCAGCCAACACGGCGGCGGGTCGAATTTGTCTTCTTCAAACTCGTCATCAAGCCTCCTGATCTTCCCGCCTCTCAAATCAAACACCCCGATGTCGTGCCCTCCGTACAAGTAATCCTCATCCATCCGCTCCCAACCATCGTCCGTGTAGTATACGGAGTCCGCCGCAATCCCACCGCCGGCGGGGACCGAAACAGAGTCACTCCCGCCCAAAAACAGAGCCCTCTTCTCCTCATCGCCGGAATCGCCTCTCAAGTTTGCAGCACGCACCCATCTCCCCCCTTCAGCATCCATCTTATACACCTCGAACCCCACCGTCCGGTACGGGCAGACCGGCGGATGGTTCGACCCTTCCTCCGGCACCATCTCCTGCTCGCACACCACTTTCCCTTCTCCGTCAACAAACTCCCCCACAATCCTCGCCACCAACATCGGCATGGCGGCGTCGTCGTTGCCGCTCACAATGTAGAACCTGGACACGCAGCCGTCTCCCTCCCCGATCGGGAACGGCTCCGGAACCGACGGCGCGAATCTCATCACTTTGCAAGGCGAATCGGAATCCTCGTGCCTGATGTTCCACACATCGACGGAGTAGTCTCCACCCAGCGCGAAGAGAAACCCGCGGTCGGAAGTAGAAACGTCTTGGTACGGCGCGGAATCGTCTCCCTCGAGTTCCGCCCACGAGTAGTCGCTGAACGGTGCGCAAATCGAGATCTGCCGGTCGCCGCCGCGGAGGAGGACGGCCTTGAACCGGCTCCGGCTCTCGCAATCGCTGGGGTCCGATGTGAGGATTGCCTTGTGAACCACGTATTCGCGAATAACTCCGGTGGTGATTGGGATCCCCGATTTTCGGACCCGGTGGAAACAGGGGAATTCGAACAGGGTGAGGTCGATTTTGGGGAGCTGGCGTCGGGATCCGGTGAGAGGGTTGAAAAGGGAAGGAAGGAAGTAAGGAGAGCAAGCAGAGTAGTAGTCGAGGAGGATGAGGCAACCGTGAGAAGCTCCGACGCAGAAGCTGGATTGGTTTTGTTCGGAGAAGGCTTTGGTGGCGTGGAGGTAGCCGTCGGCGGGGTTGTAGAGGCGGGTGTGGGAGCCACCGTCGTCGCGTTTTATGCCGTCTAGCTCGTCGGCTTGGGGCGGTATCCACAGCCAGGGAGTTTTCGGGTTGAGGGGAGATTCGGGAGCTGCAGAGCGCCAACGTTTGCAGGCCCACTTGGCTCGGGTCTGGTCCACGAATTTCAGGCGGCCAAAGATTTCATGGAGCAGCTCGCAGGGGAGACCGGCCCAATCTGAGGACGGCCTTTCTCTTCTCGTTCGCTTGGAGGTCCTCTCCGCCTTCTTAGAATGGCGACGAGATTTGCGCTTCATAGTTGCGGCCATTGTTGGAGTGGAGAGATCGATCGGCACAAAGTGAAATGGTTGTGTTCTGTTGTGTGAGTTTATGTTTATAAAGGGGAGCTTGTTTCTTTTGCCAAATAGGAGTAGGAATTCCGGAGACGGGGATGTAAGGTACGGAGTAATCCTTCTTCAAGTACCCTTTCGTCTCTGTTACTTGTGTCCCAAGTTAGGTCTGCGTTTGAAGTCTTTGTGCTTTTCTATATACTAGTATTCATACCCAAATAAATCGGCAAAACTGGAAAGGTAATGATTATACACTTGTGATTGATATTTGCAAGCTTGGTATACATTCGTTGTTATCAATTTTAAGCCACAGAATTTCCAAATGAAAATAAGTTCCTTAAGCCACAACACCAAAGATGAGAAAAACAAATGAAACCGAACAACTTCCAATTTGTTCCTCCTTTTACTGATTATGGGACATTTCGTTGGCTGCTCGGCGTTTCTGGTTAGCTTTGGGTGGTCCTTGAGCTTGCACGTTGGTCACCAAGACTCTTGCCTGACTCATGGCAGGTTGCATCCCAATGACGTGGCAAATTTGGGGCTCGATGTTGTCCGGATTGGTTCCGGGGGATCCTTTTGGGAGAAGTGGCCGCCTTTGGAGATGCCCCGGAGCGATCTCCATTCTACCTGCTCCTGAAGGGCTTCTCCAAATTATTTTCCCGTCGGATGCTGCTCTGAATGGGGTCTTGAGGGAAGCCCCCTGGTTTCTCCCGAAATTCCTTGTCAATCTGGCTCCTTGGGTATCAGTTACTCCTGAAGTGGCGGATCAACTCTGGCGTGTGCCCCTGCAACTCCAATTCTGGGACATCCCTCCACCATGCTGTACCCGACGGGTTGGGTCCTTGCTAGGCCTTGCTCTCGGTAAAAGTGAGCCGGCGGCGGTTCACAGGGAGATTGCCACAGGCGAATTGTACATTCACGTCAAAGTCTGGATAGATGCTCGCTTTCCCCTCCCGGTGTCCGTACCTGCTTCCCATGAAAAAGCTAGCAAGGGCGGCTTCACGGCCACTGTGAAATATAAGAGATTGTCCCAGTTCTGCTACCTCTGTGGAATCCTTGGCCATATTGGGCAACAATGCCCGCGACGAGAGGAACTCGCTGGAACGGTCACCCCCTACAGCAAGGATCTGGTGTCGAAGAGATCGGGACCAAAGGTGAATGAGCGATCCTTGCTCAGTCGGAAACAGTTCACCTGGGTTCGCCAAGGCAGGGAGGGGGCAGAGAAGAGCACGGGTCCTAGCACTCCTTTCCTCCCCTTGCCTGCTTCTCCGGCGGCGAACTCTCTGGCCTTGCCGGCGATTTCCCCTGTGCCAGGGGCAACTGTGAGCCCGAAGGATGCAGGGACCATGCTTCCACAGTCTGGCCCTCTGATCCGTTCCAGGAGCTTGCAGGATGGTATGGGTGAATTGGCTCTGACAGCCAAGAAAGCTCGAGTGGACCTGATGGAGGATTCTGGTGGCAATTCGAATGCTTCTGTGGTGGAGGAAACCAGCCCGAACTGGTCCCAGCAGCCGCGATGAGCATGGTGGTGTGGAATTGTCGGGGTTTGGGGTCCCCCCTGACAATTCCTTCTCTGTTTGGGGCCGTCTGTCGATTCTCCCCGTCGATGATCTTCCTTAGTGAGACCAAACAGGAAGATGATTTTGTACATAAGAAGCTTAGGCGTCTAGGTTATCAATTCACTCATTGTGTGTCTCCGAATGGCAGAGCAGGAGGCTTAGCCCTCGCGTGCTCGTCGTCTGTTTGCTATCGAGTCGTAGAGGAAGCTAGTTTCTTTTTGTTTGTCGAAACCCAGCATGTAGTTTGGGGTACCTTAGGTATCCTTTTCGTTCACTTGCACTGTGATGTAAATACTCGTTTATCTCAATTCAATGAACTCTTATCTTTGTGTTCGAGCTATTCCATGCCTAAAATCGTAGTAGGAGACTTCAATTGCCTTCTCCAATCTTCTGAGAAGCTTGGCGGCAGACCTCCCAACCATCAAGCCATGGATCACTTCCGTGACTTCATTGGCTCGGCAGGGTTAATAGATGTGGGTTTCAAGGGCTCACCCTTCACTTGGTCGAATCGGCAGGGAGTGAATACACATATTTTAGAACGGTTAGACAGGGGTTTGGTTTCCTCTGATCTTTTAACTGTTTGGCCGAATTTGCAGGTCACCCACTTGTCGGATTTAGGATCGGATCACCGGATATTGCTCCTGCAACTTGTTCCAGCGGCTGGAAAGGGGAAGCCTCGATTCCACTTTGATCTCCGCTGGACTAACAACAGCGAGGCACGGGAGATTGTATCTCAGTCTTGGTAGATTAATGTCACAGGTACTTTGCAATTCCAGCTCATCTCCCTCTGCAAGGAGGTACGCCATCAACTCGTGCAATGGGCGAGGCTTGGAACCACAAATTCTGCTCGGCAAATCAGAGAGCTACGGGAAGCAATTCAATCGGAGCGGGAAAACATGCCAACGGATTGGGATATCATTAAGGGTCTGGAATCTCAACTTTCTACTGCCTATCTACAGGAAGAGGCCTACTGGAAGCAAAAATCGCGCACAACTTGGCTGCAGAAGGGGGATTCCAACACAAACTATTTCCATATCACCACTACCCAGCGGCGTCGTCACAATTTGATAGAAGTTCTCCGGGATGAAGCAGGTTCCCCTCATTTCGACGAACCGGCAAAGGGCAACATATCCGTTGGGTTTTTCCAGAACCTTTTCCTCTCTAATGGAAACTCCCCAGGCTTTCTAGTCCACTCCTTGGGTCTCCAACAGAAGGTATCCCCGAGCCAGAATGCTTTTCTCTCGGCTAATGTCACCCGCGAGGAGATCAGGCAAGCCGTTTTCAGTATCGGAAAGGGTCAGGCGCCGGGGTCCGATGGGCTGACCGGGGGTTTCTTCCAGGCATACTGGGACATTGTTGGGGAATCAGTCTGCAGGGCAGCCCTCTCCTTCTTCAGAACGGGCAGACTTCTGCAGAACTTTAATCACACTATAATCACCCTGATCCCGAAGGTGGCGAATGCAGAATTCATGCGTCAGATGCGGCCAATTAGCCTGTGTCAGGTTTTTTACAAGGTCATCTCCAAGGTCCTGACAGCCCGTCTCGCGGCCATCCTTCCCTCAGTGATCTCGGATACGCAGAATGGGTTCGTCAAAGGGAGAGATATATCGGATAACATTCTGATAGCACAAGAGGTAATGCAGTTTCTGAAAACGAAGTCTCAAGGTAGAGATAGGTGGATGGCGTTAAAGCTCGACATGGAGAAGGCATACGACAGGGTTGAATGGGGCTTCCTCTTTACTGTTATGGAAGCTCTGGGTTTTAATGAGCATTGGATGCGGTGGATCAGAACCTGTGTCACGTCAGTCTCATTTACAGTGCTCCTAAATGGGAATGAACACGGGTATTTTCGACCTCAACGTGGACTTCGGCAAGGCGATCCACTTTCGCCTCTTCTGTTCGCCATTTACACTGAGGCCTTCTCAGCTATTCTGCATAACGCTCTGTCCGCACATCAACTTCATGGGCTACAGGTTCATCGACTAGCTCCGTCTCTGTCACACCTCTTCTTCGCTGACGACACATATCTATTCCTGCGCGCAACATCATCGGAATGCCAAAACCTGCTTCAGCTACTACACGTGTACGAAGAGGCTAGTGGCCAGCGGATCAATCTTCAAAAGTCTTCGGTCTGTTTCAGCTCGAACATGTCGGACCAGGAATCCGTGGCATTGGCAGCGCTACTAGGCGTCCCATCCATCGGCTCCATGGAAAAATATCTGGGCCTACCTGCTCAGATTCAGCGTTCGAAGGTCCAAACCTTCAAATTTGTGGAAGATAATCTAGCTGCCCGGATTCAGAGTTGGCGCTCGAAGTCCCTCTCGTTGGCGGCTAAGGAAGTTGTCATCAAAGCGGTAGGATCGGCAACGCCAATCTACGCAATGTTCTCCTTCCGACTTCCGTCGACCTCTTGTCGCCGCCTGAATGGTCAGTTGAGTCGATACTGGTGGGCAGGGCAGGATAAAGATAGGGGAATGCACTGGATATCTTGGCCAGCAGTCTGCGTAAGCAAGTTTCATGGAGGGTTGGGATTTCGTGATTTCGATTTATTTAACGTGGCTATGCTGGCGAAACAGGCTTGGAAGCTTCTTATGGATCCGTCCTCTCTTTTAGCTCGCATTTACAAAGGCCGGTATCATCCCTATTCTGACTTCCTAAACGCGTCAGCTGGTTCTCGGCCCTCGTGGGCTTGGCAGGGAGTTTTGGAAGGGAGAGGTCTCATCAAGCGAGGTTTACGGTGGCAGATTGGATGTGGTACAGCAGTTCGAATTCTAGAAGATCCTTGGTTGCCAACCTCCCCGCCTTCGGCTCCGTTGCTTCTGCCCGGGGTCTCTCTGGATTTCCAGTTCGTTGCATCCCTCATCCACCCGCTCACTCGCACTTGGAATGGTGCGCTCCTGCGAGGCCTGTTTGCTGCGGAGAGTGTTCAGTCCATTCTGGCGATTCCCCTGCCATCATCCCCTCGGCCGGACAGGATGATTTGGCACTACTCGGCGACAGGGCAGTATACTGTCAAATCCGGATACCAACTACTCACAGCAGCCCGACAAATGGAGTTCGACCCCCTCCCGCCATTCTTGGACACCAAATTTTGGAAGACGCTATGGAATTTACCTATCCCACCTAAGCTCAAGGTTTTCCTATGGCGAGTGGTTCGAGGATTCCTGCCAATGCGCCAGATATTACAAGGGAAGTCCCTCAGTGACTCTAGCACTTGTCCGGTTTGCTCGGCTGCTGTAGAGACCATTTCTCATTGTTTTTTTGAATGCAGGATCGCTCAAGAAGTTTGGGCGCTGGCGGACAAGGAACCCATCCGGTTAGCTATGGCTGCTGTTAACAATGATCTGGCTTGGCATAATTTGTTCTCTTGTATGCAGCTATCCAAGGTAGACATGGCGGAGGTGGTTTTCCTTGTGTGGCGGATATGGAAAGGGCGCTGTTGGTCCACTTATGATCGTATCCAATACTTGCCTGGGCCACTGTTCCGGCAGTTCACTAACCAGGTATCGGAATGGAAGGAGGCCACGACGGGGGCGAACCCACAGCCGCCACCATCGAGAGCTCGCTGCCCACCTCCCGCACCGACTTGCCCAGCAGGGGGTTTTCTCATCCGCTTCGATGGGGCAACAAGGAAAGGCGTCGGAGGTAGCATTGGTTTTGTTGGGTTCAATGAAGCCAGAGGGGTCGAATTTGCCTACGGTAAGTATTATGAAGGTATGTGGGATCCTTTCTTGCTTGAATTATTAGCCCTACGGGATGCTATGGTTTGGAGCTTACAACGTGGGTTCTCTACTGTTTGCTTTTGTGGGGACTCGCAATTGGTCATACGACGAGCAACGGAGGATGATGTCTACCATGATCGAGGAGGTGCTGTGCTCGAAGAAGTGCGCGTTCTGAAGGCTTCTTTTGCTTTTGTTTCTTTTATTTTTGCTCCCCGTAGTACTAACAGGGCTGCCCATCGCGTGGCACAAACGGCCCTTGCATCGGTAGCGACCCAGTTGGTTGACTACCGCATTTATATTTCCAATGCACTGTAAAGAACTATCTATTACAAACTATCTATGACAAAAAAAAAACATATCTATAGGTTGAAATGATTATGTGGCTCATCTTGTGCTTGCAACTTATCATCTCTTACATCCACAAAAAGGCACACTGCAACCCATCAGCATTTCAGGCATCAACAGAGACCCCAAACTAATCAATGGAAGGCAAAAAAGAACGGTAAGTAAAGTAGTATTGAGGAACCAACATACCTCGTGACACTGATAATCCACAACGCATAATCTCGAAGTCCCGTTGAGTAGGTCGAAAAACAGAGAGCATGAACAAACAGACAACCAAGATGGCATGTCCCACTGATTGCATACCATATCATGGGGAAAAATTTAATGGGCACCTGCAAACACAGAACTAAGCTCCATAACCTGCTGCTTCCTTCTCTAATCGTGGACACCAAAATCCAAGAACGCCCTCGATAGCTACAAATAAAATTCAGATGAGAAAAGTGAAAACTGAGATAGATAACAGGGGGTTATAAAGGGGAAGAAAAAAGATGGAATGGAGTCATCGAGGAGATACATCAAAAATTGGTCTAGAACTCTGGTCACCACTGGCAGGCATACGGACCATCGATCAGTCGTCATGGCTGCAAATCTGAAAGTGGAAGGGGAAAGCGAAAGGATTCAATATTTACATATCCTAAAAAAAGCCAAAAAGAGAGAACGGAATCATACCGAACCGGCAGATCTGGCTCACCAACGTTGAAAAGAGAAAGGGACTGGTCGCTCAGGGTTCTGGGCTTATTGTGAGAGAGAGCTCCAGCAGATCCAGGTGGAAAATCAGCCGGCGAAGAGAGAGAATAAATCATGGAACAGTGATCCACTAAACCAAAAAAAAATTCAATTACTGATTATCGGAATGAACTAAATCCAAAGCATCCATAGAACCACTCACCTAGGGAGTTGCAGTTGAAGGATGCAGAGCTCAGATCCTGCTATTTCTCAGAGAAGCGAAGGTTGTGACAAAACCTGGAAAAAGAGATCAAAGATATCCCTTGAGAAAGAAAAAATGAACCCATTCAAGAAATAGGGAGAAAAGCAAATGCATCAGAGAGAGGAAGAAATATTTCATGATAGCTTCCTCTGACCTCTATGAGAGAGAATAGATTATTGCGCCTTAAATTAGTCGCTCGACGCCCACTTTAATCCGATTTTTCAGTTTCACACCATGAACGTCGCCACCGACGACGACGCAGATCCTACTCCCTCCTTTCTCCGATGTCGCGGGTTTTTCAAGGTAGGAGTGTTGTTGCTTTTGGGAAAGGCTAGACCGATTTTTTCAGTTTCCACTCTAATCCCGGCGCTCGCACAATGAATTTGAAGGTGAGAAGAGGAGAGAGAAACAAATTGATTAGAGCTTCCTGCCGAGAAATCCAGTTGAAATGGGAGGAAGGAAAGTTTGATGAAGGAGAAGAAAGAAACAGAATGGGTAAAGGAAAAATTGGAATTGAGTTGCTAGGTATAATATGTGGTGGAGAAATAGATTTGGGATTTCTTTCCTCCGTGATATCTCCCGTTTGACAGTCTCCTCCACCACTCACTGATCGTCTCTGTTCAAGGCGAAAGCATACGTCAATCAAAGGGGCTAGTCACCATCTATCTCCCACCAAAAGCCATCGATGGGACAAAACGGCGACTGATCGCCATCCCCTGAGCATCCAACAGCAAACCCTCGGGACCCAAAAATCATCGGACCCACAAAAGCATCCCTGTGACCAACGCGAATTTTCTCTCAGCATGCTCAAATTTTCTCTTTTTCTTTTCAGAAACTCTACGCACCCAAGATCTCTCTAAAGTCTAACACAAAGCAGGAAAGGAACTGACCCACCATAGCACAACGACCAATCAAAACTCAATGAATAGTAAAATTGAGTCTGTATGAATAGTAAAAACAGTCTAGATGTACAGTGCCAGGCGTATTGAGCTATTATACTTTTAATATGGATGAGGTCCATGTTAAAGGTCATGTACTGAATATCAATCATAAAATAAAACTCAAGCCATGGTGGATTGGTCTCGTTTAATCTAGAACGAGGATACCACGTAAATCTCGTGTTCGTCTATTCCGCACTATCGTTTTTTACATGGTATCAGAGCTAACCAAGATCAAGGGTTAGGTTTTCTGTTCTTCGTTCACCATCGCGCCGCTAGGGTTCCTCGGAGATTTTCTCCCCTAGGTTGCGTGTTCTTCTCTTATCCTCGTCACCATGAGCACAGGTGACGGCACTATGGTTTCTAGTTCAGCTCCGGTCATCGATGGGGCGTCTCCTCTTCACCTCCATCCCTCGGATCATTCCAACCCCATGTTCGTCAGCGAGGCTCTCACCGATCTCAACTATAGCGAGTGGGCTGCCGAGATGACTAATTCTCTGTTGGCTAAAAACAAGCTCGGGCTTGTTACGGGAACTGTCCCGCGTCCTGCTTCTGGACCTCAACTTGAAGCTTGGGTTCGTTGTAATGCTGCGGTCGTCGGCTGGCTTCGCACTGGGATGAGTCGCGACATCCACAACAGCCTCTCTGCTAGTCTCACCGCGCAGCAAATCTGGGATGAGCTAAAAGAGCGGTTCTCCACAGATAATCTCCCGCGTCGTTACAAGCTGCGTCGGGACATTACGAATCTCCGCCAAGACGGGTTGAGTGTGGTTTCTTTCTACTCCAAGTTGAAGCGTCTTTGGGACGATTGGCTCACATTGGATCCTCCTGCCCGCTGCACTTGTGGCAAGTGTGAGTGCAATGTGGAGCAGCGCACTCGTTCTTCTCACGAGGACATGCGTCTCCTCGATTTTCTATTCGGGCTTGACGACAATTTCTCTGTCGTTCGCACGCAGCTCCTCTCCATGAAACCGACTCCCTCTCTAGGCGCTGCATATCAGATGGCCGCCAATGATGAGCAACAGCGCAATCTTTCCCATGGCACTCGTCCTTCCATGGACGCTGTTGCTTTTCAAGGGAAGGGTGACTCCCTCTCCTCCGAGCCTCGCACTTCTGAAGGGCGACCTTGGTGCACCCACTACGAGAAGCCTGGCCACTTCAAGGCCACTTGTTACGAACTTATCGGCTATCCTCCACGTTCTGGGAACTCGCAGGGTAACAAGTCCGGTGCTAAGTCTCGTCGTCGTCCTGGGAAAGCTTCTCGATCCGAAGCTCAAGCTGCTGCTGTGGAGAGTGATGATAGCAGCGCTGTTCCCGGCTTGAGTGCAGCTCAACTTGCTCAGCTTCGTGCTTTTCTTGGCATGGATTCTAAGACCACTCCATCGGCTGGGATGGCGGTCAATATGTCAGGTACGGTTCCTCACTCTTCGTCTTCTTGGATTATTGACTCTGGTTGTAATGAAAATATCATTACCGATAATTCCTTATTTGTTGGCGAGTTTGCGACCAACACTGACTTGCAGGTTCGGATACCCAATGGTAATGGGGTCTCTGTTCGCAATATTGGAATGACTCAGTTGGAAAATGGCTTGGTTCTGAATCGGGTCTTACATATTCCCGATTTTCAATGCAACTTGTTATCTGTCATTCGTCTCACTGCAGATCACCCAGTGGCAGTTATATTCTTAAGTGATTTCTGTGTTATCCAGGACTTGGTTTCGAGGAAGATGATTGGCATGGGGATTCAGAGTGATGGTCTATATCAGTTGCGGGTTTTTCAGCAGAGTCATCCGGTAGCTTATTCGGCGCGGCAGGCATTGGGGCAGTCCGAGCTTTGGCACTCTCGACTCGGACATCCTTCTGGAGCGAAGTTGTTGGCCTTGCAACCTTTCATATCTTGTCCTTTACTTTCAAGTTATGTCCCGTGTGATTCTTGTTTACGGGCGAAGCAGACTAGACTTCCTTTTCCGCATAGCAGTATTAAGACTAAAGCTTGTTTTGATCTTATTCATATCGATATTTGGGGTGGATTTCATGAGCCTTCCTTTACTGGAGCCCGATATTTCTTGACTATTGTTGATGATTTCAGTAGAGCTGTGTGGGTGTTTTTGATGAAGAACAAATCTGATGTGGCTCGTTACCTCCTTGTCTTTTGTCGTCAAGTGCGTCGTCAATATGGGCATACTATTCGCAGGATCCAGGCTGATAATGACCGCGAGTTTTCTACTCCCGCACTACGCGACTTTTATGAACAGGAAGGAATTGTTCTTCAGACTTCCTGCACAGATACCCCCCAACAGAACGGTGTGGTTGAGCATAAACACCGTCATCTGCTTGATACCGCTCGTGCCCTGCGCTTCCAGGCTGGGCTGCCTCTCTCTTTCTGGGGAGAATGCATCCTTACTGCGGCATATCTAATCAACCGCATGCCCCTGGTCCCTCTCCAGCAACAAACTCCTTATCAAATTCTTCTTGGCGAGCTTCCTAAGTATGATCACCTTCGCAGCCTAGGCTGTCTTGTCTATGCTAAAAATACTCGCAGGAATCTCTCCAAATTTGAGGCACGAGGGCGACCAGGGATCTTTGTCGGCTATACTGCCACACAAAAGGGCTATCGCATCTTTGATCACGAGACAGAAACGATCTATACTTCTCGTGATGTAGTGTTTGTTGAGCATCTCTTTCCCTACAAGGATCTGCGTGTACTTGCGGACATGGTTCCTCGGCATGATCCTTCCACTCATGTGCCCTTTCAGCCCATGCGCATCATGGATCTTGACCAGCCAGCTGCATTCCCATCCTCTGGTGATCACGAGACTCCTCCATCACCCACTGATGCTTGTCCAAGCACTCCGAAGCCTTCTTCGGTTGCTGCTCCTCCGATGGTTGAGGTTGTCACTCCTCTCACAACTATACCTCCTTCCACGTCGCCAGGCACCTCTGATCTCTCTCCTGCGACGTCGTCTTCCCCGGAGCCTCCCCTGGTCGATGAATCACCTTCAGCCACTCGCGACACCTCTCCGTCGCACACAGCTCCTCATTCGCCTGCGGCTGCTGACCCAGGTCCTTTCCCTCGTCGTGGAGATAGGGCGCGTCGTCCGCCTTCTCGTCTTGGGGATTATGTCTATGATCTCCCTGGCTCTTCTCAAGTCCAACATGTCACTTACCCGATGGCTCATTATGTCACTTACCATCGGCTGTCTCCCTCACATCAGGCCTTCATCTCTCGGGTATCTCAACTCACGGAGCCCAAGTATTTCTATCAGGCTGTCCGCCACCCTCAGTGGCGCAAAGCCATGAACACCGAGTGTTCTGCTTTGGTTGCCAATGGCACTTGGGAGTTGACATTTCTTCCTCCCGGTAAAAAGGCCATTGATTCGAAATGAGTGTATAAGATCAAGTATCTCCCGACTGGGTCTATCGAACGTTTCAAGGCACGTGTCTTTGCTAAGGGTTATACCCAGGTTGAAGGTATCGATTATCATGATACTTTCGCTCCGGTTGCTAAGCTTGTCACTGTTCACTGCCTCCTTGCTGTCGCCGTTACGAAGGGTTGGCACATTCACCAGCTTGATGTTAACAACACCTTCCTTCATGGCGATTTAGATGAGGAAGTGTACATGAAAGTTCCACAGGGTTTTGCACAGCCAGGTGATACCCGTGTTTGTCGTCTTCGCAAGTCTATCTACGGACTCAAGCAGGCCTCCCGGAATTGGTATAAAAAATTCTCTCCGGCTCTTGTTGAACTCTGTTTTCGTCAGAGCCATGCCGATCACTCACTCTTCATCTATCGTACGGATCGCTCCTTCGTTGTGGCTCTCATATACGTTGATGATGTTATCTTGGCTGGTGATGATCTGGTTTTCATTCAGTCCGTCAAGACATTCCTCCATGTTTGGTTCACCATCAAGGATCTGGGACCGTTGAAGTACTTCCTTGGGATCGAGATTGCTCGTTCTGGCAAGGGTATCGTACTAAATCAGCGAAAGTACGTGTTGGATATTCTCGCTGACACTGGGTTTCAGGCCACTCGCCCTTCCTCGACTCCCATAGAACAGAATCATCAGTTGGGTCGCACTCCTTCTCCACCAGCTCCTGACCCTGCAGCTTTTCGCCGTCTGGTTGGAAGGCTCCTCTATCTCACAGTCACTCGTCCTGATATCACTTATGCAGTTAACATCCTCAGTCAAGCCGTCCATGCTCCGACTCAGGCTCACCTTGATGCCGCTCACCGGGTGTTGCGCTACTTGAAGGCATCCCTTGGGCGTGGGCTTCTTCTCCCTGCTCATGGTCCTCTTCGCTTGACTGCTTACTGTGATGCTGACTGGGGTGGTTGCCAGATGACTCGTCGTTCCACCACTGGCTATTTTATCCGTCTTGGTTCCTCCCCTGTTTCTTGGCGCACTAAGAAACAGACTGTTGTTGCTCGCTCGTCAGCTGAGGCAGAGAACCGTGCTATGGCTAGTACCGTTTGCGAGGTCCTCTGGCTGCGTTGGCTTCTTTCTGACCTTGGCGCTCCGCAGCCTAGTCCGACTCCTCTGTATTGTGGCAATCAGGCAGCTCTCCACATTACAGCAAATACTGTTTTCCATGAGCGTACCAAGCATGTGGAAATGGATTGCTATTTTGTTCGGGAACGCGTTCAGTCTTTGGACATTTCACCACGCAAGATTGCCACTGCAGAGCAACCAGCGGATCTTTTCACCAAAGGGTTGTCGATTGAACATCACCACCATCTTCTGTCCAAGCTCGGCATGTTCGATCTTCATGCTTGCGCTTGAGGGGGCGTATTACGTGTCATTACGTGTCCTTGTATATTTTGGTCTTGTTCTTTTCCTTTTACCCTTTGGTCTCTGTTACTTGTGTCCCAAGTTAGGTCTGCGTTTGAAGTCTTTGTGCTTTTCTATATATATGGCCGAGGTCCATGTTGAAGGTCATGTACTGAATATCAATCATAAAATAAAACTCAAGCCGTGAGCTCTTTCGAGCTCACCATGGATTAGTCTCGTTCAATCTAGAACGAGGATACCACGTAAATCTCGTGTTCGTCTATTCCGCACTATCGTTTTCTACAGGGTCGGAATAGGAATTGGACGCCACGTGAGGCCTATAATTATTATTTATTAGGAGTATTTACTACTATTATTATAGCTGTTGTTTGGATATTATTCGGGTTAGATTATTACTTCTTATTAGAATAATTAGTCTTTATTTAGTCTGCTCGATATTGTAATCTTGGTAGGAGGTAGTGATGAGGTTATCGAGGTCAAGTATGCTAAAAAAGAAGGCCCAATAACTCGTGCAAATGTGATCGCAAAAAAAAAAGAGACAACAACCAAAACACACAAAGCAATCCAACAAAGAGTTCTTAACCAAAAATTCCGAACTACTTCCGAAATATGCTCCGATCAAAAAAACCCGAAAAAAAGTCCACACTACTTCTCATCCCATCTACAGCTGCCGGTAATGGAGCATTCAATGTACCTCACCTGAGGACTTTCTCAACTTCCATCACCATCAGCATCAATCAAGTCAGCCCTCTGACCTACGAGATTAACCAGGAGCTCAAGGAAGATATCCAAGCAAGTTATGAGCGGATATGAAGTTATGGCGAACCTCTAAGCACAACCAATAAACATACCGGGGAGGGTGATAGACAGGGGAAACAGACTCAGCCAGAGGTCTTAACTCCGCCGCCCAAACCACCAGAAAATCGACCAGTCAGGGATGGCAGCCGAGGGATTCATGCCCTAACTGAGAGAGTAGAGTGGATAGAGGGGCCAGCAAGCGATAGGAAGGTCAATCCAGCAGAGCAACAACTAACCCGATCTACAGAAGATTTCCATATTAAAGGCAAGAAGAGGGCACCTGAGAAAAAGACAGGATGGAGCCGTCAAGCAATCATCTCCATTTATTACAAACCCAGACTGCGGCATACAACTACTGGCAATACTAAATGCCGGAAAGAAGCACACAAGGAACAATCTGCAGGTCGAGACCCAATAAGATTCAGACCTTCCAGAGAAGGAATAAATGTCCAGCCAAGCAGAATCCACAAATGGCAATTAAGAGGATGTCTGACAAGTACAAAGAAGGAAGGAGGCAGAAGGGGAGGTACAACAAGGGGGTTAGCATTCAATGCCCGGAGGAAGAGGGAGAGACTCAAGTGAGAAGGGATTCTGGCCTATATAAAGCTGGAAGTCCAAGAACCGCATCATCCTTACCACCAGTCTTCACACTAGAGCAACTTAGCTGATCCCCACCTCCTAAAAAATTCCCACCACACAAAATCAACCACCAAAATGGAGAGCACCACAATGAATGTTAGAGGAGAAAAGAGCCACCTGGTCCTGAACATCCGGCCAACAATAGTCGGAGCTAGAGGCAGCGGAATGTCAATGCTATTAGGCAAGTGGGTCACAGACTCGAGCATAAACCCTACACAAGGCTAGGAATGCAGCGATCAACAAGTGGAGGGCATATGGGGAGGTCCAAGCAACCAAAGAAGCAGAAAATCTCTTCGTCTACACCTTCCAATCCCAACAACAGAGAGATGCGGTTTATGACGCAAGACCTTGGAATCTCAGCAACACCCTCATTGCTTTGAAGAAATGGGACGGGGAGCAAAAGGCTGAGGCAGAGGATATCAAAACAATTACTCTGTGGGTGTAGATGCACGATCTACCCCAGTCTCTCAAAGATGAAGAAGCGATCCAAGCACTGGCGGAGTACATCTTCCCTCAATACATCTACATAGACCAGTCGAACTTCGACTTCAGAGGATGGCTCAAATTCATCAGAGCCAAGGTGGAGGTCCAACTCGATCAACCCATCCCTATTGGTTTTGAATACCCACTGGGGGAGAAGTCTATATGGGTCAGCTTCAAATATGAGAGGATAATGGACCTCTGTTACTTCTACGGGAGATTGGGACATCTTATCCACAACTGTCTACACAGAGAAGACCACAGAAGAAGAGGACTCAGCATTGATCCATCGGAAGTGTACACCGCAGCGCTGAAAGCGGGCCACGACTCTCCGGTGAACACCCCACCGGCGTCTTTCAGGGAGAAGATGGCCAGGGCACGCCGCACAATCCTAACTGGGCATTCGACATGCCTGATTTGTGGATCCCGAGGGGAAAGTACCCTCCTGCATCTGACTGGCCAAACTTTCTCCTCGAGCCCACCGGGATTCACTGCGCTGACACTGCCTGTAGCAGGGAGAGGTACGGCGTGGACCCAAAGATGGGAGGTCATAGTACCTACCGCGACTGTCCCAACCTCCTTCCTGGAAATGGAGATGGAAGCTACTGCTAGGGCAATGCAGAGGTCACTTGACCTGGATGAAGGGGGAAGCAAAAAAGAGAAGGTGGCGGGCCTATTCGAAATGGGCCGAAGTCTCTCTCTTGCAAGCCCATTTTATGCTCTTGAGGAAACCCACACTCCTAATCCAGTGAACATCACAACAGACCCGACACAAAGCCCACAGGAGCAGAGCTACATCCCAATCCAAGAGAAGGAAAGAGTCACAGGGGAAGAGGAGACCAGGCCCAGACTGGAAAAGAAGAGGAAACCGGAGGACTTTACCAGCCCAAGCAGCCCACTCCCGCAGATGGAGAACTCGACTAACATCTCTTTTTATTCCTTGACTTTTGTTCCAGGTGAAAATAGGAAGACTTACCAGAGGAGAAGAATCATTATAAGGAGGAGGAGCATTGCAGAACTAACAACAGAAGGAAACCAGTCCGGGGAAGGCGAGTCGATCTCTCCGAGGGCAGCGGTGGCAAGCCTGAAGCCGCCAAACCAGGAATGAGGATCCTCAGCTGGAACTGTAGGGGATTTGGCCAATCCCTTACAAGGAACTACTGTGCTAGGCTTTGCCGCCAGTTTGGCCCTTCATTGCTTTTTCTGATGGAAACCAGGAAGGAAGACCCTTTCATGGAGGAAAAAAGAAGAGCTATGAAGTTTGATCACTCCAAATATCTCAGCCCTGCAGTAGAAGGTAGTGGACTGGCGCTTTGGTGGAAAGAGGACGTGGAGGTCCGATTTTTAGATGTTTGTAAATCCTATATGGATGTTAGCATATGTAAGGAAGGAGTTGATTTCTACTGTACTTTTGTTCATGCCCCCACCACGGCGGTGGAGAGGAGGAACCTCTGGGATCGACTTACGATCATTAGGGACTCTCCGGAAGATAGTTGGTTGATCGTAGGGGACCTGAATGTTGCCCTGCAACCTTTTGAAAAACAGGGGCGATGCCCCCTGACGAATGAAAATGTTGATCCTTTCAAGTACTTCATCTCGCAGAATGCCCTGATCGATCTTGGTTTCTCAGGCCAGGTCTTCACTTGGACCAACAACCAGCAGGGACCCGACTTGACTAGAGAAAGGCTCGACAGAGGCCTTTGCTCAGCCTCTTGAAGACTCAAATTCGGAGGGGCCACTGTGTTCCACGAAGACTTTGTTGATTCTGATCATTGTCCGATCAGAATTGATCTGCATCCGAAGAAACAGGACAGAAATACACCGTTTCGTTTTGATAAAAGATGGAGAGAAAATGGGGAATGTAGCCAGATCATTGACAATAATTGGAACAATGGGGGAAAAATACATGAGATTCTCAACAATTGCAGGGATGATCTTCGACGGTGGTCAATTAAGGACAGAGCAAATAAAATCAGGAGGGAAAAAGAAATCAGACGAAGACTCCAAGAGCTACAAGGGCCAATCAGAGACTCCATGGTTATTGAAGAGGAAAGGGGTCTGCTTCAGGAGCTTGACACAGCCTGGAAACTTGAAGAAGAGTTCTGGGTACAAAGGTCCAGAAATAGTTGGCTCCAAGAAGGAGACCAAAACACGAGCTTCTTTCATGCAAGTACCATCAAAAGAAGAAGCAGGAACCGCATTGTGAAACTTAAAAATGAGTCGGGGAGTTGGATTAACAACGACCAAAACCTTGAAGGACATGTCAACGGGTTCTATACCAATCCATTCAGAAGCAGATCGGAACCTTTTGACCATGCTACTCTAAATGGATTCCCCTTCTTGGTTTCCCATGAGGACAATATGGCCCTCATTACTCACCTTGACAAAGATGAAATCCGAAAAGCTGTGTTCCAACTTGGAGCCAACAAAGCACCAGGTGCGGATGGCTTTCCAGGACATTTCTTCAGAAGGTACTGGAACCTGATTGGGGACTTGTTCTGCGAGGAAATCATCGAGTTTTTAAACACCAATGTGATGCCACCCAACTGGAATGATACCTACATCACCCATATCCCCAAGGTTGAAGCCCCGTAGACTATTGGACAATTCAGGCCTATCAGCTGTTGTAACTTCAGGTACAAGGTAATCACCATAGTTATGTCTAACAGATTACAGCCTCTCTTACCAAAGCTGGTTAGTGAACTGCAAGCAGCATTTACAGGAGGGAGACAAATTCAAGACAACATTGTGATTGTTCATGAGGTGCTTAACTATTTCAAGAAACACAAAACTGGGACGCAGAAAAATATGATGATGAAGCTCGACATGAAAAAAGCATATGATCTGGTGGAATGGGACTTCCTTATTGAGTTACTTAGAGCTTATGGTTTCAATGAAACATGGTGTGGTTGGGTTAGAACTTGCATTTCATCGGTGAAGTTCAGAATTCTCTTTAATGGGAACCCTACTGAGGAATTCACCCCATCTAGGGGCATCCGTCAAGGAGACCCTCTCTCCCCTCTTCTCTTCATCCTCATGAGCAACTCCCTATCATTCCTTATTGAAAAAGCTGTCCAGAGAGGAGACCTAAGAGGTTTGAAGCTCAACAGAACATGCCCTATGCTCACACACTGTTTATTTGCTGACGACACCGTCATTTTTGGAGAAGCTTCAGCAGTGGAAGCAGGAAGATTTCTTAACATTATCAATGAGTATGGTTCAATAACTGGTCAAGAGGTCAACAAAGACAAATCCTCGATCTTTTTCAGTCACAATGTCACAGAGGAGGAAAAAGGAAGCATTATACTTAGGAATGGCAATGGGGCAGGTCCGGGGCGGGTTTCTTGGTACCCAGACCCGCCCCGTGGCAGGGCGGGTCCAGGTCGGGTAATTGACCACGGGTCACGGGTCGGGCCAGGTCGACCCAATGGGTATGCAATTTATTTGAAAAACATTAGAAATATTCGTTATTTTTATTATAAAACTAAGAAAATAAACAATATTATGACAATTGTAGTTAAATTATTGGAGAAATTGAGGTTTTCACTAATTTAAAACTTTATTATAGCTAAAATATTATGCGATTAAAGTAACAATCATAGTAATTTGACTAAGATTTCATGTAATTTAGACAAGAACGGGTCGAGAATGGGGCGGGTTAGGGCAGGTCGGGTCGATGAGACTACCCATGCCCGCCCCGCCCCGCCTACGGGGCGGGTCGGACCCGCCCCAAAACAGGTCAAACAGGTCAGGTAAAACGGGTCAGGTCGAAATTGCCATCCCTAATTATACTCACAGCTGGATTCACAGATACAAACTATCACTCCCAATACCTCGGAGTCCCAACAGAGTGGGGAAGATAAAAAAAAGAAACTTTCCAATTCCTCATCCGAAGAATGGAAAGTAAAGGGGAGTCATGGAAAAGCGTCCTTCTTTCTCCAGGAGGCAAAGAAACCCTCCTTAAAGCAGTTTTTCAAGCGATTCCATCTTTCATCATGTGCCTCTTCCTCTTGCCTCGATCTACTACTAACAAGATGGACTCTATGCTGAGGAACTTCTTCTAGGGAGGGAACATGACCAAAAAGACAATTCACTGGCGACCTGGGCACGTTCTTTATGCTCCAAAAGAGGAATGCGGGTTAGGCTTCAGGCCTTTCCACATTTTCAACATGGCCCTTCTTGCAAAACAAGCATGGAGAATCCTCACCAACCTCGAAGCTCTGTGGGTTAAGGTACTAAAAAGCATCTATTTCCCTGGTCAGGACTTCCTAGCAGCAAAAAAGGGAAGCAAAGCTTCATGGATCTAGGCTAGTATCTGGGAGGCTAAAAGTTGGATGCAGCAGGGAGTAGTCAGGGTCATTGGGAATGGGGTGAAAACCAAAATGTTCCAGGACCCTTGGCGATTTGATCGACCAGGCCCCCTACTGGCACATGGAGCTACTGACTCAGCTTCTACTGCATCATTCATTGATGCCATCTCTAGAGAATGGAAGTTCGACCTGCTGGAACAGTTTCTTGACCCACAAGAAATCCTCCTCGCGGGTGCCACTCCAATCGGACCAGCGAACATGAATGACTTCTGGGCTTGGAGATTCTTTGAAATAGGCAGCTTCTCGGTTAAGTCAGCATTCCACCTGTTCCACAACCAAACTAGAGGCACTCAAGGAACAGTGAACCCTTTCCCTCAAACAGCCAAAGACAACTAGAAATGGCTATGGAGCTTATCTATGCCACCAAAGCTAAAGTTCTTTATCTGGAGATGTGCAAAGAATGCACTTGCATCTAAGGCCAACCTGTTAACAAGAAAATGCTCTCCAACTGAAGCCTGTCCACTATGCAATTGCCAGTCTGAATCGATTCATCATTGTCTCTTCATCTGTCCCCATGCAGCAGCAGGATGGAGTCGGGAATGGCCTGACCTCTCTACACCACCACCGCTCACAAACATTCTGGATTGGCTGGTCTCCCTTCAATC
Source organism: Linum tenue (assembly GCA_946122785.1). Classification (NCBI taxonomy): domain Eukaryota; kingdom Viridiplantae; phylum Streptophyta; class Magnoliopsida; order Malpighiales; family Linaceae; genus Linum; species Linum tenue. The sequence continues at coordinate 39,540,392 of CAMGYJ010000011.1, read as the reverse complement.
AAGGTTCCCTATTGTTACCATTCAGCATATGATCTTCTTAATGTGGCAGACCTGGAAGACTAGGAACGACCGAATTTTCTCAGGGATTCTACCATGGCCCCCGATCACCACTCTCAGAGCCATGACTGCCCACCACCAATGGAACACTTGCCCGCGGAAGATAAGAGATTCTCCCCTCCACACTTAGCACAATCCACCCCTGAACTTTCCTCCCCACCGCCGAGTATTCATGAGTTTGAAATACACTGTGACGGTTCTATTTTCAGCGAGTCACAGGAGGCGGCATATGGCGTCGTGGTAACGAACATCCATGGATAGGTTTGTAATGGGAGAGCTGAGCCCCTGCATTGTTTTTCACCACTTGAAGCAGAAGCTATTGCCATTTGGGAGGGAACACGTTTGGCTGAAGAGCTGGCAACTCTCTGCCTGATTAGGACTGACTGCCTGACTCTGGTTCAGGCCCTTTCAAACCCAAAAGAGGTTTGGCCATGGTGTGTTGCAGGCTGGATCAGCAGGATCAAGACCTTTTTTTTTCAACCACCCGACCACCAGGTTCGGCTTCATCAACAGAAGAAGAAATTGCAAGGCGAACTGGGTTGCGCGTTCGTGTGCAAAAAGAAATCTACCGTGGATTGGATCCAAGTTCTTGATGTAATTGGTCCACTCTTGTAACCATTTGGCTTCTGCCACAAGGAAATGGAAAATCTATGCCCTTTGTCAAAAAAAAAAAAAAAACTCGTGCAAATGTTAAAGTGTAACGAGAACAAATCTACACAATAAATAAAAGTCAAATGAGAAAATTTGAAGCCCCATTTCAAATTTCCTGCATTGAGAGTGAAAATAGGAAGGAAATTTTGGTCTTCACAATTACCTTTTTTATTCATTAAAAATGACACGTACTAGGATTCGAACCATGACCACTTTAAAGAAAAGCAAACATCATAACCAATCACACTAAGTACATTTGTTGTACTTTTGAAATTAAAAACATATAATAGCAGAGAGGGAAAACCCCTTCCCCCGTTTCAAATTCCCTGCTTCAGGAGCGTTTGTAGGAAGGGTAGAATAGGGAGTGTCAATTTTTTTCTTTTTCCTCTGTGGAACGGGTAATCTTACCGTACACATGCGGATTTAAACGGGTCTAGGAGTGTCAATTTTTTTCTTTAAGTCCTTTTATTTCTCTGTGATGGTAAAATATATATGAAAAGGGAAAAACAATACTCCTTTTTATTGCTAAAAAGAAAAAAAAATTAACAATAAACTAATGCATGGATTCTAATGGGCTAACCGCTAACCATAAAATAAAAGAGTTGAATGGGTCTGACCTACACGAGATTTGCTCATCAAGTAAAACAAATGAACATCATGGGTTTGCAATTCTAAAACAAGTTTTTCTCTATCATAATATATATTATGCTATTATTTTATATCTTAGTGGCTAAAATATAATGTATTTTAAAGTTATTCAATGGTTCAACCTCGACCAATCCAATTAGTCCAATTTTTATCATTTCAAATAGATATTATGTAATTATTTGATATCATAATTATTAAATTATAGTGTATTTTATAGGGAATCGTATGGTATTTGTTAGTAAAAAAATAAACAGAAAGATCTATTTGGTTATTTTTTAACATTAAAACGATCCTAAACATTTTCAGTTTTTTTTTCAAAATTCTATAGTTTTATTCCCGAATTAGTGATGTGAAAATGGCGAATTGCAGTCATCTCTTTTCTTTCATTATTTTTTATTTTCAAATAGAAAGTTTAAAAGTAAAGAATAATTAGAGTTTGGCATGGTCGGTCAAACAGGCTGAATTTCAAGTTTTGGCCCGTTTTGATTAAGTCTAATTTATAATCACATGGTTCCCTGATACCCGATAAAAATCTCAATCCAAACCAGTTTGTCAGGTGAGTCCGTGTTTACCACCATTTTTTAGGGATACATGAACGGCGGTTCCTATCCCAAATCGTGCTGTTCATTCTTGATTTCTTTAGATTTTATCATGGCTTGGCAAAAACCAGAAAGCACAATGGCGACAAGATGAAAGTTTTATAAAGCAAATTAATCGGCCAACGGGCCGAGCAAAAGCTAGCAACGATTGTGAGATGCTCATTTCCCGAAAACCGACGGGATAGGCGATTTTTCATTCGATTTTCTGGAATTCAGTTTTTATAAAATTTACTCCACCTCATCATATTACCAGAAACAATATTGTTTCACAAGGTAACATATACTTGATTTTGGTTCATAAGGCTGATTTTTGATTCGTTGTATCATTTATGTATCTTTCCTACTAAAATTCACTATTTTTATCACGTGTTTTGATAGACCGATAATTATACATGTTTTTACCCCTATTCTGAGGCCGTTTGCGACGAGGAATCTCGTGTTTTAAGCCGATTTCACGCTAGGTTGTGTGTTTATGTCATATTTCAGGTCCCGGCGTTGGAATCGAGGCGGAGAAACGAGTTCTGGGCCGAAAGGAGCAAGGTTGGGACGAATAGGGCTGAAGGAGGAAAATACCCGGTCAGGTGGCCAAATACCCGACCGGGTATTAACCAATTTTGGGCGCCCGAGAAGCAGCGAGGGGCCCGGGCACAGCAGCTAAATCCCCGGTCGGGGATTTTGGTGTTGGACCGGGGATTTCCCTCTTTAGTGAAACGGTGTGCTGCAGAATACCCGGTCACAACCCAGAATACCCGACCGGGTATTCTGACCGGGTATCGCGACCAGGCAGAGGATTTAAGAGAGAAGAAAGCCAACATTGAAGGGTTCCGAGTTTTTGAGAGAGAAACCGATACCTAGAGAGAGAAAGCGTCGAACCAGAGTTCTCAAGCGCCATAGATCGATCTTCAACACCATTGGAGCCCGTCTTGAGCTTGGAGAAGTGCGATTAAACGTCCAGAAGCAGGAATCCAACTTCACAGTATGATTTCCGTGTCTGAATCTGCTTTTGCTTCTTTCTCTATGGAGTAGTTTCCCCATTCATCTGGGTATGGAGAACCCTAGATTTGTATGCTAGGTCTGATTGTATGAACCCAAGTCCAGTGTTTGTGAATTGATTATATTCGATTGAGGTTTGATTGATTGAATGACTTGAATCCTGATCAAATTCCTGTTGTTTCTGCTTTGACCTGGAATGAGAATATCTGCCTAGGTTAATAGAGTATCCTTGATTGAAGGTAGGGAGTTGGTGACTTTAGTCGAGGAGCCAACTCACTATTCTGTACCGGATTTACTCCGGTAGTGGAGGTTTTGTTCTTAGGGCCTCAATCTGTCGACTCCGGTGGAGGTTAGTCGCCCGCTAGAGAGTCAGATTGAGAGGGTCTGAAGACCTTTAGTCGAGACTTCAGGCTGTTTAAGAACCTTCCGCAGTATAACTATCATAGAAATTGAACTTGGTAAAATGCAATCCGACTTAACTGCAGTCTAGGGGGAAACCATATCCGGGTGACCTCTCTTGACTTGACAACAAACCGTTTACTTGCTTTGTGTTTTGTTTGTTTGAGTTTCACTAAAAGTTCACCGCTAAATAACAAGAATTCACCGAGTAGTCATCATATCTAGGACCCGGGTTGACATTAAAACCCGACCCGCTATACTACGCTTAAGGAAGTGGTTATACTTGGCCATTTTCTAGGGTGACAGTAGGAGTGAGTCAAGTTTTTGGCGCCGTTGCCGGGGACGGCTAGGTTGTTGAAGAAAAGTGATTTCTGTTACTTTAGCATTTTCATTTTTTTTGCATTGAGTTTTTGCTTTGTCCCACTTGTGCCTTCACGGGTTTGCTTGCTTGAGTGTGTGCAGGTAGTGCATGACCCGTAGCCAGTCAGGAGGTTTACTGCCGTTGGATCCAGAGCTTGAACGCACTTGCCGCCAACTTAGGAGACAGCAGCGAGCTAGACTGGTTACGGGAGAGCGCATAGACGGCCACTTGACCAGCGATTCTGAGGAAGAGTACGAGATGGAGGGCGAAGACATCCCACAACCGGGGAATGCTCGACAGGTTCCCCCGGTGAATCAGCATCCACCACCACCGCCGGGTCCCACCTTGGAGTACTACTACACTCCACGGATTGCTGACATCCGCCCGGTCATCCTCTATCCGCCCATCCCAGCAAATAACTTCGAGATCAAGCCAGGCTGGATTCAGCTCATCACATCCTCTATCCAGTTCCATGGCTTGAAGGATGAGGAAGCCCGGGTACACCTTTCCCGTTTTCTGCAGCTGACGAACGGGTTCAAGCTGAATGGTGTTCTAGATGATGCAATCCGCCTTCACCTTTTCCCCCATTCTCTGGCGGGGAATGCTAAGAGGTGGTTGGAGACCCAGCCCCCATTGTCCATCACCTCTTGGGACGATCTGGCTGACAAGTTCGTGCACTGGTATTATCCGGCATCGAAGACCACAGAGATACAGCGGGAGATCACTCACTTCCGCCAGGAGCCAGATGAGTCCCTTCGTGATGCATGGGAGCGGTACATGGGATACTTCTGGCAGTGTCCCCATCATGGTTTCAGCGATGCCTTCACAGTAGGGAACTTCTACAGCGCCCTCACTCCAGACAGCCAGAGGGTGATCGAGTCTCTATGCCCAGGAGGGGATATCCTTACTAAGACTCCACCCGAGCTGAACCAGATGATCAGTACTTTGGCTGCCCGCGATCATTCCTGGGGGCAGAGCAGCAGAGGCAGGCACTCCCGGGACCGTGGTGTGCATGCTATGGAGGCCAGATCCGGGTTAGAGCAGCAGGTGGCTGAGTTGGTGCAGACATTGAAGCAGCCTAACAGTCTCCTTCCGGGCCGAGGTGTAGCTACACCTCCAGTAGCTCAGTGTCAGTGGTGTGAGAGCCCGAATCACCTGGTGGAGGATTGTCAGTCTATGAGGGAGTCTTCTACTCCCCAAGAGCAGGTGGAATTCATAGCAAATGCTCGGCGCCTGGATCCATACAGCAGTACCTACAATGAGGGATGGCGCCAGCATCCCAATTTTGCCTGGAGCAGCAACACCAACAAGCCACCTGGTTTCCCAGCACCAGCAGGTGGTTTTCAGCCGAGGCAGCCCTTCCAGGTTAGGCAGGGGCCACCACCACAGCAGCAGCCCTACCAGCCTAGGCAAGGGCAGCCATTCCAGCAGCCCCAGGGCCAGTTCGCTCAGCCTCCAGCAGCCGAAGCTCCAGATAATCAGATGGCTGATCTGAAGAATATTTTGGCGACATTCATGACCACCAGCCAGGCAAATTTCGCGAGGGTGGACCAGAGCATAGCCTCTTTGGAGGCAGGGCAGAGGAACCAGGGTGCTATTTTGCAAGATCTACAGCACCAAGTCGGTGTCCTAGCGCGCCAGCTTACTGCTCGGGCCCCGGGGACTCTACCTGCCACCACCATCCCCAATCCACGGGACCCGCATGAGACTGCACATGCCATTTTCACCCTGAGCGGCAGGGCTACATCAGCTGATCCTGCCCCGACCAGGCAGGAAGCTCCACTACCTGCTTCAGCACTTCCAGCCGGTGATGCAGAAGTGCGGGTGGAGAAGGAAGCCCCTGCTCCCAAGCCACAACCAGTGGTTAAGGAGCACGTACCCCAGCTACCCTTCCCCACTCGCCTGCACAAAGACAAGCTGGAGACTGAGTTTGCCAAGTTCATGGCAATGTTGAAGCAGCTGAACATCAGCATTCCATTTGTGGAGGCACTGTCGAAGATGCCCAAGTACGCTAAGTTCATGAAAGATCTCTGCACCAACAAGAAGAAACTTGGGGATCTCTCGACAGTGCTGCTGAGCGAGGAATGTTCTGCCATCCTGCAGAACAAGCTGCCCGAAAAGCGCAAGGACCCAGGTAGTTTTACTATCCCTCTTACTATTGGCAGCATGCATGTAGGAAAGTCCTTGGCGGACCTAGGCGCTAGCATTAATGTCATGCCATACAAATTGTTCAAAAAGCTAGACCTAGGTGAACTTAGCCCTACTAGGATGAGCATTCAGCTAGCTGATCGTTCTGTGGTGCATCCTAGGGGTATCATAGAAGATTTGCTTGTTAATGTGGGTGCATTCACATATCCTGTTGATTTTGTTATTCTGGATATAAATGATGATGTGGATGTGCCTTTGATTCTAGGTAGACCATTTCTTGCCACCGCCAAGGCACTGATTGATGTGCATGATGGTAAACTGATCTTGCGTGCTGGAGATGAACAGGCTGTTTTTCCTGTGACTGAGTCTGATCATTGTGCTATGATTTCTGTATCGCCTGTGCATGCTATTTCTGACCAGATACACGAGCCTGTCGTGTATCCTTCTGCACCCCTCATTTTGCAGGACCCGCCTATCATTCCTCCGCCGCCACTCCATCCAGCCTCGCCTTCGAACAAAAAGCTCAAGGAGGAGTGGCGGCCGAAGCCGCAAGTGGCTAAGCCTGCACGGAAGAAGAGTGGAGACCACTATGAGCTGGTCCCACCCCCCGCACCACGACCACCCTGGCCATCCGAGTACTCACTCGCCAGCATCTTGCCGGATGGCCAGGTCGAGCTGACTTCTGCTGGTGGTTGCAACCGTCGGGTGCACGGTCACCACCTGAAGCTGTACCTCAAGAGCGATGTGGATCCGCTCTTGGAGGCACCTGTTCCTGCACTTCCCTGAGTATCCACCATGGGCGTCCAGCTAAAAGACGGTAAAGAAGCGCTTGTGGGGAGGCAACCCCACCACGGTTTGATTTTCTTTCTTATGTTTCGAGTCGGATTGCCAACCAGTTTGGTTTTGGTTTGTTTTATTTTGTTTTGGACGCTGTCTTATTGGGCTGACATTGGACCTAACATATTGCGTTTGAGCTCTTCTGTTTCCCTTGAGCTGTGCTGTGATCCTGACTGGTCCATTTCCAGTCCCCTGCAGTCCGTGCATACCGGTAACATCGTTCCCCTTTCCTTCCCTCTTCTCCATTGAGGGCAATGTCGATCTTAAGTGTGGGGGGATGTTTATCTTTTGACTGCATTAGCTCTGTTTGTGTGCTTGGAGCCTAGTCCACTGTCCAAATCTTACGATTTGAGGGCTCCAAGTACTGCTGTTTGACCATATTGGCACTGTGTTTTGATGGATGAATTGATTGGTTTTCGGATTAATGCATGACGACTTGTTTGCGACTAGGACAACCTATGATGAGGACTGAGATGTGCAGTAGAACGATGTAGGGGTTCAGTTTTTCAACTGTTTGCTTGCCAACTGTGACTTGATCTGACTTGATATGATTACTTATCCTTGACAGTCGTTTATGCATCTAGTTCAGGGTATCAGAATGTGAGATAGAGCATATAGGTAGCCATGTGAGATTTGAGCCTGCTCGTTTCTTTCTTGTGCGATAGATCCCTCTTCCATGATGTGTAGCATTCACGTTGTCACTAGCTAAGATGATGGGGGCATAGGATTAGCCCACGCCCAAAACTGACTGTCCTGATGTGTCATATCCCCTAGTCAGCCCCTTTGAGCCGTGTGTTGTCCTTTCTTTTGGTCTATAATGAAAAAAATCACCCTTGTTGCATCTTTTAGAAGGTTCCACAGAGTGGTTTTATATATTCTCTGCTGTTTCTGCTAAAGTCTATGTGAGTGTTGGAGGTAGTGCTTAAAAATTGGGCAGGTGTTTGAAATTTATGCAGAAGTGGTGGTTCTCTTAAGAAATGAAAAGAAAAGTGAAAGAAAAACAAAGAAAAATTGAAAGTAAAAGAGAGCCACTACCAAAAATCTGAATAATGCCCAGTAAGCAGTGTTTCTTAGCAGTCTGGCTTGGAAATGCTGATGATTATGCCTCCTTCGCTCTTGTGCTCTTAATATATTGAGTAATGCAGAATGGCAGAGAGAAAATACCGGGTTGGTTGACTGTGATTGTGTGTTGGAAAATGTGGAACCTTTTGCTATGAATACTTCCACCACCTAAAAGGCCTTTTCCCCATGTCCAAGACCCTAGCCAGTCATTTGAACCTGTGTCTAAGACCTCCTGATTAGTTAGTGGTGACACCCCATATGTGAACTCTAGCATTTAGAGGCTGCCATCATGGTGAAGAGATGATAGGGATTGAGAGAAATAGCATGCGCATCTTTCGCATAAAAAATTGTCCTGACCCCACTGGTCGAGAGTGAGTGATTCATTTCCATTTTCTATATGCTCTTGTACCCCGGTGAGGACCTAGATTGCTCGGTCTCTATTCTGATGTTTTGAGTTGGATGCATGAGTCGACTGTTTTGAGTAAGTGGTTGAATCAAGTCTAGGTTGGCTAGTGAACAGACGGGAGACTCTTCCTTTACTCGATTTGCTGCACTCGAATGTCCTTTGTGGTGGTTGTCCAAGTTGTTATTGAGGTTGTGCATGTATTGATGTTTTAAAACCAGTGCGATTCACGTGTTTTGTGCCTTTATGACTTGTCCCCAGTGTTGGTTGATTGAAATATGTGAGCTTACCTAGTGTCTGACTTGGTTTGCTTGGGGACAAGCAAACGGTTAAGTGTGGGGGAGTTTGATAGACCGATAATTATACATGTTTTTACCCCTATTCTGAGGCCGTTTGCGACGAGGAATCTCGTGTTTTAAGCCGATTTCACGCTAGGTTGTGTGTTTATGTCATATTTCAGGTCCCGGCGTTGGAATCGAGGCGGAGAAACGAGTTCTGGGCCGAAAGGAGCAAGGTTGGGACGAATAGGGCTGAAGGAGGAAAATACCCGGTCAGGTGGCCAAATACCCGACCGGGTATTAACCAATTTTGGGCGCCCGAGAAGCAGCGAGGGGCCCGGGCACAGCAGCTAAATCCCCGGTCGGGGATTTTGGTGTTGGACCGGGGATTTCCCTCTTTAGTGAAACGGTGTGCTGCAGAATACCCGGTCACAACCCAGAATACCCGACCGGGTATTCTGACCGGGTATCGCGACCAGGCAGAGGATTTAAGAGAGAAGAAAGCCAACATTGAAGGGTTCCGAGTTTTTGAGAGAGAAACCGATACCTAGAGAGAGAAAGCGTCGAACCAGAGTTCTCAAGCGCCATAGATCGATCTTCAACACCATTGGAGCCCGTCTTGAGCTTGGAGAAGTGCGATTAAACGTCCAGAAGCAGGAATCCAACTTCACAGTATGATTTCCGTGTCTGAATCTGCTTTTGCTTCTTTCTCTATGGAGTAGTTTCCCCATTCATCTGGGTATGGAGAACCCTAGATTTGTATGCTAGGTCTGATTGTATGAACCCAAGTCCAGTGTTTGTGAATTGATTATATTCGATTGAGGTTTGATTGATTGAATGACTTGAATCCTGATCAAATTCCTGTTGTTTCTGCTTTGACCTGGAATGAGAATATCTGCCTAGGTTAATAGAGTATCCTTGATTGAAGGTAGGGAGTTGGTGACTTTAGTCGAGGAGCCAACTCACTATTCTGTACCGGATTTACTCCGGTAGTGGAGGTTTTGTTCTTAGGGCCTCAATCTGTCGACTCCGGTGGAGGTTAGTCGCCCGCTAGAGAGTCAGATTGAGAGGGTCTGAAGACCTTTAGTCGAGACTTCAGGCTGTTTAAGAACCTTCCGCAGTATAACTATCATAGAAATTGAACTTGGTAAAATGCAATCCGACTTAACTGCAGTCTAGGGGGAAACCATATCCGGGTGACCTCTCTTGACTTGACAACAAACCGTTTACTTGCTTTGTGTTTTGTTTGTTTGAGTTTCACTAAAAGTTCACCGCTAAATAACAAGAATTCACCGAGTAGTCATCATATCTAGGACCCGGGTTGACATTAAAACCCGACCCGCTATACTACTAGGGTGACAGTAGGAGTGAGTCATGTTTCCCAAAAAAACTATACAATAATAAGCTATACACCCCATTACATTATCAAATTTCATACCTCACCTTCCTCCGGCCAACTAGCCGGGGCCCACACTAGTTGAAAGTTATTTGGGTAAGAATTTAGAAGGCATGAACGTGGAGTTGCATGGAGGAAAACTCTTTACATTATTGTGATTTGTGGATCAGATTCAAGAGAAGATCAGCCTAGAAGAAGGAGAAGTGGATTCGGCCTAGAAGAACCTCCCATGGTATGAAAGGAATATAATTGTGAAATGAACATAGGTGTGAACACAAGAGGTGGATTTGAAGGCATGGATTAAGGGAATTTTGCCTTTGTTTTTTACTTATTTGTTAAGGTTTATTTATCCTTTTTAGAGTGGGATATATTGTCCTTTGTAGTTTGGTTTTCGAATTCTTAGCCTATATGAATGGGCTGAACCACTGTAATGAAAGGCAGATTTCAGTTATCCAATATAATGCGTGTTTACTCGAGTTCTTTTGATAACGTATGCTAAAATAATCTTTGAGAATTCGGGAGGTTTGAGTTTCTCTTATCAACTAGAAGATCACATCTATTTCAGGCGAGTTCGACTATATTGATTTGCCCTTCCCACAAGTTCGGGATAATTTGATCGATTTCTGCAAACTATCTTTATTTTCGTGTTATTGAAGAAAAGAGAAAACCCAAAAAGAGTTCCACGTTGTGCAATTCTGATTCATCGGTCCGAGTTCGAGATTCTCTTCTAATTGGGGGTCATATCGCAAAAACTCCACTACAAATCATATTGAAACAATTCCAATACCTCCAACCTCCAACCAAGTCCAAAGAAATCCACAGAGTTTTCCCACTGCACCCCATGACCAATGCAGTTAATGTCGAGGTTTTATGTAAAATCAAGAACTATGGTAAAATTTGAATCGTAAAATTATAGATTTTAAGTTCCATATAAAAAACAAACACTAAATAATATTAATAAGTCAAATCATGAATAATACAAAGTAATACTGAGTTAATGTTGGGAAGTGGTGAATCATTGATGATTAATTAGTTTATGTGAATTGGTGATGGGAATTATTGGCGGAGAGAGAGAGAGAGAGATTTTCGCCGACAGCGGAGGAGGCTTTCCGGTGACCGGAGATGGCATGCGATGATTTTCCGACGACATTGTTGTTTTTGTGATGTTTGTCCACCTATTTTGTAATGTTTATAAGTCTGGTTTGTAATATTTATATCGATTTCGTTTGTATTGTTTATTATTCTTGTTTATCATCTTTCTCTATTACATTTGTAATGTTTATATGACTATTTTGTATATATTGTAATTTGTAATGTTTGTTTGTCTAGTTTGTATACTTTTATGTTATGATTTGTATACTTTGTATTGATTGGTTTGTATCGTTTATTATTCTAGTTTGTCATTTTTATTCTTATGGTTGGAATGTTTATATGACTAATTTGTATATATTGTAATTTGTAATGTTTGTTTATTTGTTTTGTATACTTTGTATTTATTGGTTTGTAATTCCAGTTTATCGATTTGTATTATAAGTAGTGGTATTTTGTACGGTTAGTATGGTTTTGTATACTTTGTATTTATTGGTTTGTAATTCCAGTTTATCCATTTTTATTCTTATGTTTGTACTATTTAGTGTCGGTTTATTTTGTAATGTTTGTAAGCTTTGTTATTTTGTAATGTTTGTTGGTTTTTTTGTAATGTTTGTAAACTTTGTTATTTTTGTTCATCATGTTTGTTTTTTTACAAAACATACAAACCATATAAATCACACTGAAATTATGTACAAAAATACTAACAATACAAACCGACAACACTTGCATTACAAAATCAATGTTCTTCCCTCTCTCTCCACCGTTGTTGCCGCCGTGTCGACTGTCTTTCCACCGCCGCCGCCTCTTACTCTCTCTACTGTCGTTGCCACCTCTCTCTCTCCATCGCCGCACCGCCTCTCTCTCCTCCACCTTGCCGACGATCTCTCTCCGCCGCCCCTCTCTCCTCTACCACCATCTCTCTCTCTCTCCACTATTTTCCGACGACGACGGTTAGATCTGCTTTCTCTCTCTCCAAGGCTGCCGCCTCTGTCGCGATCTCCTTTCCCTCTCTCCACCGTCTTCGGTGCCGTCGAGATCTCCATTGTCATCGTTGCCGTCGAGATCTCCATAATCGCCGGCGTTGGCATCGCCTCTCTCTCCTCCAGCGTAGCACCGCCGCTATCTCTCTCTCCATCGACATCGATCGTCGCCTTTCTCTTTCTCTCTCTCGTCCTCCGCCATGACTCTCTCTCTGGACATCGCAAAAAAGGGAAAGAGAGGAGACGTGTTGCAGAGGGGAAAAAAGAATTCAATAATAATAAATAAAACAAAACCAAAAAATAGGAGTTAATAATTTATTGATAATGCCAAAACTACCCTTTTTATTTAATAATTTGTTGATTTATTTGGACCATCAGATCAATCAAAAGGTTGAGGGGGGCTTAGTCACCAGATCCGGACTCGTCTCTCCTCTCATCCTCTTTCTCTAGACTCTGGTCATATCTCCACCCCCATTCTTCGTTTTCTCCGATGTCGATTCTCCTTCCTCCCCTGCCGCCATCGACCCATTCCTCTCTAATTAACCACCTGTTCTTCAGTTGCCTTTTGGATTTCACCCTGTAACTCAGTGGCCTCCATCGCTTTAGGCCTTTAGCTCCCCAACCTTACATGACTATCTCTGTTCCTCTGTCACAACGACGTCATCGTCGGAATCAAATATCAGCTACTCCTTGTAGCATTTTCTTTACCCTCCCCAATTCATCCGGAAAACACAGGGAGATAGACAAACAAAGTCTCGATTGCTTGCATGGGGTTGCTGAGATCCGACGAATCCAAAAGACTGCAGCCCAGATCTTCCGACCCTTCAATGAATTGAATAACATCGACAGGTGGGAAAATATGTCTTCTTCCCCTGTCAATTTCATTGAAAAACAATGATTGCCGACATACCGTCCGATGGATCCGCGCTCTTGATTCGGAAATCCGCGTTGTGTCAATTCTTAATTCGCGAATTTTGTACGGTTTACTGAAAATTCGCGTTTCAGCGATCTAGCGCGGGAGCGCCAGCCCAGTTTACGCGAATTGGGTGACATAATACTCTACTCGTGACGTGTATAAAAAAAAAAAAAACTAGACAACAAATTCATTGCAGCTCAGAGCTACTTTCCCTGTTGGAAAGGGCAAAACAGAAACCCAAATCGACACATACACCAACAGCAAGAGACTTCCTATAACCACAAAATACAAGTGATCTGTTGATTGTAACACCTCTACCCTGTACATCTTATCTGATTCTACAATTACACGGAATATAACATGGATGTTAGTGTTACATTAAATTGCAAACTAACATAGTTAATTTCATCATGAACAGCTTGGGTAATGGGCTATCTGTTTTTTTAATTAAACATGCAACATAATTAACGGGTTCGCTGCATCTATGGATATGCATACATAACAATACATATATGTAACTACAAATATATGCATACTCATAATTTCCCTCACATGGATGCCACTCTATATGAAAAGCTAATATATACATATATAGAAGGTTTTCTAAACATTTTAGAAAAAAAGAGTGTGAGATTACTAACCAAAATTCTAAGTAGTCATCCAAGTACAAAATAGTCGAAAACCATATCCCATCCTGCCTTCAACTTCTAGAAATGTCCGCTCCCAAGTATTTAGCTACTGTTGTTGCTAATGATCTACTTACACATGACATAAGCAGAGTAAAAAAAAGATGTCAATTCATAGTTGAGTGAGAAAACCATACCCTCGTGAGTTCATAACAAAACATACCCGTATCATACATCTATCAATCAAGCCAAAACGCAAAGATCGGAGCTCAGTAGTCATGACAAAATGATAGACAAAACACTCAACGACCTTAAGTTTTAACATGCTCTTGTCATATTTTAATTATAGGCGTATGGATACTCGCATGAATCAAATTTCTTCGCTTGGTGACCTTTTCCTTCATGGTCATGCTGAGAGATACAAGTGGCCCTTTTGTGTCCGGACGTTTCTTAACAAGTTCATTTCGATGCCAAGAAAGGGCAGCTTGGACTTGGAGCTCCAGTACTAGTAGACATAGAACCACCCGAGCCTTTGCCACCTCTCATAAGCCCGCCCAGCAACTCTCCACGATCGAAAAAGAACTCGACTCTCTCCACCCTCACCTTCTCATCCACATGAAAGATTCCTATCCCAAAGAACTCCACCAGCTCTCCCGTTGGAGGGTACCCTTGGAAAGGACCCTCCATGTACCCCCAGTGCCTGAACTTGTAGGCAATCACCGGCGGGCCAGAGTAAACTTGGAGCACTTCCAGAGCAAACCCACGAGGGAATGTCGTTGTGAAGGCCAGATGAGCTGATTCCGCTGTCTCCGCCGCAGGGTTGTAGCCTCTTAGCTCTTCCGGCAAGGATGTCTGCAAAAATGAATTGTAGCCGCCTCCTATCTTCCGAGTCTCTTCCAGGGTTATCGGCTTCCTTCCTAACCACCGTTCAAAGGGTTTGCCAAAAAAACATTTCAGTAACTGCCAACAAATTAGAATTTTATGAAAACTATGCGTATTATATATTAACAAAACCATACAAATGTTTACATATAACACAGACTCTGCATATTAATTTGGAAGACACAAAACTTCTAGAACAAGGAATAATGAAACTCAAACTAATTAATTTATATACATAATACCATTCACATTCTAGTAGTACTATATCTGTAGCTAACCCAGTCACAAGTCACAACTATCAAGAATCGTAAAGATTTGAGCACGAGATCTTTAGATCTAACCAGGATTTAGACGTATTCGTATCCTCGGTTTGATATTAGTAGGGAAAAAGTTTATCCATGTCTAACAGAAGTTTATGGTGGAGGAGAGAGGTTACCATTGAGGGTTTTGGTGTATGTGTTGGGATCGACTAGGGTCTTGTGGTCAGCAAGCCGTGTTTTGTTGAACAACTCCATTTCCCAGGTCTTGACCATGTTCTGGACTTGTTCTTCCAGGGATCCTGGAGGCCACACCTGGCATACAATGGAACAAACAGATCAGGAGGTAATTCCATGATCACCAGTAAGACAGAGGATGAGAAATAATCAATGAGAGATGAAGCAGTTGGGGATTTTTGGGTAATGTAATTTTGCCTTGGTCCTTCCTTCTTCAAAGAGCTTGTTGACAGAGACGTAATTGGGAGGGGCACCATTCCTCCACTTGGTGTTCTTCTCTGCCTCCCCTGACAAGTGGCTTCTGTACTTGTCTCCTCCCTCTGAGTCTCCCATATTTGTTTCTGGACTCAATAATAAGAAGCTTAATTATGTTTGGTTAGATATAGCTGAGAAAGGAATAAGGAGCTGTTGGAATTCTGATGAGTGTTTGGACTAGGGTGTAGATATTATAACTCTGTTGCACTGATTAGAGAAATCATGGCGACAGCCACACAGTAGCAACTAGCAAAGTTTGACCAGGTTCTGTGCTTCTGGTTGATCTTTGTAGTGGGGTTCCATTCCAAGGTGGTAGTGCGTTGTTTTGTGGTTTTCTCAGCAAGAGAAACAAAGATGACATTGTGATAATATCCGTTTACTTTTCTTTTACTAGGATGTGTGGTCTGGAACTCGCAATTTCTTTTGGTCTTTGGAGTCCTTGGCTGAATATTACAATTTCTTTTGGAGCTCACAGTTTTGTGTGGTGTGGAGAATTATGTTAGATACCAATTTGGTCACAGAACTGGTAGTTAGTACACATTTTGGCAAATGCAATTGTATTCGGTGGCGAACCTAGGAATGTTAGAGGTGTGTAAGTCGATAAGAATAAGACATAAAAATCTAATTCATAGAGTACACAACTTTATTGTTTTGTTTTTTCAACAAGCAACAATTTTTTTTATATTCTTATTTTTGTGAAATACATTTATAGTTTATTTTGCAACTCTAATATTTTTCAACACATACAATCTAACAATCATTGATAAATTTTGGGTTCTATGAGTTGTGATTTTCTTTTTGCACACATCAATTCAATCGAGTTATATATGATGCAATGGAAATTACCCATATACAGTGTTGTTTAAGTGTGATGAGTTGATTTTAATAGTATAGTTAAAGTCTGGTTTAGTCCAGGGACAGGCATCAATGTCACTAAGTTCCATAAAGCCAACAACACATATTACTAGAACATAACGTACAGAATAGTAGACGAAGAAAGAGCTGTTCAGCGAAGATTATGTGGACTGTGTGGTGAACCGAAAGCAACAGTCTTTCAAATTTTAAACATATATCTCAACCACAGTAAGAACCGATTCAAATTTTGCTTCTCAATTTTTGTCTACAGCCGTTGTGGAAGGCAACAACACGACAGAGTAATCCTTGACAGGCAAGGATTATTAGCATCCGTTTCTAATTGAATGAGAGAACTCACTTGCTGGATCAGCTGGAGAATGGTGTTGTACTTTTGAACATAATTTTGCTTTGAAGCGAATACAAAAGGAAGTAATATGATATTTATGAAATTACAACGAAAATGTGTACTCAACATATCTGGCTGGTGCAAGTGTACACAGAAACATAAATCATGATACATTTGGCAGTAAGAAACAACACAGAACCATTCCAAATAACATCTAAATTCATCACAGCAGCAATGAAGGAGGTCAATGGAAGCATTCCTATGTAATCAATCAAGTCTGCTCAATTAAGCTAAGTTATCCAAGTCTCCAAACAAAACAATAACAATGGAAACTCGGGGTATAATTGTTATATGGGTAATGGGGAGGAAGACCAAGTTAATCTCTGCAAACGAACTAACACTATCCTATCTCACTCTTTCAGCTGCCGAACCTGTACACAGTATACTCAACCTCCATCCACCGGCAAATGAACTCTACTAAAGAAAAGAGACATCTTTTCACCTTACAACAATGGAAAACTCAGCCATTGATTTGAGCAAGCTAGATCGATGTAGGATCCAAGCTGGAAACGAAGAGCAACCCAATTTCATTTAGCTTCTACCCAATTGGAAAACAAAGAACCAAAGCACAAATAAATTAATGCAAAAGCATGGAATGGATCAGAACATAGGCTTGAATATCTCCATAGGAGATAAATTTCGCACAGTATAATCAGCTTCGATCATCTGGGGAAAGTATCATCACATCCACAACCAAACCCTAATTTGAAAACACAACAGCTAAAATTGATTCAAAATTCAGAAATCATCAAAAGGGGGATTGGGGTGAAAACCATCAGAAACCTAAAAAAAGAATCCCCAGAAGCAGCGTTGAAGCTGCTGTACGGTCCGCATCATGGTTCGGGGCAGGTTTTCGCCGCCCCGCATCACCTGGTTTTCGCCTCCAATTCCAAAATCAAATTATCCGCCATTGGTTTGTTTAAAACTGAGAAAACTTGAAGGGGAAAGAAAGGGGAAGCTCAGATGTTGTATGGGTAAGAGAAGTGTCTCAGCACATTAAAATCAGAGTGGTGCATGACTTTCTCAAGCATATCCTCATCGCTTCCCCGCAGGCGCCTCCCCTAAAACTAATTCGCATCATAAACAAAGATTTGAGAACAAGAAATCGACCATTGCTGATGAAGCTGAATAACACAAAGCCGAACAATACCTTCGATAGGAGATTGAACAGGCAAAACTGGATATGATTTGGATTCTTGATTGAGAAGAACAGATGGAGGTTTCAATATATAGGCGCATAAATAAACCCTAATCGGATGAATCACCTGCAGCAGCCGGCACGGCTGCCCCTTTTCCGAACTTCCGTCACTGCCCACTGATGAGTAGAGAGATTCGGGCCAGGCTACTCCAACTCGGCCCAAAACCAGTCAAATATTCTCCAAGTCTGCGGTCTAAATCTATATATTGGAAACAATCCAAATGTTGTCAATTTTTTTTTTAAATGTATTGTTTGATAACTTTCATTATTAACATTAAATAAAAATAAAAAGAGAAATTTTATATTAAATGATATTTCTATCCTTAATAAAAAAAATTAGTGTGTTTCGAGAAATATTGATAATTTATTTGTACGTATATTCAATGATAAATATATGAAAAGAGAAGGATCAAAGTAGCACCGTAGAAGGGGAAAAAATCTCACTAATCAAGATATGAAATCTCTCTGATTATACGAGATTTGATATCCGCAGATTTTAGTAATTAGAAATCTCTAAAGATGAAATCCACAATACAAATAGTAACAAAAAGACATAATTTTTCACAAAATCTACGAATTTAGTGAATCCATGACTGAAATTCTTTTCTCCAAATGACCTCTTAGTGATGGTAATGGAGCCGAGCACGGCGAGTAATTCAATACTCATTCCAGTTCCACATTAAGCGGGGTCACTTCGGATAATACTCGTGCAGATACTAGTAGGGTGGGCCGACCTATTCTTATATGTTATTCAAAGTCAATATTTAACTGAACAAATAAAGAAAACATTTCATAAACAAATGATAAATATAATAGAAGGAATAATTGAGTCAATAGTTAAAAGATAGAGTCTTAAAATTTCTTTTTGGCCGAAAATATGATTTTAGAAAGGTTAAAAGAGGGGAAATATATACGTATAAATATTGATACAAATCATACTAGAACGAGTCAAGAATGGGGCGGGGTAGGGTTAGTCACAAACAATACTCATACCTTGCCTAATGCTAATGCGGGTCGAGTAATATCCGCCAAAAAAGGTCAGGACAGGTTAGAAATTGCCATCACTACCTTTTGTCAGCATGCATTTATAATCGTTGGATTTCACTTTTCACATTTTCATGATCGTTGGATGCGTATAGAAGTAGCAAAACATCCACTCTGACAAGCTTATTGCGAGGAGGCGAGACTATATTTGAATGCAATTGAAAGACCACTAGACTGCTCTTATTCTGCTTCATATCTCCTACATTTATATAAGCTCAAATTGCATGAGAAAAAGATGGCTCGGAGAAAAGTCTAGGATTAAATTGATGTGAATGCAATTCTTACGACTTCCGTTTCACGAATAGCGATATTCTATTATAACTAACTGAAAGACATTTGAATTCCAAAAAGAACGATAAGTGGGTTGAACAATCGTTAACCTCCCAAAATTGTCAGTGTTGGATTCTTCCCAAATCCTAGGCACCACATACTACCTACGTCCCAATACAAGGAAGTATGGCCATTGGTATATTAGAATTGTGGGGGTCAAAACAAGTGAATTCCAATGAATAAGGAAAAAGAATGATATGGCTTAGGTTTGCACATAATAACTTTCAACATGTTGGCTAAGGTACTGCTCTAGTGTTAGTAATGGAGAAGCACCACCTGTAAAATCGAAGCTCACGACGGGAAACAGTTGACAAACACTGCATATGAAAGTCAAACCACATTGGTAAGTAAGGTCAGCGTGAAGTAAGAAGAAACAATACCAATTCTCCAATACCCATCTCAAAATTTCAATGACAAGCCAAGCCTTTCATAGTATAAATTTTCAACCCTGGAACAACACAAGGTAACATGGTGCTCCCTACTGATTGTATTGCGAATTGTGAAACTACTGTTGTAACCTGAAATGCAAAACATATAATATGTTATATAACATTCTTAAAACAAGCTAGAACCCACAATCTGATAGCTCCAAGAACTCTGACTGAAAGACATCTGAATTCCAAAAAGAAAAATAAAGTGGGTTGGAGAATCGTTAACCTCGCAAAATTGTCGCCCTTGGATTCTTCCCAAATCCTAGGCACCACCTACCAACTACATCCCACTACAAAGAAGTATGTCCAATGGTGTATCAGACATTGTGGGGTCGAAACAAGTGAATTCCAATGAATAAGGAAAAAGAATCAGATGGCTCAGGTTTGCACATTACAACTTACAACAGATTGGATAAGATACTCCTCTGGTTTTAGTACTAGAGAAGCACCACCGGCAAAATTGAAGGTCGCGATAGGAAGTAGCTGAGAATCACTACATATGAAAGTCAATCCACATTGGGAAGCGAGGTCAGTGTGAAGCAAGAATAAACAAAACCAATTCTCCAATACCCATCTTAGAATTTTCATGGCAAGCCAAGCCTTGCATAGTAGATATTTTCAAACCTAGAACTGACAAGGTAACACTGGATCTCCCTATTGATTGTCGGAATTGCATATTGTGAAACTGCTGCTATAACCTCAAATTGAAAACATATAATATGTTATATAACATTCTTAAAACAAGCCAGGACTCACAATCTGATAGCTCCAAGACAACTAGCTGAAAGACATCTGAATTCCAAAAAGAAATATAAGTGGATTGGATAATTGCTAACCTTCCAAAATTGCCAGCCTTGGATTCTTCTCAAATCCTAGGCAACACATACCATCTACATCCCACTACAAGTAAGTATGGTCAATGGTGTATCAGACATTGTGAAGGTCAAAACAAGTGCATTCCAATGGATAAGGAAAACGAATAAGACGACTCAGGTTTGCACATAATAACTTACAACATATTGGATAAGATACTCCTCTGGTGTTAGTACTAGAGAAGCACCACCGACAAAATTGAAGGTCGCGATAGGAAGTAGCTGAGAATCACTACATATGAAAGTCAATCCACATTGGTAAGTAAGGTTAGTGTAAAGCAAGAATAAACAAAACCAATTCTCCAATACCCGTCTTAGAATTTTCATGGCAAGCCAAGCCTTCCATAGTAGAAATTTGCAAACTTGGAACTGACAAGGTAACATTGGTGCTCCCTACTGATTGTCGGAATTGCAAATTGTTAAACTATTGTTGTAACGTGAAAATTAAAATATATAATATGTTATTGGTTTTTAGCACACAGAAAATATCATCCACAAGCAACTTATATGTCATGGTTGCAGAAACTAACTTTAACCATGAGTGAGTTCAACTTTTTCAATGCTTTACCTAATTGCTTCCTATGGATTCAATATGCTATGGGAGGACATGTTACTTACAACGAGGACACACTGATTATAAGCCTCTTCCACAAGGAAGGCATATGTTGTCTCGATATAAAAAAGTCCCATGATTCTGTGATCGTGCTGGATCAACAGGAAGTATTCATCTGTTCACTGTAATACTCTGCAGATACACATGGTAAAGATGCCTATCAATTTAAATAGGTACCCGTGTCAAGATTCCTATATTTATGTTCAAGTGAACAGTAGTTGCTCACTGTTTCATAATAGATTATTAGTCTTGTGATGCCAAAGACTTAGATAGTACAGAGATAATAGCATACACAAGATGAAGAGTAACAACCATAAAAAGAAAGGAGAAAAATACTCACTTTGATGGGACAAGGGGGTATATATGATGCTTGGCTCCAAAATCGTTCCTAAGACAAAAAGACCCATATTATTTCTTTCATTCTCGAGTGATGGAAATTGAATTTCAAAATCGCTACATTATGCTCATTTATTAATTTTCCTAGTAGCAAAAGATAAATTATATGGTCCTTCATAACTATATTCAATAATATTTGCTAAAATCTTAGATCCTAAAGCAAATCCTAAATATTATGAAGCATTACAAATTTTATATTTCATGGTCCATGTGTCATTCAAAGACCTGAAGGACCATGTCCAACTAACGATACCAGTTATGTGCACAAAGAACAAATCCTGGATTCATAATTTGGAAGAGGTAAATTCAACTCCAATGAAAAGATGATTTGTATTTGTAAATATTTTACCATGAAATTTAAGGCTCAATGAAATGCAAGATAAGAAGGAAGAGGCCATTGAATATTGATAATGCAAATAAATGTATCACGAATGGAGATGATGACATTATTATTGATGAAGAAAAGAAAACATGCAATAATCACTAATGATGACGACTAAGGTGTTGTTTGCTAATGGGATTTGGAAGTTGGATTTGGTTCCCAAATGCCAACCATAATGTTTTTGGGCAAATCCATTGTTTGTTAAGGAAACAAATATGTGGGGCCCACGGATTTGGACCAATTTTTTAGCTCCAAATCCGTGGACCCCATGTATTTGCAAATAAAATATTTCATTTGGTATTTGGTTATGGAAGGCAAAATTTAGAGACCAGAATACAAAATCAACTAAATCCATGATAAAAAATAACTAAACAAACAATGTTATCTTCCAAATACAAAATGTAACAAACCCATCATAAATCCAAAGATTTTCAAAACTAAAAACCGTCATATTCAAATCCAACAAGTAAATGAGCCCTAAATAAAATGTGATTTGAAAACGTCTTTAGGAGTCGGTTCCTTGCATGGAGTTTGTCTTTCAATTTTGTAAGAGTATTGTAGTTGATGAGTTATTAGAATGTCGCAAAAAAATATGATGTTGATCGTTTTGAATTATTGAAGTATTTAAATAATTTAGACTTCTTATTCTATCAATCAATTGAAATGTTTTAAGTAATTGAATAATTTAGATTTTCAAATACGACCAAAGGAATGTGTATTTTGCACGAATTGCTACGATTGTTTACGTGATTGGCGACTGAAACCGGCCAACTGACCGGGTCCGTGACTAGTCTCCTTGTTATATTTCTCGTGCGTTGTGGAGTAATTGTTTCACAAACGTACGCTAAAAAACTATGGAAATATGGGCCCACGAAGGCACACGAACTCGCCCTATATATACTCACCAGAATTATAACCCTACCTAGAATTGGAAACCATTCATAACTACACCAAAAAAAAAAAAAAAAAAGACACCAGCCGATTAGGGTTTTATTTTTTCTTTCGAGATCTGCAATCATGGTGCTCACTAGCCCCTCCGCACTCTTTCTCCCTCCTCTCTCTCTCTCTCTATACTTTTCCCATGTTTACAATCATGCTGATCAATGGTTTTACATCATACCCTTTTGCAGGCGGAAATGGAGTCGGAGGAGGTTCTGGTGAACCCGGCCCAGATGGGGGCGGCGGCGAAGAAGAACCGAACGTTCAAGAAATTCAGCTTCCGCGGCGTGGACCTGGACGCGCTGCTCGACATGTCGACCGACGATCTGGTGACCCTCTTCACGGCCCGGGCCCGGAGGAGGTTCCAGCGTGGGCTGACGAGGAAGCCCATGGCGCTGATCAAGAAGCTCCGCAAGGCCAAGAGGGAGGCCACGCCGGGGGAGAAGCCGCAGCCGGTGAGGACCCACCTCCGCAACATGATCATCGTCCCCGAGATGATCGGAAGCGTGATCGGTATTTATAACGGCAAGATGTTCAACCAGATCGAGGTGAAGCCGGAGATGATTGGTCACTATTTGGCTGAGTTTTCGATTACTTACAAGCCCATTAAGCACGGCAGGCCTGGCCATGGTGCTACTCACTCTTCCAGGTTCATCCCTCTCAAGTGATCAAACCAAAGTTGGTGTTTAATGGATGTTTGGTTTCGTTTGTTGTTTTTTGGTTGGGGGATATTTTTTCCTCGGTTTGTGATCTTTATCAGATCTGTGGAGTGGATGGTTGGTGAATGATTTGAATTGTCTTTGGGATTGTTCATCTATTTGGGTTGCCAACGTACTTTATTAATTTTGTTCATTGCTACCTAGGAAACTGTTAGGTGGTTGACATGATAACGCATCATATATATGCAATGTTCGTAGTTTAATCGTGTTTCAATTTATATCTATAAAACTGCTTACCGACTTGGATGTTGGTAGGTGATTTTTCTCGTCTAACATTTATATGATTTTGCAAACACTGTTCTAATCCCAAACTTACTCGACAAAGATTTGCGCATATATCCAGATAGTGGAGGACCTACTTGTTGGAAAGGGGTGTCGTCCGACACTGTCCCATTCGCCTGAAAATTTTGTGAAAAACCTATATATTTTTTGTACAAAAAATTTAATACGAGATTTCCATCACTGCTTTAATAATTATAGTCGATACTCCTTCATTAGGTGAAGATGCCAGAAAATTTTGTGAAAAACCTATATTTTTTTGGTACAAAAAATTTAATACGAGATTTCCGATAGTGCTTTAATAATTATAGTCGATACTCTTTCATTAGGCGACACCTCTCTTCAACAATTCTGCTTCCGCCACTGTATCCGGAGCCGGAGGATAGTTCGTCTATTAGCACATTCAACGGGCGTTATCGATTATATTCAGGGCTGGGATTGGTGTCAGACTGTATAACTAGCTAGGGAATATTAATTGTTAATTGGTTATGGATGCCACTCTCTGAAAAACGATGATCAATGTCACTAACGTTAGTCGGAATATTGATCAAAGGTGTTAACTTAAGAATTTTGTTAGCTGTTATCATTAATTGTTCTCATGCAGGCTGCTCATTGACTTGTGAAATCGATTTTCTCTAACGTTTAGTATAACTAGCTTAACTTCTCGATCTGAATTCTGCAGTATGGGTTTGATCGCTGAGGTTTGAGCTTAAGCGGTATCTGGGAAAATGGTTCAATCGTTGACCTGAAATTATTAATTACTGTGCATTAATTGACATGCATACGTACGTGCAGCCATTATATATATAGGTGAGTTTGGAAGTTGGCTTCGAATTTTATGACTCTAAATAGAGAAAGCTATTCACCTTTCATTCCTCGAAAAAAGGAACACTAGATATAGAGATGCCTTCTGGTGATCATCAAATTCACACAATCAATCTTATAATTACGTATGTTAAGATATCAGGTCAACCAACTAAGTAAGTAAGTAAGTATACAAGACTATAAACGAAACGAATACGATCACAATAGCCTATTCTTTGTATTATTGATCAACAATTCCAGAAAAAAAAATTTCTTTAAACCATTCGCCGTAGCTATAAGGGTGGATTGATGCAAACGATTAGAGGTGACAATTAGTATACAAGGCCATAAATCCAATCCATATGATTTAAATCCAATTGGATCGGTGAATTCATGTATGGTTGAAAAATTACAGTTTAGTACCTATATTTTTTTATTTTACATTTTGGTACCTGAAATTTATTTTTTAGAGACCGACAGAATGGAGGCACACCATGATTGTTGCTGGGTTGGAGAATGGAGATACTACTATGCTTGCCCTGTTTTTTAAAGTAATTTTCTACTTCAAAAGTTGAAGCAAGGTCAAGCACTAAAAGTTCGATTTTTGAAAAGATAAAAAATATTTTTGTATAACATATAAGCAGAAGTTACGATTTGAAACTTTTGTGAAAAGTTGTGTTAATAATACCAGATTTCCCTAATCAAATTTTAATTTTATTCTAGAATATATAATTTTATTTCGTTTATATTATTTTAAAATAAATTATTATTATTATTATTTAATATCAAAGAAATCTAACAATATCCATTTTTATTGCTTTTTAATTTTTTTTATTTTTTGTTCATATTTATATTAGACAATCTTTTTTAGTCATTTTCCATGACCTCTTATATTAAAAAGCACTTCTTATAATTTTTCAGCCAAATATCAACTTCTTTTTTTAAAAGTACTTCTCTAAAAATTCCAGCTAGAAGGTGCTTCTGCAAAAGTTATAACATGACCAAACTAGCTGTATATATGGAGGGAAAATCTATGGTACCTGAGCAACACCAATGCAACTAAGACGATAAGATCGAAACTTTGTTTTTCATTCTTTTTATAAGGGTGATATAGATTTTTACTTTTATACTATTTAAGAGATTCAAATCTAGGACAAAGTTCTATACTAGTGGTATTACCACTAGAACAAACCCTGTTCATTGATTTATTCTTGTATACAATTCTATTTCGGCTCGATCTAATTCTGGACCGATGGATGCCCACCTCGAACAGTAATATGGTGTAGCCTCGATAAGCTGAAATGTTACCTAACAGAACTTGTTCATATGTGAGTGTGACCACTGGCAGATACAGGGACACCCCTAAAATTTGGGAAAATGATTATTCAAATCCCGGTAGTAGTTTGTGTATGGGTGAAAAATATTTAAGTGGAAGTGGGACACCCTAAAAATTGAAAAATGATTATCCAACCCCAAGTATTAGTTTGCGTATGGGTAAATAAAAACATTTAAGTGGTAGTTTTTGTAATCTGAACTCGGGTCACTGCTACTATCAATAAACATACTTTTCATTAGACTATAACTCATTTGTTCTTGTATTTCAAATCCAATAAATATAATAGTAAAAAGTTATTCCTTATCCTTATTTATTTTCTAAAGCTAATAATTACAACCCAATTACGGGCACCCCTTGTCTAATAGGATATATCAAAAAAGATTTGTAAAGCAGTGTTAGACACAGATGTATTTTGCAATTTCTCCATATTATGAAACACGTAAAAATTTTGGATCTGCCACTGAGACCCGATGTTTATGACGAGGTTGTGGTTTGTTTGCTTTGTTTCAGTTTGAGTAACTTGGTCTTTTTTTTCTAATCGTCGGGTTGGCCCTGATGTGTATTTCAACGCTGAAGTAAACCGCAATTAGAATCCCACTATAGCGATACATTTCCAGAGCAGACTGTTCAGATAAAGAAGCTTGCAGTAACTGTACTTGATACCACGATAGTAATACACAATTACACATTACTCATGCCAAAGCTACAATGTTCTTTTCCTCCTATGATATGTAGTAGGTTACACCTTAGTTTCTTCTAATAATATCGTCGACCAGGTTAATGATACTAACGTTGAAATTAATGAGAAACGTTGTTTCATACCCCTCTTCAAAGCTTAACAACAAGAACCCACCACCCTCCTCTCCATAACCCGCCTGGCCTCGACTCCTCTTTTCGTTTATTTACATGAATGAGAAGAGGCTAGAATGAGGGTGGAAGTAAAACTTTTCAAACGACATTTGTGCTAGATTTAGCTATTCTCTGTGCTTCTTCCAGGTCCCTTATAAACCTGCATTCCCCCACACCACAATTAATAAGACGTACTGATAAGCAAATGACAGTATCTGATCAACACGGAAGAAGATGATTTGCATCGAAATATAACTCTTGTGTATCTCTCAATCTATTTTTTTTACTAGCTGATAATAAAGCACAGACCCATCTGAATGTGGTTTAAGAATATCATACCTTTTGGAGTTGAGAACTACAGAACCACCAAGTGTAAAACGAACGCCAGTATGCACAGCATTTTGCAGAGCTACAGAACGTGACTCCTCATACGTCGTCCCACCAACAATGAAAATAATCACATCCTGTGGCCTGCACAAATAAATCTCATCCTAAGGATTTGAAAGAAAATAAATTTTTTGTAACATTAATTCCAACCTTGCATGCTGGGTAACGTCATACAGAATTGAAGAAAACCCATGTCTGGCTGTTAAGAGAGACCTTGAAACTTGAAAGGTGGTGACCACTATGAAAACTGTAATCATTTACTTCAAAAACCATCACAGAAATATTCATTAGTTTCCTTAAAATTTTAGTTATCAATATTGAATGGTAAATCATATTTCTGTGCATCTACATGAACTCAGGGTAAATGCAGCATACTCAGGGCAGTAGATAACGAAGTAGGAATCTTTAACACACACAAAATAAAAGTAGAACGAAGCTAAAACAACAGTGACTTGGTAATACAAGACTCATTTCTCTGGCAATAGATTACCTCATTCTCTAAACTCTAAGCAGTCTAAGAATACAACTCTAGGGAAGACTACTTGTTTATCAAAACATTGTTTATCAAAAGGTACTTAGTTCAAGTATAGGAATCAGATGCACATTATATTCAACATATCTAAGCAGAGTTCCTCAAAGAAGTAAAGACACACATCCTAACATCAAATAATCACAAGTACTTGCCTCTTGTAGTATTAATGCAAACGAAAAGACGTCCACTTTGGTACCATATTCTTCATTTCTGAAAACCTCTGGGGCCATATAACGACCTGTCAATGAAATATACATCCTTTTATTACAGTGGCTAACAATCAAGAATGTTCAGTGAAAGGGACTGAATATTGCTACTCCTATCTTAAGCCAGCAGATGTAGCAGCATTAGGCAGGCACTTACAAGAAGTATCCTGGCAAGTTAGAGGCTTCTTTTCTTTCAATGTTAGCAATTTGCTAACACCAAAGTCTACAACTTTGAGATGTCCTGAGTCATCCCGCAATATATTTCTGTTATCTTGCTCATAAGCAAAATGAAAATGGTGCTGGCAGATTCAGAAAATTGAGGAAGCTAATGAATTTTACACAAGATTAAACTGATGTATCAGTATATCCACATCAAACATGTTAAAGACACATAGAAGTCCAAGTGAAGAAAACTCACGAAGGCTCAAAGTCACGGTGAATTATTGGTTCTGGTCTGGTCTCGTGTAGATAATTCATACCCCTACGCGATAAATAGATTTATGTCAATATTACATACATTCAAACCATAAATAGATTGATGAGCTGAGCAGAGCCACTCGAGTAAATGTAAGGAAAAAGCAAGTTCGAGTTGCTGTCTATACATACGTTTGAATGAGGCTCATCAGATCATCTTCTCCATAGGTACTTGCAGAGAGCCGCGTACTCACCCTTTGCATCAACTTCCCATGAGCATTGAATTGTTGGAGGAAGGAAACCCCAAAGAAACGAACAGCAAAAAAATAAACCCTCTAGTCAGAGCAAGCAACAAAGAAGAAGGAATTGAAAGCTCGTCCAGAATTCTCACGTAGAAGGAGCGAACAGATATCACGATGCGAGTTCTCTAACGCTGCGAATCTGTAGATCTTGGAATCTGATCTCGTAGCTGTGCTAGCTGGTTGCTCTAACCAAGAAGGAAGAAAAACTTTAATGGACAGAAAGAAAACCTCTCTGAGTTGCAATTGGAAGGGGATTAGCAGCTTGTGGCGTACTCCCCAACTGAAAGGATCCAAGTTGAAGGCCGGCTGGACTTCAACTAGCTTCAATCCAATAGAGCGATTCTCCTCTTCTCAGTTTACTGCATGCGGCAGCAAGAGAGCCAGATTGAAAAACAAATCGATACTGCTGACTAGAGGAAGGAAACCCCAAAGAAACTTGGTTCGGGCGGTGGGAAGAAACAAAACAAAACAATTCAAAGCCCACAGATGTAAACCAAAACCACAAACCCCACCCAGCTCTTCAAAGCTTCCTCGCAGATGAAAAACAAATCGATCGATCAGGGTGCTATTTGCAACCTCAACTTCCCAAAGGGATTGACCTGATACTGCTGCTACTACACCCCTCCAAAGCAAACTCGGCGCTGCGCCCTATCTGCTCTTGGTAGTAGTTGGAATTTCAGTTTCCTAAACCAATCATCTGCAACCACTCTATCAATTGGTTTGATCGATTGGTTTTCGGTTGATAGCCTTCGATGTCGCCGACGAGAAGAGGAACCGACAAGAAAAGCAGGAAGCAAAACTCTCTGTGTCCGCGGCAGCGAGAAGATGATGAAGTTTCCGCGCGCTCGGTGGGAAATTTTCCCGCTTCGCATAGGGAATAACGCTAAAAGAAAATAAATTAAATTAAATGCTGATGGAATTCATTATATTAAGGGTTAATTTGGAGATTGAAACGTACAGAAGAGTGTCATACAGACATTAGGAAGTTTTCTAATGTACTCGATCATTACTGTTTTTTTTTTTTTTTTGTAATCATCACTACTGTTTTTAATTGATGTATGTATATATGGACCGGATATTGAATTAGAATTTAGAAGTATGAATAATATATTGAATTAGAATTTAGAAGTATGAATAATATATGTTTCTAAAATGTATAAATGTTAGTTATATTTTGTAAATGATTGCATGTTTTTTCAATATTTGGATTTAAGCTACCTTAGCAAAAGTGGTTGTAATATATATTGTTATAAAGTGTCAATATTTGGATATGTTTTAAAGTATTGAAATAGTTACGGCCACGACTACAAGTGTCAATAATATATGTCGCTAAAATATATATTATTATCCAACTTTCAAATTTAAACGACATTTGTAAAAGTAGTCATAATATAATATATGTCATATAAAATATAAATAATCCGACATTTTTTTATAAATGTCGGATAACACCAATCCAACTTGTTTATTCCGATATTTTTTGTAAATGACGAAACACACTCATCTAGATTGCGAATTAACCAACATTTTTCAAAATTATCGTAACTTATGTCACGGAAAAATATATTTACTCTGACGTTTTTTTATGAATGACGCCATACATTCATCCAATTTGATGATCAACCGACATTTTGAAAAACTATCGTTATATATGTCGCTATAATTTTTTTTTTTGACATTTTTTATAAATGACAACATAATTATTTAGTCTCCACATTAGATAGACATTTTTCAAAATTGTCGTGATAAAAATGTCGTTACTAGGGTGTAATTACTAGTTGTTTCAACATTTTTTGCATATGACGTTGTATCCTCATCTGGTTTATTGATTAACCAACATTCTCTATGATTGTCGTTACTTATGTCGCTACAAAATATAGGTATTATGACATTTTTTGTAAATGACGCCACACACTCATCTTGTTCCGGCATTTACAAAAAATATCGCAACATACATCGCTTTAAAATATGTTTTATCGACATTTCAATAAAGTGACGGCACAACTTTTTGTCTCTCACATTCGAACGACATTTTTCAAAATTACCGTGATAAAAATGTCGCTACAAGGGATTTTTTATGTAGTGCTACAAGAGACTTTGGTAGAAATGTCCGTATGAAGGGAACAAGACATACTAGCATACACTAGACTCTTTCCTCCATGGTGATAGTTAACCAAAGAATGTGATTATGTCTCAGTTTGCAACTTAAAACAGTGGACTAGCAAGAGATTGGATGATTAATCTAGTTATCTTGTGTTCTATGCAATATAAAGTTTCAGTCTTCAGCTTGACATCGCATATGAGAAGGAAAGGAGCTGAGAAACGAACCTCCCCTGTTGGAAATGATTACCAACAAATGGGTAGTCTACATCCCTCAGCCGTCCCTTGATTATGTTTTCCATTGTTTGGAACAGAAGAGGTTGGTGCTGTGTGTATACATTTTCAACTCCCTGGAGTAGAACAGAAGAAAGAAAACTATAAGCCCACAGATGTCATTAACAAAGCGATTTCGGAAAGAGGATTATGTCTCCGCTCTGCACCTTCAGACCACGAGCCATGTTACGAGCTATATTCAAGAAGTCCCGAGTCCCAAACAGATCGCCAGTCCGCTTATCTACACCAGCTTGCTTAAGTAGGAATTGCACAAGCTGCAAGTCCCAGGGTTGATACAAATATAAGTTTGTATGCATACTCAACCACTGCTGGCAAACAACATACTATACCTAACCCTCATTTCATGCACAGCAACACAACAATCAGACAATACCATTATAAAAAAAAACAACAATCAGACAATAACCACGACCTAGTCAATTACATTTATATCACAGACACTTGATTTGCAAAAGATAAAAATAGTGCACATTACCCCTGGCTTGTACTTTGCAGTTCGAGATGCAAGCTTATTGAATAGCTGCATTAACTGAACATAACTTTCCTTCTCATAACGTAAAGCGTACAACATCACTAGGCGCAGGCGGTCAATATCTGATACACTCTCATTATAAAGAAGATTGGTTACTGCCTGCACAGCACACAGGGAAAGGAAGTTAAAATATTAAGATTACTCATTCCATGCCACATACTGAGTAGGGTTTCATATGAATATTGATATGACCTTGGATTGCTTCCATTCCAAGTTAGAATTGTTCGTTCAAGAAGCTAAGCTAACTCATTTGCACAATCTGAATTTTTGGCTAAGTATTATGATGAGTTCAGGTGGCCGACTTTGCAAGTTCGAACCTTCCAATTGGGTTGATAGAAATTCAAGGTTAAGATGTTTTTTTAAAGATAAACACTTCCTCTGCAAGATGGCATGGGATTTGGGTTCATACAAGATCGTTAAGACTGTGTTTCAAGGCCTCAAAGTAGCTGTCTCAAAACTGTCAAACTGCCAGAATTTGGCTAAGTCTGGAGGCATGGTCAGGAAGGTCACTTTGGAGCTCCATTCAGGGAAGATGGGTTCGAATCAGGAAAGGATCTTTGTACCACATGAAAGTGTGTTTGTTTGTCTACAGAAGCAAGGTATTGGCTAAGGATATGGAGACCTGGAGGCATGTGAACGTGGGGGTCAAAGTTGCTATGGAACCTGTTTTGGAGGCAGCTTACGTGAGCTACAAGTTTTGGGTTTTATGGACGAGTTGGGATTCCTTTTCTGTTTGGGTTTGTTACCTTTAGACGTAGTAGGATTAATTAGCTTTCCTTGTTTGTTTTGTACTCGAATTAGGTTTTAGTTTGCTTATTTAAAGACCTACAAACTCCATTGTAATGGTTAGACGTCAATCAATTAAGAACTTGTTCATTGAGTTTTTAACTCGTGGATTGTCCTTGTTGCTTGGTTCAAATCGCCAACAACGAGCGAGCCTTGTATCAATTGAGTCATCACCTCAATCGTGGTCGGGTTGCTACCTTGAATTCGGTTGAGCCTCTTCCCCGCGCGTGGTGTTGAAGTTGCACTCCGAACCATCCTTCTATTCCCCTGTTACTCTGTTTTCTGGCTTAGAAGTATGATTTCCAGGCTGTGTTCAACAAGCTTCTCGGTTTGGGGCTTATCAAGTGGTATCGTGAGCCCGGTTCAACTCAGTGGCCGTGTGACGATTCTTCCGCGGTGGCAGAGACGACGAGTTCATCAATAGAAGGCGGCGCGGGTACGACGAGGTGGACCCGATCAAAGGGCCCTGTAGAGTGCGATCCTGCTGCTGTCTTGGTAGTGGGACAGAAGGTTTCGAAGAAGCAGGCGGTTGTTCTGGGTTTCCCTAACAAAGAACGGTCGCTCGCGGCAGAGTCCGTTTTGGAGAAGGAGTCCACGTCACACGCTGATTCAGCAATGGCGGACCAAACTAATACCTTGGACCTGCTTCGAACTATGATGGCGCAGCAGAATGCCGCGTTTCAAGCTCAGTTCGATCATATAATCGACAACTGACTGAATTGAGAGCAACGGTGGACGCCCCTGTTCGACAGCAGAGGGTCGTTGCAGAACAGAACCTCGAACAGGAACTGCTTCAGGGTGATCACGACGTTCAGCTAGCAGCTGCGGCAGCGGTGGCGTTGCTGATCTGCGAGGCGTGAAGCTACAAGTCCCATCGTTCTCGGGCACAAACAGCGCCTCAGTGTATCTCGATTGGGAAAGAAAGATCATGCTTTTCTTTCAATGCGGCGATTACAGCGAATCCCAGAAAGTACTTCTTGCGACGTACGAATTCACCGACTATGCCGCACAATGGTGGGAGAAAACCCAGCTCCACCGTCGTAGGAATTTACAACCTGAAGTCACAACTTGGACGGAGCTGAGAGGTTTACTGCGAGAAAGTTTTGTGCCGGGATACTATCAACGCGATCTGTTTGAGTCACTGCAGCAGTTACGGCAGGGTTCAAAATCCATTGACGAGTACTATCGAGAGCTTGAGCTCCTCATGATGCGTGCTGATGTCCGGGAAGATAAAGAAGCTACTATT
Source organism: Linum tenue (assembly GCA_946122785.1). Taxonomy (NCBI): domain Eukaryota; kingdom Viridiplantae; phylum Streptophyta; class Magnoliopsida; order Malpighiales; family Linaceae; genus Linum; species Linum tenue. Next base: position 39,507,063 of record CAMGYJ010000011.1, on the reverse strand, counting down.
GCACGGTTCCTTCATGGGATGAATCGCGAAATTAAACTCGAGGTTGAGCTGCGACCCTTCGTCGAGCTGGAAGAAGTTGTACACCTTGCAATTAAGGTGGAACGGCAGCAACGAGCAAGTGCAGGGAGGAGGTACTCGAAGACTAATTCAGAGCACGTTCCTGTGATGAATTCGGAACCGGCCAGATTGGAAGGGCCCAAATCTACACCCCGCACTACTGTTCCGACGAGTCAAGAGAAGCCGGGAGGATCGACGAGCAACATCCAATGCTTTAAGTGTTTCGGCAGAGGCCACAAGGCCAACCAGTGTCCAAACAAGAAGGCCCTGGTGCTGCGCAATGGGGAGTACGTAACCGACGATGAAGCAGAGGAAAATGGCAGTGAAGGGAGTGGGTCTGACTCCGAAGTCGACGAATCAATTGAAGCCGAAATCCCACCTTCAGGTAAGTTTCTCGGGGTAAATCGTCGAGTACTCACCTTGGATTCTCTGGCCAACGAAGAACAACGAGACAACCTTTTTCACACCCGTTGTGCAATTGACGGGAAGTTATTATCCGTTGTAATTGACGGAGGCAGCTGCACAAACGTCATCAGCCTTGATGCCGTTAAGAAGCTCGGGCTAGCAATGATTAAGCGTTCCCAACCCTACAGCCTGCATTGGTTAAACGAGTACGGGACGTTGAAAGTGAACAAACAAGAGAAAGTTCACTTCAAAATCGGCGAGTACGAGGATGAATTATGGTGCGATGTAGCTCCGATGCAAGCCGCACACCTCTTGTTAGGACGTCCTTGGCAGTACGATCGTGGGGTCGTTCATGATGGCCGAGGTAATTCATATAGATTCAAGCATCGCGAGCGTAATTTTCTACTCAAACCGTTAACCCCGGCAGAGGTCCGAATTGATCAGCAACAAATGATGGCGAGCCGGGGCCGAGACACCGAGGGAAAAGCTCAATCTCAAGCTGAGCAGCGTGTTGAAGATGGGCTAACAGCGCGGAGGTTCATGCTCACTGCCTTCAGCAAGCGAAATTCTCACCCGCTGCCAGAGCGTCAACGACTCTGTTTTGTGTCGACCGAGCAGAGTAGGAGAGGGGCAATGGGCTGGAGCTGCTCGTGCAACGTCGAGTGTTCCTAATGCCGTCGACACCTTCCAGGAGGACCCGAAATTCTTCTCCAATTGCAGGTTCGACGCGAACATACTCCAATTGCACGAATCAATTCGAGTTCATCTACCTCTGAACTCGCAGGAACAAGGCAGCAAAACCGATGAATGGGGTGGGGCGACTGGGCGTGATTCGACGTCAAAGGGCACTGCAAAACTACTTCGAGATGCCCGAGGTAGCTGTAAGAATGCTCGCATTGGAGTGGGAATACTTGAGATTAAAACCCCCAATTTTGGATTGCATCTTCTGGGAAATGTGATTTTGAAGGTGTGCGTTGGCGGGAATGGTCAAGGCACTGGGTCGCTACGAACGGCGGCGAATCGGGGCCCGATGCCGGTTCAGGAAGTCGATTGGAGGTGTGATCAACCTCGTGGGAGCACTGAATTAGATTGGCAAGACCTGAATTGAAAAGCCCCAATTCAGTTGCTCAAGAACAATGTTCTTGAATTGCAGAAAATGGAGTTTGGGATGCCATATTTTGACCCGATTTGGACTCAGTTTTGTGCAGATTTTGAGAAGAAGAAAGAGCCAGCTTTGAGGGCAAAGCTTTTTGAAGAGGGAGAGCCTGATATGACCTTGGATTGCTTCCATTCCAAGTTAGAATTGTTCGTTCAAGAAGCTAAGCTAACTCATTTGCACAATCTGAATTTTTGGCTAAGTATTTATGATGAGTTCAGGTGGCCGACTTTGCAAGTTCGAACCTTCCAATTGGGTTGATAGAAATTCAAGGTTAAGATGTTTTTTTAAAGATAAACACTTCCTCTGCAAGATGGCATGGGATTTGGGTTCATACAAGATCGTTAAGACTGTGTTTCAAGGCCTCAAAGTAGCTGTCTCAAAACTGTCAAACTGCCAGAATTTGGCTAAGTCTGGAGGCATGGTCAGGAAGGTCACTTTGGAGCTCCATTCAGGGAAGATGGGTTCGAATCAGGAAAGGATCTTTGTACCACATGAAAGTGTGTTTGTTTGTCTACAGAAGCAAGGTATTGGCTAAGGATATGGAGACCTGGAGGCATGTGAACGTGGGGGTCAAAGTTGCTATGGAACCTGTTTTGGAGGCAGCTTACGTGAGCTACAAGTTTTGGGTTTTATGGACGAGTTGGGATTCCTTTTCTGTTTGGGTTTGTTACCTTTAGACGTAGTAGGATTAATTAGCTTTCCTTGTTTGTTTTGTACTCGAATTAGGTTTTAGTTTGCTTATTTAAAGACCTACAAACTCCATTGTAATGGTTAGACGTCAATCAATTAAGAACTTGTTCATTGAGTTTTTAACTCGTGGATTGTCCTTGTTGCTTGGTTCAAATCGCCAACAACGAGCGAGCCTTGTATCGATTGAGTCATCACCTCAATCGTGGTCGGGTTGCTACCTTGAATTCGGTTGAGCCTCTTCCCCGCGCGTGGTGTTGAAGTTGCACTCCGAACCATCCTTCTATTCCCCTGTTACTCTGTTTTCTGGCTTAGAAGTCTGATTTCCAGGCTGTGTTCAACAAGCTTCTCGGTTTGGGGCTTATCAAATATGGGCATTATAGCTTATTTCTCGTACTACCCCGGTAAAGGTACTGATGAAAATATTGCAGGGAAACCTCATATTCTTCACAGCCAGAATCAGTTAAAGTTCATCTTTTCACTTCAGCAACAATGATAGTTTCTATTTCAGAAAACTAACTCTGAATATCGAACTAAAGGTGCAGGGGATCATATTTTTACCAAATGCTTGTTTGCGTGATGGATTATGTTGATCGATTTATGTTTACAATTCCATTAGTTGGTGAAAAGTTGAAGAGCCAAATGTTTGGATGAACAAAATTGGCGATGGATTGTGGTGGTGTTAGATTAAGGAATCCAGTAAAAGCTCAATTGTGAAATCTCATAGGAATCCTCTAGATGACCATATTGTACTGAATCTTTTTCCTAACCCTCTCTCCTTGATCCTCACAAAGCGAAAATAAATGGTAAAATAATACACTACCTCAATAGCTGCCCCTTGTCCACCATTGCAAGCTAACTCCTGTTCGGTTTGTGAAACTAACATGAGCTTTCGCTCCTCAACTATCTTGCTCATTTCAGTCACCAGCGTCACATGCTTCGAGACATTGCCATGCATTTTCCGATATTTGGGATAATTCTCAACAAATTTGGCCATGTCCTCTGAAAAATTCAAACATACTCCCTTAGTCGTACCTAGCAGCATGACCAAAAATAAGTTGTTAACAGCTTCTTGATTGTCTATACAAACCTATTGTCTGAATATTTTGGTTACTCTTTGCAACCTGCTGAAAGTCATCCACCATTCGCTTGATATTCATCCCAATATCTCCGAAGTTCTCATGCATGTTGAGCTTAAAGAATGCATCCTGCTCCGACGATAGGACCACTTCCTGCAAAGCACCAAAAAAAGATAACTTGAGAATGCTGAAATATAACAATACATCTTATTTTTCTCTTTCCCCTTGCGTTGGGGCCAAGAGGAGCTAACCTGCTGATCTTTTGATGCTTTAGCAATGCCTCTGAGGTCAACTTTATTATCCTGGATACCAATTAATTCATGAACCATAGCCTACACAACAAGCAACATTACCATGGGGAGAAGGTCATATCCAGTGGCACCAACATAAATAAACTTGCAAACATCATACATGAATATCCAAGATAAGAAAAGAGCACCTCAAAATACACATACACGGGCACAAATTGCAGTACCTGATAGGTCCACTGATTCAACTAAGGGGTTACAGGATCATCTCTTCGATCTATTATCAGCAACAAAGGAGAAAGCTCGCCCCTTCTGAAATCAAAAAGGCCACTTTCCTTCTGATACATCAGCTTCTGCAACATCACAAAAGAATATATAACCCAACATCAAAATTTGTCCATCCATATATCGTGCCAACTAAGGGTAGGAAAAAGAACACAGAATAGACAATTCAGCTTGCTAATTGGCCTAGCATTTTCTTAAGTATTGATGAGAAGCAGATATTCAATCCAGCACCTGATACGGTTGCTGGATAAAGAGAGATTATCAGTGGAATGTTTGCATGTCTTTACAAGATGATGCTAACAATGAAATCTGGTGTAGTATCCTCAAGTGTGCTCTATCAGACTTGTCAATTGATGCTCTCAGAATATTAAAAAAGTCAGTTCCTGAGTTGATCCAAGTGACATAACAAATTTTGAGATCAAATTCACACTCACTGCTGATTCATGGGCTATCCTTTTGGCAACATCTGAGGTCCTTTGGTATCTGATAGCAGGCCTTCGTTTCAGCGCCAAGAAAAGAGTTGCGATCCCGTCAACTACTCGGTCACAGAAGTGTTGCAAACCTGAAGGATCGATGACTGCTGGAAGCATATACATATGATTTGAAGGAATATTCAAAGAGAAATGGTAAGGATCAAGTGCAACAAAGTCTGCATAAAACTCCTGAAAAGTAAGTAGAACAATTATGTCAAGGTCAACCCAACAAAAGAGGAAAAACAACAAAGGGATTCACTACAACATTTCAAAGTGATCCATGTAAAAAAACCAACACATCACATTTGCCCAACATAATTGTATAAACGAGTCTATACTTTCTGAATCTCACAATAGTTTTGACTTAAAATAGAATGACTGACTTTCATCACATCAGATAGTCTCATGAACATGTGAAGAATAGGCACTATGCAGATGAACCCAATAGTTAAGAATATACAAGAGGCAAGGATCCATGGAAACTAACGAAATCAGGACAGGCTAGCAACTCATTTCCTGCTCATAATTAATGCAAATGTGAACTGCACTCATATATTCCAGGATCCAGCATCCAAGTTCCAAATATTGTGGTTGCTAGATTGCAGCTTCAGCCTAGCAGCTTAACTACAGCAAGTGAAATACTGTGGAACGAGAATGCCCAAGCATGTACTGCTCCAAAGATAGGAATCCTGGTGTTGCTACTGTAGTTAGTTCATTTACGTGCACGTTCTCATCATTGAAGCACTTCGACAAATAATAAGGTTTCGAAAGGGCTGAAAACTATGATTTTCGCACATTATTTCAGTTTCAACAGCTGACAGTTTCCATATCTAATGAATTTGCCCTGATTTAAAACCAGCCTCTCATCCTCTCTCAAGTGGTAATTTCACTACCTTCCTTGCCATTCCAAGAAAGAAAACACAGATTACAAAAGAAAAAATCAGAATATCTCAGATGTGAAATATAGAAGTTAGACAACATGCAAAAAGTTCTCTAATCTAGTTTTTCCCTAAGCAGAAAAACCAGCCAGATGCCCAAAGGAGCAAGGTGAGCCTACTTCTCAGCATGTTAGATCAAGCATGAACTGTACTTTGTCTGAAACTACTTATCCAAACAAATGATTTCTGGGTTCAGCAAGCCAAAGCTACTAATCTAATAAGGACAAGCAATTGTTACCTGTACTTGTTGAACAACTTCTTGTTCATCTGAGTCAGCCAATAGATGAATCTGGGTATCCTTCAACATGTTGGAGAAAACTGCAAAAGTTGAAGGAAAATAGGTTAGTTCCAGGAAGCAATACCAGATAAAAGAAGAAGGGAATGGAGCCATAGCTCTTCTTTAATAGCTTACATAGGTGATACTCTCCAAATCTAGGATTAGCTAGCTGGCGTCGCAAATACTGGATATTCTCTGATGTAGGACGAACGAAGCAAACCGCTTTCAAATGTGTCATAGATTCTTTAGACTTCGAGATTGTGTCTATCATTTCAACCAAAAATACTTCTTTGTGAAGCAGTTCAGATTGTGAATAGGCAACACTTACGATACTGACTTGAAACTCAAATAAAAACTTGAATTACTCTTTGTAGTACGGTTCTGCTTAACCAATGTCTAAAAATACACAAACAAAGATCATGGCAAAGGAAAAAGCACCGTCAATCAAACGAAAGAAAAGACCATGCCAGCTCTAACAAGCTTAACAACGGTGACTAGCAATGCAAGTAACTATAATGATCAGCCTTACAGCTCCAAGCTTACATGGAATCCGGTTTGGGCGACGGCGAAACAATGATCAAAGAGGAAAACGAAAAAGAAACGGAATCGAGAATGTTCTTAATTACCGTTTGGGAATCCAGAATTAGAACCTTCATCCCGGAGATATCCAGCAGCATGCAGTTGATGTAATCCCGGGAAGCGGATACCACCACCATTTCTTCGGATTCAAAATCAACCCGCCGCCCTTGATCTTCGACTAGACAATTCTCTCCCGACAGCGTGAAAGAAGGCAGTCAAGTTCGCGGGTTCTGGCAATTTGATGATCAAAGTGAGCCGGTACGCTCAGATCTGCGAGATGAGAAAATTTACAGTTCGAGAAAGAAAGAACAGGCGAACAGAAGACGAACGACCCAAAACGCTGCGTCTCGTCACTGCAGGCTGCGGGCCAATTACAATTCTATGAATATCACGGTAGGCATGTCGGTAGCATGCCGACCGGTTCAACCTGTGCCGGTCATGAAATCGGTCACTATATCGGTAAGATTGGCACGAGCGATTAATAAATTCTAAGCAAAATAAAATTATTTTAATTCATAAAAAGATTAATTTATTATTAATTTTGATGAATTTAATAGTTAAAAATTGATAGTATTTGTGGGATTTAGAGATGAAACCCGATGAGGGGAGAGTGGCCAATCGAAACACCTTGGTGGGAATTATTTTCCAGAGAGGGATATTAGCCTTGGAGCTTTGAGAGGAATGGTGAGGCAACCTGGATTGATAATCCCATACCTAAAATGCAGGAAATGCCCAACATTCAACCTCTAGAAGACAACACCTTCGTTTTTTTACTTCGAGAAGAAGGTCGAGATGGAGGAAATCTAGAGCGATCGACCTTGCCCAATCTCAAGGACAGTGATGCAGCTGAAGAAACCTTTTGTTTTTGAAGATGCGAAGGAGGTAAAGTTCCAGACCAATGAATTCTGGGTTCAAGTTCAAAATCTGCCAAAAACCTACCGTTCTGAAGGAAACATCTCGATGATGGACAGAATGTTCCATAGAGTCATTGATATTGATCATGCTGCCATACGAGCCCATACATACAGGAAGTTCATTAGGATCTTCGTCGAGGTGGATGTCTCGAAATCCCTCCCTGATTTGTTCTACATAAGACAGCAGCAGAAGAGGATCCGGGTTGAGTACAAGTATGAGAGGCTATACTCCCTCTGCTACTTTTGTAGAAAGGTCGACCATACTAAACTTGATTACGAGCTGAAGAAGATTTGTGACATGAATGGTCTTCCCTATCCAGCGATGGAGAAATAGGGCCATGGACAAGGGCGAGTTCTCCAATCTTCTCCCCCAGAACGAATCAATAGATGGATGCGGAGAACACCCTGAATCGGGTCACTACCTCTGCTAACAACTCCCCGATAGGGTTTCTCAACCAGTCGCTGATGACGGCGACCCGTAGTTGGACACAAAACACCAACCATATCGGCCCACATGTCTTGAGCTTCTCGCCAAGGCCAAATCAATCCCCCTTTTTCGAGTAATGGTCAGAACTTCACTCTCTCAACAGATATATTCCACTCCCCCTGACTTTTTCTCACCTACTCCCCAAAATCATCCCACTTTTTCTTAGAACCAAGATATGTTTTTCTCTCCTCCCCAAAGTGAAAATATAGCCATAAACCTTTTCGGCGACTTCCCTTTCCAACAGACAAACCAAATGACTACCCCTTTCAATAATTTTCAACTTGTTGCCTTTGCTATTCTAACCTAATCCCATTCACTTATCCAACCCAAGTCAACTATTTTCAACCATAATTACTTCCAACCAGGCAACCAGGCTGCAGCTTAACCCATCAATGTTTAAATCTATGTTTGAAAATTATTGTGATAGCCTATTTGTTTGAATTCCCTGAAGATATGATATATATTTGAAACTCCCAAAAGGATTAATTTACCTGAAGTAAACAAGTAAAGTTCTCGAGAAAATATATCGATAGACTAAGAAAATCCCTTGTATGGGTTGAGACAATATAAACGAATGTGAAATACTCGTCTAAGTGAATGCCTACATCAGTACGGTGAATGGACCTTAAAAGGTTAAATCCGAATAGAGTGCATTAAAGCATTTGCGTTGTGCATATACAGTTGTGTTGTTTGTATGTGCTTCAGGGATTTTAAATTCTTGGTGTTATGTGTTGTGTTTTACTTTAAAGTATGATTTGTGTTTTATGAGTGTGCTTTGTCGAGTTCATATTGTTTCTATGATGTGAGTTTTGTTATTATATTTCATGAATATGAAAGAATTGCTTGCATCAGCTCTTTGTGACGATCTCATATTATGTTGATGATATGAATATTATTGGAGCTCTTGAAGAGCTTCCTATAGCAGTTGACTGCTTAGAGACATAAGTTAAATTGAAGAATTTAAGATCCTTTTATGGGCAAGGTAGGTCATGTTGAAAAAGTGGAAAAGTAATTTTGCATGAACAAATTATGTTCATCAAATAAGATTTGGATCCTAAGATCACAAGAAGTGACCATAGGTCAATTTAGGTATCAAGAAAGAAGTGAAACATTACATCCTAAAATACTATGTTGATGTACTAGGTCCTGAAGTACCATGTGTTGATGCATTGGAGCACCAATGTACCTTGCTAGTCAAGCATCATGCAAAATATCATTTTGGTGTTGATAATATTAGCAAGATACAATATTTCCCTCATTGGAACGTTGGAAAAATATTGTGTTACCTTCGGGAACAATATATGCGATCGTTTTATTATGGTATTATCGTTTTTTTATAATGGTGATGAAATTCATTGAAACGAAAAGTAAAAAAAGAAACAGAGTTCAACACGCACAGAATAACGCGGTTCACAAGAGCTAAACCAGCCTTCAACTGAAGAAACAAAATGCAGCTAGGTGGACCAGACCACCCCAGCTACTAAAAAGATATAGCAAAACAAAATAGAAAAGTCACCCACCCCAACAAAATCAAGGCGGGGAAGAAAAACTACAACCAACATCACACTCCCACAGCAATAGTCATGGGCAAGAAACACTCCTCACCACCTGAAAAACCTGCAGAAGCTAACCAACATTCCTAGAATAATCCACTATGCAACACACACCGATGAGGCACACAGGGAATCAACGAAAAAGAAATTGAACACAAGGCCTTAACACAGATAATCAACCATACACAAGGAAGACTCAACAGCAAAAACGCGCGTCACACAACCGCCCAAGGAAGCGACCAGCACGTTCATACCACACCACAACACTAGTGAGCACAAAGAAAAACACACAACCCAAGACGCAAACTTTAGGATGCAGAAAACTTCTCTCACGCCCAGTGCAAGCCTTGCTCATAAGCAACATTCGATGAAGCACAACCAATCCCTAGCAGCTCTAATTTCCAACATCATCTCTCGGGAGACGCATCGCTTTGGAATTTATGAGTTGAAGCCACACCACCCATTTTCAAGACTAATAACTCCATGAGCAACACTCCAGTTCAGTAGGGTCCTTCCAATCTTGTAGGCAATGATTCTCCAAGGTTTTGAAAGGTCTTTAAAAGTCCTTGAGTTCCTTTCCTTCCAAATTTCCTAGAAAAAGGCATGAATCAAACTAGTCTGGAACCACCCTTTCCAACTATCATGCGTCTTGTTCTTCCACCCCCTAATGATAATGTCGATGCAACCCAATACAGATTGAAAAGTCTTCCATATCATCCCGTTGTACCTACATCTGCAAAAAAGATGATCAATCGTTTCTTCATCACTGTCACACATCACACATTTCCTTGCGAGATTCCAACCTCATTTCTGTAGATTATCATGTGTAAGGATCTTCTTGTGCATGACCATCCAGAGAAAAGCAGTTATCTTCGAGGGAACCCGAGGAATCCAAATCATCTTGTATGGAAAGCCATTCTCGCCTGGAAGTCGACTCAAGTTAAGACTGTTGTACATGGATTTGACCGTAAAGGATGCGTTCGACGAAGGCTGCCACACAATCTTCGAGGGACCTGCAGAAATAAAGTTAGGAAAAGAAGAGGAAAGGAACTGAATAAGCCTCTCTCTCTATCTCTCTCTCTCTCTCTCTCTCTCTCTCTCTCTCTCTCTCTCTCTCTCTCAGCCCCATCCTTCAAAGAGAAACGTAAAGGCACATCCCAATTCTTCTAGAATCACCCTAGGCAACCAACGGTCCTTCCAAAAAGACACCCAATCACCTCCTCCCGCATTGATGAAAGCGCGCTTCCAGAATTCATGCTCTTCTTTTAAGATATTCTTCCATAAGGAACATCCCACTCTCGACCCTCCTTTACCCGCCCTCCAGAGAGAGGACTGATTTGGGAAATTTATACCGATGAGGAGTCGCCACCACGAATTTGGTTCCGTAGCATACTTCCATAGCCATTTTGAGAGTAGGGCTGAGTTCGCGTTCTTAACATCAACAATCCCCAATCCTCCAACATCCTTTGCAGTCTTGCATATATCCCAGTTGAGAAGGTGATACTTTTTTCTGTTATTGTATCCCGACCAGATGAAGTCCCTCATGCATTTTTCCATCTTGTGCACAACCGCAGACGAAGCTTTCAAAATCGAACAAGCATACATAGGAATACTTGAAAGGGTGCTTCGAGTAAGAGTTATCCTACCGCCTAGCGATAAAAACATCCTTTGCCAACCATCTAACCTTGCTTGCATCTTCACAATAATATTTTCCCAGAACACATTAGAGTTAGGACTTGCACCCAGTAGGAGACCCAAATAAATAATTGGTAAATATCCCCAACTGCATCCGAAGAAATCTTCAAAATGACTAAGTTGCTCAATATTGCCAATAGGAAACATCATGCACTTATCCACATTGATTCTTAACCCCGTCATTGCTTGGAAGATACCAAAGTGCCCATCAAATTCAAAACTTGGTCCTCGTTTGCATCACATAAAACAATCGTATCATCTGCATACAGTAAATGTGTCACTTCTCCCCTTAAAGCTGCTTCATCCATTCTAAATCCCGAGAGTCGGCCATCACTCCTCAAAGATTCGAACATGAACGATAATAAGTCCATGACAAGCATGAATAAGAAAGGAGATATGGGGTCACCTTGCCTTAGACCCTTCCCAATTCTGAAAAAGCCGACAGACTCTCCATTCACAAGGACAGAAAGCAATCGGGAATAAACCAGCCCTCTAATCCAGTTCATCATTTTCGTTGGGAAGCCCCAACACCTTAGTGTGTGCTCCAAACACCTCCAATTGACATTTTCATAAGCCTTCTCTATGTCAAGTTTGAATATGAGTCATGGTTTACCGCTTTTTCTTTTGTTATCTATGCTAGCTGATTGGCGACTAAAATTGCTTCGTGAATTTGTCTGCCTTTAACCCCAGCAAACTGATTCCCGAAAATAATTGATGGCATGAAGGACCTAATTCTCTCTGTAATCACCTTAGAAATCAGCTTGTTGACACTTCCCAATACACCGATCGATCTCAATCTTTTATATCATCAACAACCTTCATTTTCTGGATCAGGCACACAAAAGAGTGAGAAATGCACTTTGGTAATCTGCCATTGGTATGAAAGTCAACAAAAGCTTTTAACAAATCATTCTTCACGACATTCCAACATTTTTTATAAAAGGCAAGGGAGAAACCATTAGGTCCAGGGGATTTGTCTCCTTTACAACTCTTTCCAGCCCTCCAAATCTCATCCTCAGAGAAAGGTCTTTCCAACCACTCATGATCCTCAACAGTGAATACATGTTGTCCGTAGTTAGCAGGAAATGGTCGTTGTTGGCGACACTCTTTGTAGACAGAAGTGAACTTATTGACAAAATTCGTTTTCAAATCTTCCTTCCCTTCAACGAACTCTTCTTTAACTTTGATTTTAGTAACAAGTTACCTTCTTCTGTTGAAATTTGATGTTGTATAGAAGAAAGCTGAATTTCCATCTCCGAATTTAAGCCAGGTTTCCCTGGATTTCTGTCTCCAGGAAACTTCTTCTAACCACAATAAGCATTTCAATTCTGATATCAATCTGTCCCTACTCTCCAAGTCTTCCTCTGGTAGTTCATTCTCTTCCTCCTTCCTGTCAATCTGCCTCAAGCAAACAAGAAGCTCCTCAATTTTTCGATCAACCCGTCTGAACTCCTCTTTATTCCAAATTTTGATGCGTTCTTTCACACTACCCAGCTTCTTTCCAAACAGAAACAAATCTCCCACACCTCTCTGAAGTTCATTCCACCAACCTTCTAAACTTCCCACGAAAGACTCAGCCTCTAACCACATGTTTTCGAATTTCCACGGCCGATGAATCCTCTCACCATTACCCCAAATAAGCTGACTTGGGTTGTGATCTGATTCAAATCTTTCAAGAGCTTAAAGTCTACAGTTTTCAAAACAAACATAGAATTCTGTGGAGATAAAGCACCTGTCAATTCTGGATAATGAGGGAGAGACTCTTTGGCTGCTCCACGTGAATTGAGCCCCAGACAAAGGTAGATCAATAAGCGTCGCATCCGTAATAAAATCGTTGAACTCGATCATCCATAACAAAGGTAGACCACTTCTCTGCTCTCCTTTATAATCTTCATGGGATCTCATAAGATTAAAATCTCCTGCAATACACAGCGGAGTAGTCCTTCGATGACATAATTCAGATAATTCCAACAGGAAGAGCTCCTTTTCCCTTCTTCTTTGCGGCCCGTAGACAACCACAAGAGTGAAAACATTCTTTGACTCAAGTTCTTCCAATTGGACCAACAAGCAGAAGTCACCAATCCATTTAGTCAACATACCGAAAAATCTCTATACTAGAAAATGACAATGCCTCCCCTGCTGTCATCAGCATTTTTGGAAGCCCAACCACAATCTCTCTGTCCGCTAACTTCCGAAATGAGCTCTTGACAACAGTCGTTCCACTTTGTTTAAGTCAACCCGACAATCGCAGGCCTGTGTCTTCTCAAAAACCTCTTTACACACGCCCTCTTCTCGTCGTTTCCCAATCCATGCACATTCCACGCAATGAGCGACTTCATCATTGATCACGGGAATTTGATGCCAAAACCTTGTTTCTTCGCGATCGAGTACCTTCAGGAGCTGGTGAAATTGGTCCAATGCGATAGGCCTCCATTTTTGGTTTGTTTCTTGTTGTGTGTTACCGAGATTTGAAAGTCGAAATAGCAATCTCCTTAACGTCATCCTCGGCCACACAATCAGAGGACTACTCATTCCTATTCTGCAGCTCGAGGAGATTACTGATTTGGTGACTTTTGGAGATCCATATTTCAACATCGAGTGATGACAGGCTAGGTCGATCCTTCACAATTGGGGTTTCTGATGGTGATAAAGATATGCTCTCAGAGGGATCAAAGTAATAGGGGAAATCAGGTGGAAATGGAGAGGCAAGTGAGGGTGGGTCCTGGGAATTTGGGGACTCTTGTTTCGAGCCTCACCCCGACCTCTCCTTATTATGATATTATCAAAGAGAGATTTGGTGAACTTTATATCCAAATCATATATATCATTTGATCCTCATATTGGTCGATCGGAGACGAGCTATATCTTACATATGGTGATAGGATTATTTCATAGAGATCCAAAACAAACTATAGTAGGCGAGTCCTGAATGTATTTCGTCACACTTTGTGATTCACCATATCTAAAGGACTTATTGTTGTGAACTATTTTCAAAGGAAATGATCCTGACGATCATGTATGAAAAAAATCTAAAGATCATACATCAAATTGACAATGCAGAAGATTGTTCACTAACTCACTCCCAACAACAATCTTTCTTAAAGTTGTTCGTGAAATTTGAGTTCAACAACTCAAAGATTTTAAGTGATGTGGTCATGAGGGGGAGCATATACACACTGCACTCTTTCCCTTAACCATGATTTTTTCCCACTGGGTATTCCTGTTAATGTTTTTAACGAGGCAGTATGAGACAACGCAATGCAATCTAGTGGTCATACAAGGGGGAGTATTATGCAAATATTGATATATGGATGATCAATGACCTATCACATTAGATGCTCACTTGGGAGTTACATGTAACCCCTGTTCCTACAATTGAAATCTCCTTTATGTTTCATTATTCATTCATATGCATTGATATAAGGATGTAATAGTTATCAAAGTGTGCCTATAAATAGAGCGCACCATTTGTATCAAAAGTGAAGAATGAATAAGAAGAACTTTTTCCCTCTATTCTCATGTGTCTTTCTCTTTCTAATATTCTCTTGTAGCTGTTTATATTTTCCATTTGTTTCAAAATTTGGTGAACTCGGTCGTGATCTTCCATATAAACTTTGTGCTCTAGAAGGTATAAATAATTAAGCAGTCAAATTATAACTGTACTTACTAGGTCACCTTTGCTGGCATCGATCTTGCCCTCTGGTACGTAGTGGATGCTTGACAGATGTTGTGTTTCTTGTAGTAAGTAAGAATTATCATCCTTTCAGCTTCTCGAATCTCAGTTGCCTGCATGCATGGACGTTATTAATGAACATGAACCAATCCAAGCGATGGATATAATAGGTGTTAAGAAACGACTGATTCTAATGACTTGAGTTATTGAGAAATGTTCAATTATGAATCATATGTCACTAATACACTCTTCAATTAAAAGCAGGCCACCATATATGGGCTTTCAAATTTTGAACTGTTTCAAATACAATGTATTTAACAAATTCGGACTTAAAATCTTTAGATCACAATAGGCTTTGATACCAGCAATGTCAATAACTCGAATTAATAAAGTTAACGGCAAATGTGATAGAAACACACCGGATTGGATCAACACACAGGATATCATAGAATTCTCCATGAGTCACCTCAACCCTTTCGAACTTTGCCAGAAACAAATAACAATTGATGAAACGACATTAGTTTTAAATTTTAATAAATTTCGGTTACAATCAACTTCTTATTCAAAGTGAACCAAACAACGAATTAATTCGTCAGCTTCATATTGAGATAACCTCCCGATTAGGATGATATCACGACTTCTCTTCATTAACCTCCCGAGTAGCACCACCCGAGGAAGCCACCGCCGCCGCCGCCATCTCCGAACTAGCACCGCCGCCACTAACCTCCGCCGCCGCCGACTTGCCATGCAAACCATGAAGATGATGATGCCCCCCGCCGCCGCCATGGACATTCTCAACAACCTCGTCCTTCCTGACAACCTCGTCGACATGCAAGTCCTCCTCGATCTCCAGCACCACCACACGTGGGCCGTGAGGCCCGGGGACGATGGCCTCCTTCACCCTCACGTGCTCGTCCACGTGGATCACATCCACCTCGTGCTTCGTCTTCTTCTTCTTCAGCTTCCTCAGGCAGCAGAACACCACGGCGGCGAGCCCCGCCAGAAAGAGGAGGCCACCGAACGAGGCGAAGACTACGATGATGATCACGGTGGGATGGTTGTCGGGGGACGGCGGAGGAGGAGGGAGCACGTGTGGTGGTGGCGGTGGGTGCACGTGTGGTGGCGGTGGAGGAGGAAAGACGTGTGGTGGTGGTGGTGGTGGGCGCACGTGCGGTGGAGGAGGGGGAGGTGATGGGAACACGTGCGGCGGCGGAGGTGGAGGAGTGATGACGTGGGGAGGTGGCGGTGGTGGGTGGATGGGGTGGAATGGCGGCGGTGGAGAGAAGTAAGGGAAAGCAAAGCTGGTTGGAGAGGCCATATTTGTGAAGATGATTTTACAATTGATATTATTGTATTGTACTTTTGTCTTCTTATGTGTAGTTTGGTGATGAAAATGGTGGGAGAATGGCCATGGCTATTTGTAGTGTTGAGATTTTTGTGTTATTTATTTATTTATTGATTGCTAAGAGTACAAGTTTGTTTTTATTTTAAATATATATTTATGAGTGACTTAATCCTCATTCTAAGATTTGTGGGGGAGGTGGAGGATATATGTCAATATTGTTTGTTTGCATTCCAAAACACTTTACGGTTTCCCTGCACTACTTCCCAATCTTCTTCTCTTCTCCCACTGTTTTTCTTGCCAATTTCTCCTCGAGGGTTTTGAGTGAGTGAGGTAATAGATTACATATCCATTGAGACAAATCAAAACGTCTTGCAAGACGAACAGATAATAATAAACACGTGAAATCCACAACGATTAAGGAATGGATTGGATCCTATTAGAGGTGGCAATTCTCAATCCAATCTACCAACCCATTAAAAATATCCACCAAATCCAATCCATTTAAATCCAATCTATTTGATAGAACCTGGGATTAGGGTTCTATCGGGAATTGGGGATTTAGGGATTGAGAATAGAAATTAGGGATTAGGAGAAGAATTGGGGATGTGGGGAAGAACGGCCGAAGCCTTTGAGTAAGAAAGACAGACGAGGTTGAGAGAGAACAAAATAGGGTTTTGGGAGATAATTACTTTAGTGATTTCTGCTTAATTGAACAAAAGACCCAAAGTACATATATATAGTGAAAGACTGGAAAACCTAATAGACTATCCTAATATGACTCAAAGACTACTACCATATCTAGATAAATCCTAATAATATTAATATTGATAATTATGGTTAACCTAAAAAGTAGGTTTCCATCATCCCCTTCCCCTTGAAAACCAACCTTGTCCTCAAGGTTGACCAACTCGACCCATTTCTTCACATCTACCGTGAGACCCACGCCCCTACTCCATTTCTTGCGCTTTCTTTTCTTCCAATCGTGCTCAACTACTCGAACGAATCTCACGCTCACATCTCTGACTCCAACGGCTTCATTCCTATCCACGTGGTTCATGTCACGTTCTCCATAGCCGAACAAACCTTTCTCTTCCTTTTCAAAATCCACGAAATAAGAATTAGGGAACTGTTCTTCCTTAATCTCCTCCTCACTAACTAGAGAAGACTCCACAAATTCCTCCATGGGCTTGGTGGTGAAAACAATCCATAACCTTTCCCCACCTTCTCTTCCTTCATCTTGGACTAGGTTGGTGCTCCTCTCCTTCTTAATTCCGTTTGGGCTTGCAAGCCCATCTGCCAACCACATAACTCCTTTCTTCTTTTCCCCCAAGCCCATCTCTTTTAACTCAGAGCCCACGTTGGGCCTAAATCCTCCTTTCTGATTTGGCCCAACACCATATAAGAGAGTACTTATTAAACAATCCTTGAGTGGCTCAAGCATTGGGCCCTTTAAAGCCCAACTCGGCTCAACACTCAACTCGGCCTGCTGCTCTTCTTGGTCCAATGAAAACCCAGCTCCCCTCTTCTCACGATCCATTGCGCGACCAGATGTGCGGCCCAAGTCTACTCGGCCCAACGACCCAGTGACCCGAACCACCTCTCGACCCAACCATTCTGGCCGCTTGGAGGCGCGGCCTAGGGTTACTGGACACGGAGAACCGCCGACCTCCTCTCCACTTGGCCTCTGCTCTATTGCGCCCGCCACTAATGTCGTCTCCCTCGTCGGCGCCTCCTTCTCCGTCGCCCCCTTTCCCAGCGACGCGAGTAGCAGCTTCCCGGCGCCGATCTCCTTCTTCACTTCGTTCACCGGCAGCTCAACCCGGTGGGACGCCCAACGAGTTGCTGGCGTCTCCTCCTCATCGGCCGCCGTCGCCACCTTCTTCCCCATTTCCTATGGCTCCGGCGTACACCCCAGCAACCCATCGGGAGACCCGCTCTCCTCCGCCCTCCGCCTTGGGTCTCCTCCGCCTGACGTTGCAAAGGAAACGGACTCCCATCGCCGCGTCCCGCGCGCGAGTTGAAGCTCCGCCGTGTCCAGACAAAGACGCGCGGTCGTCACCAGCGCCTCAGCCCGCGACGCTCCCTCCTGGCGCGCAATCGCCGCGAACACGCCGCCTGCGTCGGCCTCGGTCCGCGACCGTCGCGACTCGTCATCAGCCCGCGCCTCCAGCTTCGCCTCGGTTTCTTCTCGACGGTCAGCGCTGGCACCGCACTTCTTCAATCCCTTCTTCTTCTCCGACGGCGTGTTACCCTCCAGCAGCCTCCGCATCTGTTTCCTCTTCTTCCTCTTCTTGAATTTCCAGCCCTAGATTGGAATTGGAGTCGTTCTAGGGGCAGTCTGAACCTTCTCAACAGCCCTATGATTGGAATTGTGCCTGTTGATGTGACTTGAATCGGACTATCAATGTTATTTGGGTTCGGGTTCATGGCCTGGTCTGTAACAGTTTCCTTTGCCATTTTGGATTAGGTTTAGACCCACATGGAGAAGTACTATAAATACTTCTCATACTCCTCTGTAATCTGTAATCTCCTTGATATAGTGAAATCGGCTCTCTCTCGCCCGTGGACGTAGCTAACACACATCGTGTTAGTGAACCACGTAAATCGTGTGTCGTGTTTTCGATTCTCGCTTTCGTATTCTTTCTTTGTCGATTCCGGCGATTTCCCGATCCGTAGCAGCGCGTTTATAACAAGTGGTATCAGAGCTGCGGCTGGAAATCAGGCTAGGGTTTTCGATTCAGAAGAATGACGTCGGTGAACATGAAGATCGAAAAGTTCACGGGGAAGAACAGCTTCGCTATATGGCAGATCAAGATGCAGGCTTTATTGAAACAGCAAGGGCTGTGGGGGCCGCTGTCTGCGAAATAGAAGAAGGCAGCGGTCGATGACGATGAGTGGAATACCCTGGAGGAGAAGGCCCACTCGACCATCATGCTATCGTTATCTGATGACGTCATCATTGAAGTCGCTGCTGAGAAGACTGCCGCGGGCTTGTGGTTGAAACTGGAGAGTCTGTATATGACGAAGTCTCTAACCAACAAGCTGCATCTCAAGCAACGGTTGTTCAGCTTGAGGATGCAAGAAGGTACGCCTTTGAGGGAACATCTCGAACAGCTTAACTCTATTTTGCTGGATCTGCGTAATATAGATGTTCAAGTTGATGACGAGGATGCTGCCCTAATCCTGCTGGTTTCTTTGCCGAGTTCATATGAGAATTTCGTTGATTCTTTTATTGCTGGTAAAGAAAGCTTGTCGTTGGAGGATGTCAGGTCTGCTCTTCATACGAGAGAGATCAGACATAAGGCGTCTGGTTCTGGTACAGGTGGTGAGGCATCGGGTTTGGCTGTTACAGGTGGAAAGGGAAAGAAGAAATCTGGTAAAGGGAATTCGAGCAAGAATTCCAAGGGTCCCGGTCCACAGCCAGGTGATGCTTGTCACAACTGTAAGGAAGTGGGGCATTGGAAGTACAACTGTCACAAGAGAAGAGGGCAACAGAAGAAACAAGGTTCAGTTGCCGTGGCAGAAGTGGACAACAGTTCTGAAGACGATCTCGCCTTGGCTGTAGATGAGAAGGCACATCGTGGTGATGTGTGGTTTCTGGATACTGCAGCCTCATACCATATGTCTCCGAACAGGGATTGCTTCACAACCTACGAGCAGATAGATGGTGGTAACGTGGTCATGGCCAATGGAGCTGTCTGCAAGGTTGTTGGAATCGGGTCCATAAAGGTTCGGACACATGATGGTTCGTTCTGTACCGTGAATGATGTCAGGCATGTTCCACGAATGACGAAGAACCTGATCTCCTTGAGTCTACTCGACAGCAAGGGCTTCAGCTTCAAAGGAAAAGGTGGAGTTGTGTATGTCTGCAAGGGTTCGAGGAAGGTACTGAAGGGCGTGAAGCGTGGGACCTTGTATGCATTACAAGGGTCTGTGTTGTCTGCTTCTGCTGCAGTTGCATCGTCTCAGGTTCAACAGGAAGATATGACCACTCTCTGGCACATGAGACTGGGGCATATGAGTGAACGAGGGATGCAAGTTCTGTCGAAGAGGGATCTTCTTTGCGGGCACAAGGTGCGGAATTTGGAATTCTGTGAGCATTGTGTGTTTGGGAAGCTACATCGCAGCAAGTTTCCCAAGTAGGGTATCCACCGGACGAAGGGGATACTGGATTACCTCCACTCTGACTGTTGGGGTCCTTCACGAGTTGAATCCATTGGAGGCAGCAGGTATTTTCTGTCTATTATTGATGATTATTCGAGATTTACTTGGATTTTCATGATGAAGCAGAAAAGTGAGGCTTTCACGAAGTTCAAGCAGTGGAAGACATTGGTGGAGAATCAGACCGAGAAGAAGATCAAGAAGCTGCGAACGGACAATGGTCTGGAGTTCTGCAGTTCTGAGTTCAACGAATTCTGCAAGGATGAAGGGATTGCCCGTCATCGGGCTGTTAGAGATACACCCCAGCAGAATGGCGTTGCAGAAAGGATGAACCAGACATTGTTGGAGAGAGCACGGTGCATGCTCTCTAATGCTGGACTAGAGAGAAGATTCTGGGCAGAAGCAGTGAACATGGCGTGCTTCCTGATCAACCGTGGACCTCACACAAGTATCGAGTGTAAGACTCCTTATGAGGTGTGGTATGGTAAGCCTGCTGATTACTCTTCACTGAAAGTTTTTGGGTGTCCTGTTTATTATCATGTGGATGAGGGTAAACTGAACCCAAGGGCAAAAAAGGGTGTATTTGTGGGTTACGGAGATGGAGTTAAGGGATTTCGAGTCTGGTCACCTTCTGAGCATCGAGTTATACTTAGTAGAAATGTGATATTTGATGAGAAGTCTATGTTTAACCCCATGTTGAAGGTTACTGTTGCTGAAGGTAGCAGGAATGTTGATAAGCAGGTGGAGCTGCAAACTCTCAATGAGAGTGAGTTTGAGCACCAAGGTGGAGAAGATCAACATGATGAGGATGTCTCTGCAGAGCCAGAACTTCAGAGTCCAGTGCACGAGCTCAATAGTCTATTGCTTCCGGTAGACCAAAGAGAGCGACTGCAGGAGTACCTCCACAGAGGTATGGCTTCGAGGACATGGTGGCGTATTCATTTCAGGTTGCTGAGGAAGTGGATGCAGGAGAGCCACAGTCCTATAGAGAAGCAGTTTCGGGTGGTGAAGCTGATCAGTGGCTTGCCGCAATGGGAGATGAGATGGAATCCCATGACAGGAATCAGACTTGGGAGCTAGTCAAACGACCACAGGGAAGGAGGATTGTTACAAACAAGTGGATCTACAAGAAGAAGGAAGGAATCACTTCTAAAGAGGGCATGAAATTTAAAGCTTGGGTGGTTGCACGAGGCTTCTCGCAGAGGGAAGGAGTTGACTACAATGAGATTTTCTCACCAGTGGTCAGACATACTTCGATCAGAGTGCTACTAGCAATAGTGGCACATTATGACTTGGAGCTCGAGCAGCTAGACGTGAAGACAGCTTTCCTACATGGAGAGTTGGAGAAAGAAATTTACATGACTCAGCCAGAAGGATTCGAGGTTCCTGGAAAAGAAGACTATGTTTGTAAGCTGAAGAAATCCTTGTATGGACTTAAGCAATCTCCGAGGCAGTGGTACAAGAGATTTGACAGTTAAATGCTTGAGCTGGGCTACAGCAGAAGTCCATATGATTGTTGTGTATATCACAGCAAGGCAGAGGATGGTTCGATGATATATCTAGTTCTGTATGTGGATGATATGCTCATAGCTGCGAGGTCAAAGTCTGATATCCAGAAGTTAAAGAGGCTTCTCAGTGCTGAGTTTGAGATGAAGGATTTGGGAGCTGCTCAGAAGATCTTGGGTATGGAGATTTACAGAGACAGGTCGAAGAAGAAGCTTTTCTTGTCACAGAAGAGCTACATCCAGAAGATACAGTCGAGGTTTGGCATGTCTTCAGCAAAGCCCTTAAATACTCCTAGTGCTTCAAATGTTCATCTATCCTCCGCTTATGCACCGCAGTCAGAGGCTGAGAAGGAGTACATGTCGAGAGTCCCATATGCTAGTGCAGTAGGTAGCTTGATGTACGCTATGGTATGCACTAGACCTGATCTTGCACATGCTGTTAGTGTTGTCAGCAGGTTTATGATACAACCTGGGAAGGAGCATTGGCAGGCTGTGAAGAGGATCTTCCGGTACCTTAAGGGTACACCTGATGTGGGGATTAGCTTCGGAAGTGATACATAGTGCTTGGTGTCTGGGTATTCTGACTCGGACTATGCTGGAGATGTTGACACGAGGAGATCGATGACCGGTTATGTATTCACTCTTGGGAGTTCTGTAATGAGCTGGAAGGCAACTCTGCAGTCGGCGGTGACATTGTCTACTACTGAGGCAGAGTATATGGCGTTGACAGAAGCTGCTAAGGAGGGAATATGGTTGAAGGGGCTGGTTGGTGATCTGGGTCTACATCATGATCAGGCAGTGGTGTATTGCGACAGTTTGAGTGCAATATGCTTGGCCAAGGATCAAGTCCACCATGAGAGGACTAAGCACATCGACGTGAGGTATCATTTCTTGAGAACAGAGAAGAGGATTAAGGTGAAGAAGGTTGGCACTGCGGATAATCCTGCTGATATGTTCACGAAGCCGGTTCCACATGGCAAGTTCCAACACTGCTTGGACTTGCTGAATGTCTTGAGTGGGTGACTCCGCCCTACGGGGCATTGATGGCGGGAGAGAGAGAAGGAGCAGAGTACATCAGAAATTTCAGAGGAAGAGGATTCAAGTCAAGGTGGAGATTTGTTGATGTGACTTGAATTGGACTATCAATGTTATTTGGGTTCGGGTTCTGGGCCTGGTCTGTAACCGTTTCCTTTGCCATTTTGGATTAGGTTTAGACCCACATGGAGAAGTACTATAAATACTTCTCATACTCCTCTGTAATCTGTAATCTCCTTGATATAGTGAAATCGGCTCTCTCTCGCCCGTGGACGTAGCTAACACACATCGTGTTAGTGAATCACGTAAATCGTGTGTCGTGTTTTCGATTCTCGCTTTCGTATTCTTTCTTTGTCGATTCCGGCGATTTCCCGATCCGTAGCAGCGCGTTTATAACAGTGCCATTCGGTCATCTTCTTTGTTTTGCTGTGCTGGATGAATAGCCGCAGCGGCCGGATCGGTGAAGGGTGATGCCTTCGTAGCAGCTGGAACTTCAATATCGGCCGCGCCGAGTGGAGTTGATGGTTTGGTGATCGAAACTGTCGCTGCTGCTATCGACGTCTGTAGCGGTTGACCCTCGATGATGGTTGTGAGGATGCTTGGGACATCAGTGGTGGAAGCCAGCTGAGGAGCTGCGCCGATTGAGCTGATTTCCACGGCGGCAGGAGCAAACTCCACAATAGCAGGAGTGTCTTCAATGGAGGCTGATGAATTCTTCGACGTCGACTCTGGCTGGTTGCGGGTCGCGCGACGGCGGGCCGCATGGCGCTCGAGTTTGGCTCGAAGTTCTTTCAGGCCTGCTATCATATAATCGTCGTGAGCTTCCCTCCTAGCTTCATATGCTTCCTTGCTAGCTTCATATGCTTCCCTACTAGCTTCATATTTTACTAGACTGGCTTGGAGAGCTTCAAACGTGTGATAGAGTTTCTGATAACAATTCCCTGGTGAAAGTTGTGATGAACTCAAATCTGTAACCAGGCTCTGATACCAATTGATAGAACCTGGGATTAGGGTTCTATCGGGAGTTGGGGATTTAGGGATTGAGAATAGAAATTAGGGATTAGGAGAAGAATTGGGGATGTGGGGAAGAACGGCCGAAGCCTTTGAGTAAGAAAGACAGACGAGGTTGAGAGAGAACAGAATAGGGTTTTGGGAGATAATTACTTTAGTGATTTCTGCTTAATTGAACAAAAGACCCAAAGTACATATATATAGTGAAAGACTGGAAAACCTAATAGACTATCCTAATATGACTCAAAGACTACTACCATATCTAGATAAATCCTAATAATATTAATATTGATAATTATGGTTAACCTAAAAAGTAGGTTTCCATCACTATTTGATCCAAATCCAATTGGATTGGTGGATTCATAGATCAATCCATGGATCCAAATGGCAAATTACGGTTTGGTACCTATAATTTTTATATTTTACATTTTGGTGCCCAAAATTTAATTTTTTGTACGGAAAATATCATTGGAAAATTATGTTTTGGAACCTAAAATTTTTCATTATGACATTTTAGTACCTAATCTTTTCACATTTTACATCTTGGTCCTTGGTTGATGATGTCATTTGGATTCATTTGGATTCATGGATAATCCACCAATCCACTTGATCCAATCCATGAATCCACCAATCCATTGGATTCAATCCACTTGATCCATGGATCCATCAATCCAATCCACCAATCCATGGATCCAATCCATTTACCACCTCTAGATCCTATGCCTAACTATCTATAACCAATCATTTTCTGAATGTTATCTAGAGTGGTCGTGGAAGATGATTTTGGGGCGACGTCATTCATCATCTTCGTTAAGACATGGTTAATGATTGGTGAGGTGGGCTATTATACGAGATTAATATCTTTATTCTCTCTTTTCTATCTGGTTGTATTAGGTTCCGATTCTGTAAACTGGGTTGTCTATAAAGTGGCATAAAATCATGTTGATGTCTCCTTTAAAGTTAGCTTTCTTTATCTTATTTTTATAGGTGGCCCCACTAGTGTGGTTCTTTGGGAGGGTTCTTGGGTTGAGGTTGAGGGTGTATTATATTTGATCTTGAAATTATTTTCCCATGAAATTATAGATCCAACAGGTCACGATTAACTCGTTTTTTATGGGCAAAAAATTCAACATTTGAGAGAAAAAGGGAGTTTGTACGTAGTGGTACCAGAGTGGTAACAACTAACAAGTGGTATGTGTGGTACAAAAATTTATTTTCTCGAAATATATTGAAAATTATTATCGTTTTGTAGATCATAACGAAGGCATTATATATGTGCACAGAATCTTGAAATCCAAATTTAAATAAGAAGATCAAAGTTAATTGAAAAAAGTAGAAAAATAAAAAAAAAATCATCTCACATCCTATATCCATTTCCATTTAAAATTAAGAGGCCATATTTGGTTATGCACAAGTGCATACCAGGCGTTAATAATCCTATCCTAGGCTCAGCGACTATTAATAACGTGAAATATTTGCATTTTTTACAACAAAAAAGTGAAATATCTAAATAAGATAATTAGCTATGTGGATAAAGAAATTGGGCAATACTCCTTTTACTTTTAGGTAATGA
This sequence comes from Linum tenue, assembly GCA_946122785.1. NCBI lineage: Eukaryota > Viridiplantae > Streptophyta > Magnoliopsida > Malpighiales > Linaceae > Linum > Linum tenue. Next base: position 39,481,924 of record CAMGYJ010000011.1, on the reverse strand, counting down.
GATGAGAAGTTAATAAATGGAATGCAGAAGAGAAATTTGTCTGTAAATGAACCTTCCTAAAGCATAACTCATCTCTCATGACGGAGACTATAATCTTCACGAGTTCATTGGAGTGATTGTGCACCGCCCTCCCAAATCATTAGAAGATGAGACCTTAACGAAGCAAACTCTTCTTAAATTCATTCCACTGAAATTGAAAAATAGAGTCATCAGTGCTAATGCTAACCCAAGTCGATGATTAAGGCTCCAAGTTCATCATCAAGTGGATTCATTGTTGTTCTCTTATCCTGCCATATTTTGCTTTTGATATACGAACGCGTTAATGCAGAATGGATTCGTCGTTGATCGCTCCGTGCACTATTTTGTTTTTCATTCTGCAGAACCAGGTAATGAGATCTCTGAATGCGTACTAAATCTAAATCTCAGCAGAATACCATTCACAATTGTTTGCAGGTTCATTCACGTTTCCAAAAGGACAAAGGGTAAAATCAGCAGAGAGTTAATGTTGCCATTGTCAATTCGATCACTGCAACGATAGTCATTGGTTTAGTTTCAACCATAACAAACAATACCCTGTTCACTGTCACACAGCATCAGCCTTCCTGTACTTCAAGCAAATATAGACATCAACTAGAAGTAGTAACCTTGAATTCAAATCCACCCCACATTAAAAATTGGTCTTCATCAACCAACCTAAGAGAAGACAAAAGGATACAACCAAAAAAAAAAAAATTCCTCCACATGCCAAATCTTGTTGGGGCATATTACTTTACATCAGAAGCGGTTTCATGGTACAAACAAGGGAGCTATACGAACAAAAGTGAATAGGTATCAAGTTGATTCCAACATCAGATTTAGGGTTTAAGGAACTCATTGTTCCTGTTAATCAAGAAGATACTATCAGTGGTCATTGTTCAAAATGTAGGACAAGAGAATCTCATTCCAGGTATCAGGCACTCCAGGCAGGCACCAGTGGCTGCAATCGGGTACAGAAGGGTTATCGCTCCAAGTACCCACATGAGCATCGCTACGAGATGCACACATTGGCGTCACGTGCAGTACGGTTACAGGAACCGGTGCCACTTTCTTCACGGCCCTCAATATGATGTCAGACAATGCATTCCTCTCCTTCCCTCTTGTTGTAATCAAAGGGTTCTGAGTTACCTTGCAGTAAGCAAAGTTCTTGCCACTGATATAAAGAAAGAGTGCTGTTTGTCAATTTCAAGAACTGGAATACATTAAAGCGACAGGATTAATAATGGGTAACAAACAGACCTCCAATGTGAAGATTCGAAAGTCCGGAAGAATACAGTTGTTCTTTTGGTGTTGAGATTACTTGCAGCCCAGGATGCCCAAGTCTCCAATGCCATTTTGAATCCTGTATTTATAGGCATCCCAAGCTTCAGAGATCCACCTACTTGAAAATAACAACCCCTGTCTGAAAAATACGTGTTAGGGACATGCTGTTTGCACAAATTGCAGAAATCAAGAATGTGAACAGTTGATGTCACTGGTCAAAGCTGAAAAGGAAAAAGACGATCGCGAGCAAAAGCTGATCAGCATCTCATTCCAACAATGTACTAAGACATTTAGAAGAAATAATCGAGGTCATTGTACTCTCCAACTGTAAAAGCGAATGACTGATAACTTAAGGCTAACAATACCAAAATGTAAGAGCTCGTGTAATCTGATGCTACAACATCTAGATATAGCAAATAAAGCACTTCAGTTCATGGAAGGAGGGAAAACATCAGTTAACAAGCAGTTCATAAAACTGTAGATGCATATGGCCAGCATAGGGTTCATCAATCTTAGCAAATTAAAAGTAACAACCTTTCAGGTTCTTCAGCCAATCATCACCAATCACAACCGTATTATATTACAACTGAATTTGTTCAATATAGAAACCAGATAATGGGCAGAGGAGAAAGGGAAACTCACATTTCGAAAAGCTTACTAGGAGTCCACCAGTGACCTGAGTTAAAGATCAGAACATCTGAATCAATCCACTCATTGCTGATATCATCCATCTTGTCAAGCTTCAGAGTCGACTTAACCCTCTTCGGTGCCCTTTTAGGCACAGAACCAGTCTGGACCAAGAAAACCGATCGATAGAAATCAACTCTCAGATTGTATGAGCTGAACCTTATGCCCAGAAACCTAATCCTTTTAGTAATCGTGTTCCCATTGACTTCATAAACATCCCTCTTATCATCCACACCAGTCATGAGCATACAGACCAGAGACTCCCACTGTGTTCGACTTAGCGAGTCGCCCACAAAAACAATTCGCTTGCCACGCATTTTCTCGAGCACTAGGCGAGCATTGAAGATCGGGATGGTACAATCCTTGGGCTTCCACCTCCACTTCAAATAACCCTGATCTCTCCTCCCATTAGCCAAACAATCAAACCCTTGCTCTGCAAAAGGGCAGATGGAGGAATTGTACAAAGGGTAGTAACCCTGATCCTGGATCCAGCTTCCTTCAAACAGATTGCAGTCAGTAACTGATGAGGAATTGGATATGGGAAGCCCGTAGCTAGTAGCTACATCAGCCTGCTGCGGAACCCTAGGAGAGAGAAGCGAGTAGGCACAAGCCAGGACTAAAAGGAAAGACAAGGATGAGCCAACTGCTAAAACTCCATTGAAGGACTGAAACGTTTTCAACCCAAGATGGGTCTTCACAATGCCCTTCCACCCAAAGAAACCCCTTTTGCACAATGCAAGCATTTGGTCAGAAGAAGAACTGGGGCTCAAACCGTGAGCCATCTCAGATCAGCAAACTTAACCCTCTTCTCCATTCGTGAGCCATCTTGAGTTCACAAGAACTTGAAAAGGGGCAATCAAGGGAAACCCCAACTGACAGTCAACACGAAGCTGCAAGGGAGTGAGAGGAGATACCGACCCCAAGAGACAAAGATCAAAACTTTAGAGGGGGGTTTGAACGGCGAACGGGAATTGGAATCATAGATCAGCAGAGTGGGGAAGTGGGTTACCACTCAACAGAGTTGAGAGAGCACTGGGGTTGAAGATGGAAAGCTTATAGATTTGGCAAGCGGGATGCTGGTTTGAGTTTTGACACGAGAGGTATTCCATTTCAGTTTGCGGGGAAGGGGATGTTTCGGTAAATGGGGTAGAACGCTTATTCTTACTACCAAGATGTGATCTGTAATCTGAGTGAAAGTGGAGGTTGGTTAGGGTAGAAGGTAAATGAAAGACGGAAATTAGTCTGGAAGTTGCGACCTATGTCTTTGAAGTAATGATGGTCAATTGGTCAATGAAGAGTGGTTACGCAGCTAAACCTCATTCGGAGATTATTATCTTCTTGGTATGCTGGCATCATTTTCGTTCCCGTTCCCGTTTCTTTATGTGTAATGTGTTTTGCCAAGTTGGTACGAGAGGGAGAGGGAGAGGGAGAGGGAGAGAAATATTAAAGAACGTGTATTATTTTTCTACCAAAGAAAAAGCGTTCAACTTTAAGGCTTAAACCCAACATATAATTATGTTATAATGATATATTCAAAGGGTTTTATTCACAAATAATTCATAGTTAGGGATTACAATTTCCAACAATTGACTCAAGCTAAAAAATTCATTTGACTTTTGAGCAATCCAATGCAAAATATGAAATTTTATGATGTCTACCACATTTTTATTTATTAGAATAAAATTAAACACGAGCACGTTTCAACAGTGATTAACCTACCAACCAAATTACTTGAGCTATATATCGAGTGTTGAAACGTGCATATGAATGGGTACCAAGCATATACCCAATTAACATATTTTCCTCATAAGCAAAGAATGAACAAATATTGTAGGGGACCTTGATTTTCTTCTCCATTTCCAATTACTTCATCATAGATCAATCATAAACAAACAACTCGACATTAGCTCCCTCTAATACCTTCCTATATTCCCTGTCAATATTGAAATTTCTTTTTCTTTTTGTTTTAATAAAATCTAGACAGAAAACCTAACTACATTGATCCATTAATTATTGCTCCTTTTTCTCCTATTCTTTTCGGGAGCCGGAACGAATTTGGGCCTTGTAGTTTATCTGGGCCCTTCTTCAGCTCTCCAATTTCTGGGCCTGCTTAGTCGGAGATTTTGGGATGATCAGGGAGTCTTTTCCCGCGAAGGAATGCGCTGAAGAGATGCAAAGCTCTTGATGGCTGTGCATATGGAACCATATGGGCTGCTCCCCTCACCGTTGCAAATGTCAACAGATTCCCATATTCTGTCACCCAACCCGCAACCTGTTCCCCCGATCACCACAAAATAGTCAAAAATACAAACACAAACCTCTAATTAGATTTTGATTAACAAACTGAATGGGGGTTTTTCAGCCTATATTTTCCGTACCTGGTTTTTGTGGAACCAAGTAGAATATGGAACTGTGACCTTGAACTTGAGATCATCGGCCAGCTGTCGCACCAGGGTCCGGGAGCCCATCAATGGGACAACAGAATCTTGATCCCCACTGCCCAACACCATTTTTCATTCAGCATCTCTGTAACTCATTACTCATCGGTTTCCAAAGAAGATAGAACAAGGTTTGCAGGTTACAGGTTCTTTACCTGAAAATCCAGACTGGGATACCATTCTCAATGATCTTTTTGAGTACCGGGAGAATGTCGATGTTACCATCACTCTCCTGGTACTGCAATATCCTGTCAACTCAGGCGGGGAAAAGAATGACCAAATAAGCACAATCTGCAACTGAGAATTGCTTTTGTAACGAGTTTTAAATGAGCGACTTACGAGCTGCACATGGTCCACGGGTAAGGAAGGCTGGTTCTGTTAGCATGGAGAGCCTTCTGCACTTCAGGAAGGTTGAAGTACATCTTCCTTTCGCTGGACATGCACACATCGATTCCAAGGCTAATCTTGGTCGCCTGAAGTCAATCGACCGACCCAAAATTTCGGAATTAGTGAAAAGGTTGTGCCACATGATTATGCTAATATACCAACGAGTAGTTCACATACCAGCTTCTTGAGCCTCAGTTCTTGCTCGAATATGGACGGATAGCAGACGTCGAGGAGAACATCGTAGTTGTTCACGTAGTTTCCGACCACGTTCATAGCCGTGGACAAGGCGTCGTTGCAGCTTTCGGATTCGTTGTGGGGATTCTCGAAAGTGTAGTCATCGAAGTCGCATTCGTTGGTGATCTTCTGGTGAAGCTCGTCGGACATCATGCCATGCGACCAGAAGTACTCGTACGGAGACCCCGCGTCCTGGTCCAGGTTCAGGAGTGGGTTCCCAATCTAGTCATTTGGCAATTGAAAAGAATTAGTTTCCGGAGTAAAGAAACCAATGATCAAGAAATCAGTCTGGCAGGAAAGATGTTTTTGTTTTTCCTTTTCCTTACTGCAACTCCCTTGAGGTTGAACTTGAAGCCCTTGGAGTGAGCATTGTGTTCAAGAAGGAGGTCAGCCAATTGAGGGATATAATGTCCTGATGTGACGATAAGTAAAGAAAATCAGGAAAATTGACTGGAAAAAGAAAACAAAAACACAGCATTGGCGACACTGGACAGAGAATAAGGTAGAAACTAGACCAGCGTAGCTTTCTCCTGTGAGAAAAAATGGTAAGGACTTGTACTCCGGGAACTTCGCCAACCATTTGATCAAGAATACGCGCATATCCATGGCTGCACAGAGAGCAAGTTTTAAAGCTGTTAAATTAGGAAAACTAAATCCTGAGGTAAAAATTTAGTTGGGGATGATATACCAGTGGCGGCATCTCCTATCTTATAATCAGAACTGGTGTTTGAGTAAGACCATCCCACTCCAGCAGGGGATTCAACGAAGAGGAGATTTGATGCTGCCCAAAAGAAACTCCAAACTTGGTCTTCAGTAAGATTACATTGCACTTGTAAAGAAATTAACTTTCAGAAGTGGGTAACCTTTGTTTTTAGTTTTTCTTTACCTCTGTTCCATGACATTCTGTTTATTCTAAGGCTTCGGCCATCACCCCTTGGATAGAAGGGGCCCAATTCTGTGAACGCACCTCCACCCATTGAGGAACATCCTGGTCCTGAACACCAGAAAAAAAATTGCAGCTAAAGATCATTAGACCAAGCATATCTTAATCCCAGATCTCTAACGTTGAGAAAGAGAGGATCTTTGGCGAAAGGATGCACAAAAACAGAACAATACGCTAAAAGCACAGTTCAAGGGGACAAAAACAAATGAAAAGAAAGGGAGAAAAGACTGTACCAGAAGAACAAGCCCGCATTTAAGCAGACAGCAAACGATTGATGGAGAAGAAGAAAGAAATTCTGTAAGGAAGAAGGGGAAACTAAAACCAACCTCCATTGAGCCAGAGACTGAGTGGCTTGCTAAGAGGAGTGGACTGGGCCTCGACAAAGTAATAAAACAGGCTCTTCCCAGTCTTGACGTCGATGTCAATATAACCAGCAAACTGCCTGAACCCAACTTTTGGCTGGCCGGGCAAGTTCACAACCAGATCCTCAGCAGGGAACGCTTCCACATTGCTCAAAACCACCAGCAAAAGCACAACAGCAGCGACAATGAAATGATTCAAAGCCCCACCAAAAAACCAAGACAGCCTACCCATTTTTCTGTCTCTCTCGCTTTTTCTCAACTTGATCCTTACCACAGTCCTTAAGAAACCCACCAACCAATGAACAATAAATGTGGGGTTCATTCACCTCCTTGTACACATATTTATACCGTGAAACTATTGAAGCGAGATAAGTTCCAGAAACAGAAAATGAGATAAACCATGTGAAATGGGAAGAGCAGATCTTCTGGAAATTATGGGAAACAAGTCGAAAAAGTAGAGCAAGCAGCGAGAGAAAGAGGAAAAAAAAGGAATCCTCATAATGATTGTAACCTTGCATGTTGGTTTCCTCTTCCATCTCTAACTCTATGTATTATCATATTCTTTCCTTATCTCCTTTTTTTCCTGATTTTCTTTCTTTCTTTATCAAACGAATTCCGTTACTACTCACTCACCAATCACCATTCGCCAGGGCACGTGAATCTGAGGGTGGGCTTTCACTTGCTTGACCACATGACATCATTAACTGTTAAAAAAAAACAACTGACCATTTACAGGCCATGATCAGAACTTTTATGTACTTTCTCCCCTAGAAATTATCAAATGGAATTAAGATACATTATTGTATTGAAGATAGAAGGGCAAGCCGAAAATTCTATGGATGCATTAGTCTATTCATGTATACAGTTAAAAAAAATCAAACAGAATGAAGACATTGATAAACAATTTCTAAAGAAAATAGTGCCTGTCGGAGAATCTTTTGTTGTGGGCGATATGAGCCAAGGAGATATACCATAGGATTCCAGCAAATGAGTAATCAATGGTTGCATATCTAATCCTTGAGTAACGAGTATCATATGCATGCAAAATGAAATTCGTCCCTGAAGAGTTCAATCTCTTTCGTCTTGTTTGAGAGCAGAGTATTAGCAGACAGTGTGTTCTGATCAAATATGTCCACTGAAATGTGTTGAACAACCGTAATATTATGAAGGCTCCAATAAAAAAAAAAATGATGAAGGCAAATACGATAAACTTTAGAGCGTACTGACCTAATTATTATTATTATTTTTTTGGTGTAATACTGACCTAATTAATTGAAACATAATTAAGAAATTCAACTCATTCAGGCTTTACGTGCTTTACTTTCGCAATGTTTTTTTTTTTTTTGGTGTTTCATTTGATTCGATCAGTAAGAGATAATTAAGTATGCGCTCCCAATATTTTCTATAGTGTAATTATCTGCAATATTTTCTATTGAGAATTCCTAGATATGCCAAAAAAGCAAACCAAACCTGGATTTCAGGAAACTAAACTAAGCCCACGGAATCCAAAGAGGGCTGTGAATAAGTTGATGAAGAAAACTAAAGAAAAGAAAAACCATATCCAGGAACCAGCATAGAGCAGGGACCTAACCGACCTTAAATCATTAAACCCCAAAAAATCAGTATAGCATGTTTCCCCAAAACCGAAATCGAACACGTTAAGGGGCAAATCCATGCACCCTTTGTAATAGTCCGATTAGAGCAAGGTTCATGTTCGGTTTCTAATCGGTTTTCCAGCTTAAATCGAAACTGTTAAATTCAAAACCGATACAGAACCAAAAACCCAAAAATCAGTAAGATTCGTATCGGCTCGGTTTTGGCTTAAACCGAAAAAACCGAACCCAATTTCCCAGCCTAAAAGTGATTATATGCGTATGCCTATTTCTCTTTCCCATTAAAGTACTGAAATTGAAGGAAAAAATTCTAAAACTATGAAGCCAAATAGGAAATAGCCAATCACTACACTTTGTGGTCTTACAGAAAAATGCACGAGCAGACAATACAAATCATTCCTTCTGTGCACGAGGAAAAAGAGTAGTAAAGTGAAAATTGGTAAAAAGGTCAATTATATAAAAGCAGGTGGTGCTCTTTGGTCCTACAATCCTAATCTAGCAACATTCTCATAATGCAGATAAGTTCTTGTGCTCATGACTTAGTTTGAACTTTCCCTTTCAGAAAAAAGCTTTTGATGAATTGGCTTCAGAACACTGTACTTCCAGTAAAATGAAGCAACGGTAAATGAAAACATATTTGACCAGGATAAATAATAAGTAAAGTAAACATTTTCTAGTTTCTATATCCAAATGCATCGGAATGTAGATCAATGAAAGAAGGACGAGGAAGAAAAGTGCAAGGAAATGAAAATTAACAGGTCCACGGACCAAAGTGAAAGCTCGGACAGAAAGGGAAAATGACAGAGACTCTGGACCTGGGATACCATCACGGTAATCACGATCCAGGAAACTTACCCGTGAATGATAGAAGCACACTTTTCATTCATTGATCACCGAATCAGCAACTGCCGAGCTAAACAGCGGTCTGCTCATGAAAACATTTCATACTACGGATTCACTGTGTGGATTACTTGGTAAACAAGAAAAATATTAATTGGCAAACCCACAGGAGTACAGACAACTTGAAGACAATCATGTTAAGTCCTCAAATGCGTCAAGGTATGAAGAAGTCTCGGGAAAACCGGCGGTAAGTGCCTGACAAACCAAGATAAACCTAATTCAATGTTGTGGATATTGTGGTACAGTATTAGTCTATTACTTTAAGCACCTTCCCAGGTGGGGAGCTTAACATAACTGTGAAAAACACTAATCCCAATCATTGCTCCCTAATCACAATGTGAAGTATGCAACTCGAAAGAATAAATTATCTATGGAAAACAATAGGGAGGTTCAGTTCACTCTGCTATATGTTAACTCTTCATATGCCAAGATGTGCAGTAAATAAAAATGATAACAGTAAATAAATGAAACAGAACATGAGCCTCCAGAAAAAGAAAAAGCTCTATGTTTTACTCCTTGATCTATCACTAACATAAGTAAGACAGCAACCTGTGCCTTTTAACACTTGAAGCTACAATACATACCCGGTTGTACCTTTTCATAAGACAGAGCAGTGTATCAGATGTCTTGCAAGTTCTTGATTGTTTCATGGCTAGGAAAAAATGTGAACAGGGTCAGGTTCCCAATCATTTGCAGTTTTCTTTCTACTCTCGGAATTGCATCATATACCGGACATTTAGTCTGAAGTCACCTTATAGGAGAACTAAATCCTTTGCGCATGGACTCATATTCTGATCAACAAGCAATCCGCCTATGGAACTATCCACTGATCTTGGGAGAGAAGGATATAGGAACAGAAGGCAACATTCATACATCATAATTCACTGGTAGAAGATTCGTGCAACGACTCAAAAGGCGTATTCAGATGCCATTCTCTCTGCTTTTTGCTAAGTAGTCTTCCCTTCACAGATTTCTTTCTATTTATCCTTACATCTGCCAGACCCCAGGTGCAACTTTTCATTTCCTCGTCAAATGAAACAAGCTTGAAGATGCCATCACTTTTTGAGGCAGAATCTGTTCCTTTCTGACTGCCTGACTGACATACTTTACATACATAGGCCGGTCCCTGAATCGATCAATGTCTTCAGGGATCCGAAACACTCTTTCAACACCAGGAGATGATACCTGAGGATTTGATAGCGTCCTGGAAGCATACATTCCCAATTCCCCTTCAGACAACAGACATACATACCTGCTCAGCTATTGCTAATGCTTCGTTGTCCCACCACGTTGCAGCTAGGGCTATTCCACCCCATCCCCAACTTTCCTCAAAAAAGCCAAGTATGATCATAATTTAGGGCACCTTTTCCTTTTAATTTCACTCTAGAGTCCAAACAGAAACCAATTCGAACTTAGTTGAAGTAGCGCATCATCTTCTTCTACACACACATTTTCGAAATCACCTTCATCCTCAACATCCTCTAGCAACTCCTCTACCAATTCCACATTCAAAATTGAGCAATGCGACCGGAATTTTGAGGAAAATTAGAGAGAGCCAGTGATAATTTACCGTCGTCGAGCTCGTACTCGTCGAAGAGCAGCTGATCTTCTTCCCCGTCGTCGTTGTCAGCTGACGACACCTCTAACCTCTTCGACTATGGTTAATTTGAGGACTGGTTCCTGTGGTCGTGGTGGCTTTCTGCTCTTCTTGGCCGGAGCTTCAGCGAAGAGCTTCCTTCGACCTTCCACGGAAAGGGCATGTCTGATAACCAATCCGTATGTCCAGCCACCTCTCTCTACTGTATAACGTTCCTATTCTGTTGTAACGTGCTCCTATACTACATAAATCCTCTGATCAGTTCTTTCTGTTCCTCATGTACCGCTGCCACTCCTGTACTATATATATGTTTACTCAATAATAGAAAAGAATCGCTTGCTGCGTCTTTATTTGTTGGGCACAACGGAAATGTGGTGAGAATTGAGATTTAGGATCGAAAAATAAAGGAAATTATTTCACTTTATTATTAAGAAGAGTTAATCGCACAAACACCCTATCACTGTAGCCCCAGACTCATCTGACTGTTCACCCAGACACGTTCTACTATTCATTCAAAGCTGATTGGCTGCGCTGGCGGGATGGGTCCGGGGTGCTTCAGCTCGATGCGTGGGCCCCCACGTGCCGTCGTTTCCTCTCTGTTCTGCCCACTCCGTTGTTCTCTCTGTTGCTCGGCCTGCATTCTTTGGGAGATCGCGCCGGCCTCAAGTGTCTGGCAACTTTTCTCCTCTGTCTCTGATCTTTCACTTCGCCTCTCTCTCTTTAATTTGACTGTGCCGCATGGGGTTGTGATGCGGGTTGATTTGATCGCCCCTGTCACTTGGGGTGATGATTGTATCTGCGTTAGTTGCTTCGACCCCGTCGTCCACTTGAGCTGTGGTGCCTGCGCCTTTGCTTGGAACCTCTTTCTGTTTCTCTCACTCTACTTTCGGTCGACTAAACGCTCTTTCGTTCTCTCGCTTCTCTCTAAGAAATGGAACATACGTTACTGTGCAATCTCGGCGGCCCTCACAAACCTAATGTTGTCCTGCGCCTCCGTCTCCTTCACATGTGGTCTGCGAAATCACCCGGCGATTCCAGGGTTTACAACTACTGCAGCCTGTGGGTGGACGAAACCGTGAGTCTTGCTCTTCGCTGACCGTCTTCTTTAGTTATTGGTTTTGGTTTGATTATCGTGGTTTCGCGTTGTTCACCTCCGTTGCTGGTTGTACAGGGTGTGCTCATCCACGCCCTCTCGCCGCCTGCGATGACTTCTGGGATCCGCCGGTGTCTGCGTGTCGGGGAGATATATGTCATCCGGTCTTTTGGTTTGACCAATCCGCCTAATTTGTACCGCGCGTGTGCTTTCGATCTGGCCCTCTCAATCACTCCGTCTACTTCTTTCACTGCATGCACTCTCCCTTGTGAGAGTTTCCCAAAGGATGCTTACGAGTTCCTGTCGTTTTCTCAGACCCCCTCCCGTAACGGTGATCATCGCTTGCTTACCGGTACTGTTTACTTTCCGTGCCGCCTTTCTCCTGGATCGCCGTCTCATCCCTTGTCTATTCCGTGGTTTACGAACGCTGTTTGTCGCTAACCATTCACTGTTTCAGATGTTGTTGGCCGGCTCCACTCAATTAGCGGGATATCACACAAAATCACAAACAGTGGCCCCACCGTCAAGCAGACGGTTGTTCTGCAGGATGAGAGGTTTGTCTTTGTTGTTCTAACTTATCGGGACTCGCTTTTTTGTTCTGCTGGTGACACCGTCCCTTTCTCGCTGTTTGTTTCCTTTTGCAGTGGTCAGCAGACAACCATAACTTTGTGGGATGAGTTCTCGGCTATTCTCGACCATGTTGCTCTGACCCAGGCGGATGCGATAGAGCTTATCATTCTGGCATTCGGGGGCCTATTGGTTAACAGACTGGGAAGTGCGTGTGTGTTTTGTGGGGGCCTCTTGCCTTCACTGTAGGGCCTGGTTTCACGCTGTCGACTAACTTGCGGTGTTTTTGTTTTTTGTTTTTTTTTGCTCAGGTTCTTATGTCCTGTCAAGTTCGGCTGCCACCCGTGTGGCTGTCAATCCACCAGTTCCAAAGGCATACCACCTTGCAACCAGGTTCGTTGGCCATCACTGCACTGTCTGTTGTTTGGTTATAATTTTTCTCTGAGCTGGTGCCTTTTGCTTTTCTTTTTGTGTTTTTTTTTGTTCCTCCAGGTTTGCTCAGGCTCCCGCGGTGGTTGCTTCTCTGCCAGTTGAGTTTGCGACTGTTGTGGATGCTGTTGCAGATGCTGAACGCAGAACAAAGACCCTTGCTCAGCTGGTTCAGTTGTCTCAGACGAATGCTAATATGGTGCGGATGTTTTTGCTCAATACAATTGCGGTTTTCGGGATTGCCTGTTTGTGTTTTTTTACTGGCCGTTTTACTGGTTTTTTAAAATAGGAGGAGAAGCATCGATGTGGTGGAGTCATTGTTGATGTTGAGTCGCACATACCCTGGTACTACAATTCATGTCGTATGTGTCTTAAGGCAGTTTCAAGGAGGCGCGACAATTCTTTCTGGTGTGCCAAAGATTGGCAACTCCAGGAAGAACAAACACGTGTTTGGTGCGCGTCTTCACTTGCCTCATGTGGTTTGTCTGAAGTCATGTGCATCGGTCCTCACTTCTCTGACACTGTTGTTGTTCTCTGCGTGTGTTCTCAACTACAAAATTCAGTTGACTCTCAAGGATGGCCTGATGACTCGATATTTGTACATGTTTTTCCCCTTTGTTCCTTGATCGTTTAAGCTTGCATTATTGCTTCTTTGGCCTATTTTACGCTAGGTTGTGTTCCTTTGTCACATTTCAGGTCCTAGCACATAAAGTGAAGCATAGGCGCAAGTTTCAAGTCAATCAGAGATCAATTGGCGATTCGGGAGATGAAACTCTGGCATGACCTGAAGAAGAATGGATTTCTACCTCACTTAATGGACAAAGAATCGTGCAAGTTTGACATGGAAAGAAAGAGGACGAGATTACGAGCGTCTGGGATCAAACGGCGACTGATTCGGAGTCCGGACGAGGGAGAAACGAAGCATTGAATATAGGAGAACAGGTTCGGAAGTAAAAACACGGGCAGGAGGCCTTCAAAACACGGCCGTGTTCTGTGACCGTGCTTTTACTGCCGAGAGCAAATCCGAGTTTGGCAGACATGAGCTGATTACACGGGCGGGGCCGAGACAAAGCACGGGCGTGTTTTCCCAAAGCACGGCCGTGTTTTCCCAAAAGCACGGCCGTGTTTTCACCAACATGTGGCCGTGTAATTAACCCTAGCCAAAGCACGGGCGGGCTGAGGCAAAGCACGGCCGTGCCCTCGACAGTGCTTTGGCCAATGATGCCCTTTTAGGCTGATTTCAGCCAAATTGAGAGGGGATTCGAGTTTTAGAGAGATAGAACGATTCCTAGAGAGAGAAAGCGACGAACAAGAGTCTCCAAGTGCCCTAGATCGATCTTCAACACCATTGGAGCTTGGTTTGAGCTTGGAGAAGTGCCGATTCAACGTCCAGGAGCAGAAATCCATCTTCACAGTATGATTTCCGCGTCTGATTCTGCTTTTGCTTCTCTCTCCATGGAGTAGTTCTCCCATTCATCTGGGTGTGGGAAACCCTAGTTCTGTATGTTGAGATTGATTGTATGAACCCAAGTACTGATTCTGTGATTGATTCTATTCGATTGAGGTTTTATGATTGAATGACTTGAATCCTGATCAAATTCCTGTTGTTTCTGCTTTAACCTAGAATGAGAATATCTGCCTAGGTTAATAGAGTATCCTTGATTGAAGGTAGGGAGTTGGTGACTTTAGTCGAGGAGCCAACTCACTATTCTGTACCGGATTTACTCCGGTAGTGGAGGTTTTGTTCTTAGGGCCTCAATCTGTCGACTCCGGTGGAGGTTAGTCGCCCGCTAGAGAGTCAGATTGAGAGGGTCTGAAGACCTTTAGTCGAGACTTCAGGCTGTTTAAGAACCTTCCGCAGTATAATCTTCATAGAAACTGAACTTGGTAATTACAATCCGGCTTAACTGCAGACTAGGGGGAACCATATCCGGGTGACCTCTTTAACCTGAATACAACCAGTTTACTTGCTTTGTTTGTTTGGTAGTTTAGACTTGCACTCCAGTTTTATTGCTAGATAACAAGAACTCATTGAGTAGTCAGCAAATCTAGGACCCGGGTTGACATTGAAACCCAAACCCGCTATACTACGCTTTAGGAAGTGGTTACACTTGGCCATTTTCTAGGGTGACAGTAGAAGTGAGTCAAGTTTTTGGCGCCGTTGCCGGGGACGGCTAGGTTGTTGAAGAAAAGTGATTTCTGTTAATTTAGCTTTTCTTTTTGCGTTGTTTGCTTTGTCCCACTTGTGCCTTCACGGGTTTGCTTGCTTGAGTGTGTGCAGGTAGTGCATGACCCGTAGCCAGTCAGGAGGTTTACTGCCGTTGGATCCAGAGCTTGAACGCACTTGCCGCCAACTTAGGAGACAGCAGCGAGCTAGACTGGTTACGGGAGAGCGCATAGACGGCCACTTGACCAGCGATTCTGAGGAAGAGTACGAGATGGAGGGCGAAGACATCCCACAACCGGGGAATGCTCGACAGGCTCCCCCGGTGAATCAGCGTCCACCACCACCGCCGGGTCCCACCTTGGAGTACTACTACACTCCACGGATTGCTGACATCCACCCGGTCATCCTTTATCCACCCGTCCCAGCAAATAACTTCGAGATCAAGCCAGGCTGGATTCAGCTCATCACATCCTCTATCCAGTTCCATGGCTTGAAGGACGAGGAAGCCCGGGCACACCTTTCCCGTTTTCTGCAGCTGGCAAACGGGTTCAAGCTGAATGGTGTTCCGGATGATGCAATCCGCCTTCACCTCTTCCCCCATTCTCTGGCGGGGAATGCTAAGAGGTGGTTGGAGACCCAGCCCCCACTGTCCATCACTTCTTGGGACGATCTGGCGGATAAGTTCGTGCACAGATATTATCCGGCATCGAAGACTACTGAGATTCAGCGGGAGATCACTCACTTCCGCCAAGAGCCAGATGAGTCCCTTCGTGATGCATGGGAGCGGTACATGGGATACTTCTGGCAGTGTCCCCATCATGGCTTCAGCGATGCTTTCACAGTGGGGAACTTCTACAGTGCCATCACCCCAGACAGCCAGAGGGTGATCGAGTCTCTATGCCCAGGAGGGGATATCCTTACTAAGACTCCACCCGAGCTGAACCAGATGATCAGTACTTTGGCTGCCCGCGATCATTCCTGGGGGCAGAGCAGCAGAGGCAGGCACTCCCGGGACCGTGGTGTGCATGCTATAGAGGCCAGATCCGGGTTAGAGCAGCAGGTGGCTGAGTTGGTGCAGACACTGAAGCAGCCTAACAGTCTCTTTCCGGGCCGAGGTGTAGCTGCGCCTCCAGTAGCTCAGTGCCAGTGGTGTGAGAGTCCAAACCATCTGGTGGAAGACTGCCAGGCTATGCGGGAGTCCTCTACTCCCCAAGAACAGTTGGCCTTCATCGCCAATGCTCGGCGCCTCGATCCATACAGTAACACATACAATGAGGGATGGCGCCAGCATCCCAACTTCGCCTGGAGCAACAACACCAATAAACCACCTGGTTTCCCAGCACCAGCAGGTGGTTTTCAGCAGAGGCAGCCTTTCCAGGCTAGACAGGGGCAGCCATTCCAGCAGCCCCAGCGTCAGTATGCCGAGCCAGCAGCAGCTCCAGCTCCAGATACTCAGATGACGAAGCTGGAAAATATTCTAGCTTCATTCATGACGAGCACTCAGGCGGCTATCACGAGGTTGGACCAGAGTGTAGCCTCACTGGAGGCAGGTCAGAGGAACCAGGGTGCCATTCTGCAGGATCTCCAGCACCAGATAGGGGACTTAGCTCGCCAGAATACTACCAGGGCACCGGGGACTCTGCCTGCCACCACTGTCCCCAATCCTCGCGGCCCTCACGAGACTGCCCATGCCATTTTCACCAGGAGCGGCAGGCCTACATCAGCTGATCCTGCCCTGACCAGGCAGGAGGAACCACTACCTGCTTCAGCACTTCCAGCCGGTGATGCAGAAGTGCGGGTGGAGAAGGAAGCCCCTGCTCCCAAGCCACAACCAGTGGTGAAGGAGCACGTACCTCAGCTTCCCTTCCCCACTCGCCTCCATAAAGATAAGCTGGAGACTGAGTTTGCCAAGTTTATGGCAATGTTGAAGCAGCTCAACATCAGCGTACCATTTGTGGAGGCACTGTCGAAGATGCCCAAGTACGCGAAGTTCATGAAAGATCTCTGCACCAACAAGAAGAAACTTGGGGATCTTTCGACAGTGCTGCTGAGCGAGGAATGTTCTGCCATCCTGCAGAACAAGCTGCCCGAAAAGCGCAAGGATCCAGGGAGTTTTACTATCCCTCTTACTATTGGCAGCATGCATGTAGGAAAGTCCTTGGCGGACCTAGGAGCTAGCATTAATGTCATGCCATATAAATTGTTCAAAAAGCTAGACCTAGGTGAACTTAGCCCTACTAGGATGAGCATTCAGCTAGCTGATCGTTCTGTGGTGCATCCTAGGGGTATCATAGAGGATTTGCTTGTTAATGTGGGTGCATTCACATATCCTGTTGATTTTGTTATTCTGGATATAAATGATGATGTGGATGTGCCTTTGATTCTTGGTAGACCGTTTCTTGCCACCGCCAAGGCACTGATTGATGTGCATGATGGTAAACTGATCTTGCGTGCTGGAAATGAACAGGCTGTTTTTCCTGTGACTGAGTTTGATCATTGTGCTATGATTTCTGTATCGCCTGTGCATGCTATTTCTGATCAGGTACACGAGCCTGTCGTGTACCCTTCTGCACCTCTCATTTTGCAGGACCCGCCTATCATTCCTCCGCCGCCACTCCATCCAGTCTCGCCTTCGAACAAAAAGCTCAAGGAGGAGTGGCGGCCGAAGCCGCAGGTGGCTAAGCCTGCACGGAAGAAGAGTGGAGACCACTATGAGCTGGTCCCACCCCCAGCACCACGACCACCCTGGCCATCCGAGTACTCACTCGCCTGCATCTTGCCGGATGGCCAGGTCGAGCTGACCGATGCTGGTGGTTGTAACCGTCGGGTGCACGGTCACCACCTGAAGTTGTACCTCAAGAGCGATGTGGATCCGCTCTTGGAGGCACCTGTCCCTGCACTTCCCTGAGTATCCACCATGGGCGTCCAGCTAAAAGACGGTAAAGAAGCGCTTGTGGGGAGGCAACCCCACCACGGTTTGACTTTCTTTCTTATGTTTCGAGTCGGATTGCGATTTGGTTTTGTTTTGGTTTGTTTCCTTTGTTCTGGATGATGTCTTATTGGGCTGACATCGGACCTAACACATTCTGGTTGAGCTCTTCTATTCCCTTTGAGCTGAGATGCGTTCCCGACTGGTCCATTTCCAGTCTCCTGCAGTCCGTGCATACCGGTAACATCGTTCCCCTTTCCTTCCCTCTTCTCCATTGAGGGCAATGTCGATCTTAAGTGTGGGGGGATGTTTATCTTTTGACCGCATTAGATCTGTTTGTGTGCTTGGAGCCTAGTCCACTGTCCAAATTTTTGAATTTGAGGGCTCCAAGTACGTGTTCCCTGCAATTACCTGCTCAGTATGCTTTGAATTGACAGTCTCTGTAGTGATTTGCAACCTAGGGAGGTAGTGTAGCGCTATGGAGGATGTTGATGCATTTAAGACGTCTCATTTCTTCTTCATATTGTGTTGGTTGATTGAGTGAATTAGTGATCTTAGGACCCTTGAATTGTGTGGTGTTGTGGACTCTCTGCCTGTCATGGACTCTTGTATCATGTTTTGAAAGTAACAGGTGCTCGAAATGTGCTTTGAAATAACGTCTCCCGTGCGAATAGGGCGAAAGTGTGTAAGGGGAGACGGGAATCCGTTCCCAATTTCCACCTACTACCTCCAGCCCCCTTACATGTCTTTCCCCCGCACGAGGCTCGAGACAACTGCTCCTGGCATGGCCGGTAAGAGCCGGGCTCTCGCAAAACCTTTGCTAGGTGGGAGCCCCCGTTTTCTGCAAAAAACAGGTTGGAACCCTTGAAAAAAAAGAGAAAAACAGAAAAACAAGCAAAAAGAAGAAAGAAAAGGGGTTCCAACCATTTTCAAGAAGAAAATCGAGCACCTTGAAAAATGTGAGTCCATGATCTTTTGTTTTTGAGAGTCTCTTCATCCACGATTCATTTGTCCTCTGTTCACTATTTGCCATGATGCCGACTCGAGACTAGCGTTCTCGCCGAAGAGGCTATGAGATGACTTGTGCGTCGGTTGACCTCGTAAGCTGCTAAATGATCTAGGAAGTCCGCTACCTACGATCGAGGTTGTTTGTTGCTATAGAGGTCTGGAGAGTTGCATTGGTTTGAGTTAGGTTTGCTTGGGGACAAGCAAACGGTTAAGTGTGGGGGGATTTGATGACTCGATATTTGTACATATTTTTCCCCTTTGTTCCTTGATCGTTTAAGCTTGCATTATTGCTTCTTTGGCCTATTTTACGCTAGGTTGTGTTCCTTTGTCACATTTCAGGTCCTAGCACATAAAGTGAAGCATAGGCGCAAGTTTCAAGTCAATCAGAGATCAATTGGCGATTCGGGAGATGAAACTCTGGCATGACCTGAAGAAGAATGGATTTCTACCTCACTTAATGGACAAAGAATCGTGCAAGTTTGACATGGAAAGAAAGAGGACGAGATTACGAGCGTCTGGGATCAAACGGCGACTGATTCGGAGTCCGGACGAGGGAGAAACGAAGCATTGAATATAGGAGAACAGGTTCGGAAGTAAAAACACGGGCAGGAGGCCTTCAAAACACGGCCGTGTTCTGTGACCGTGCTTTTACTGCCGAGAGCAAATCCGAGTTTGGCAGACATGAGCTGATTACACGGGCGGGGCCGAGACAAAGCACGGGCGTGTTTTCCCAAAGCACGGCCGTGTTTTCCCAAAAGCACGGCCGTGTTTTCACCAACATGTGGCCGTGTAATTAACCCTAGCCAAAGCACGGGCGGGCTGAGGCAAAGCACGGCCGTGCCCTCGACAGTGCTTTGGCCAATGATGCCCTTTTAGGCTGATTTCAGCCAAATTGAGAGGGGATTCGAGTTTTAGAGAGATAGAACGATTCCTAGAGAGAGAAAGCGACGAACAAGAGTCTCCAAGTGCCCTAGATCGATCTTCAACACCATTGGAGCTTGGTTTGAGCTTGGAGAAGTGCCGATTCAACGTCCAGGAGCAGAAATCCATCTTCACAGTATGATTTCCGCGTCTGATTCTGCTTTTGCTTCTCTCTCCATGGAGTAGTTCTCCCATTCATCTGGGTGTGGGAAACCCTAGTTCTGTATGTTGAGATTGATTGTATGAACCCAAGTACTGATTCTGTGATTGATTCTATTCGATTGAGGTTTTATGATTGAATGACTTGAATCCTGATCAAATTCCTGTTGTTTCTGCTTTAACCTAGAATGAGAATATCTGCCTAGGTTAATAGAGTATCCTTGATTGAAGGTAGGGAGTTGGTGACTTTAGTCGAGGAGCCAACTCACTATTCTGTACCGGATTTACTCCGGTAGTGGAGGTTTTGTTCTTAGGGCCTCAATCTGTCGACTCCGGTGGAGGTTAGTCGCCCGCTAGAGAGTCAGATTGAGAGGGTCTGAAGACCTTTAGTCGAGACTTCAGGCTGTTTAAGAACCTTCCGCAGTATAATCTTCATAGAAACTGAACTTGGTAATTACAATCCGGCTTAACTGCAGACTAGGGGGAACCATATCCGGGTGACCTCTTTAACCTGAATACAACCAGTTTACTTGCTTTGTTTGTTTGGTAGTTTAGACTTGCACTCCAGTTTTATTGCTAGATAACAAGAACTCATTGAGTAGTCAGCAAATCTAGGACCCGGGTTGACATTGAAACCCAAACCCGCTATACTACGCTTTAGGAAGTGGTTACACTTGGCCATTTTCTAGGGTGACAGTAGAAGTGAGTCATGGCCCTACTGAAGCTCGCTTCATAGTCATGGGCGGGTGTGGTCATGCTTTGGTGAATGTATCTGCTGCATACCTGCCACAGCGCTTCCCTTACCGACCTGGGCAGCTCCCACCTCAACTTAACCAGCTGCTTGGCCAGTATGTCAAGTTTGACTGCAAGCTTCCACTGCCTGGTCCAGCTGGGTTTTCCTCTGGAGAATTTCGCGTCACACAGGTAGTCCCCATAGCAAATGACGCTGAAGTTGCTGATTTGCTCGAGTATCATCCTCAGCCTGCACTCCCAGCACCTGTTCATGTTGTCCCACCTGCACATACGAGCCTTGCATTGGAAGGTACTGGGACACGTGCAGCTGAAGCTACTGAAGGAACTTCAAGGTTAGCAATGCGATGTGTTCTCCTTCCATTTCTTGCAGACAAGTGTGGGCAGCGTACTATTTACGCTGAACTTTTACTATGGTCATTGTAGACTGTCAAGTGTTGCAAAAGGAAAAGCTAAGGTCTCCGACCTTCTACTGCTCAAGGGTCCTGCTCAGGAGTTTCGAATTGAGGACCATCCGCCAAGGTGTTGTGATCGCATCTATTTATTTGGTGGTGTCCTCTGTGTTGTGCGGTTTTGTTCCTTGCTTTTGCCCTTATCCTTTTTTGTTTTGTTTTTTTTGTGCCCTTTTTGAAGCGATTCGATGGTGCCCCTCAATGCCACTGATCCAATAATGTCAGTCAGTGCTCCTTATCAACAGGTTTACAGTAGCTTGCCCCAGGGGGCGCACTGGAGTGGGGTTGTAATTGGAACCGAGTCATAGGCTGCTTTGTCATACCATGGTAGTGGTCGTTCTTTTTCCCTCGATGTTCCAGGAGAAACTCCAGTGGGTTTTACGCTAGCTGATACAAGCAATGCCCCGCCCGGTGCTTCTCATTCCTTGGTGCATGGTGTCTTGGCCCAAAAGACACAGGAAGGCAAGTTTGTAATTGGTGGTGAGCCTCCAGCTTCTTTGCCACGCCTTACTGAGCATCCATCCCCTGGCCAAGCTATCGTAGAAAAGACTTCGGTGACTGATAGTTCAGCCAATGCAAGGGATGTGCACCCAAGTTCCCCAGCTGTAAGTTTGAAGACACCCAAGCCTGACTCTGTCTCTTCTCTTGGGAAGGTCCTTACCTCTGCCAGTGGATCACACTCAGCTTCATTGTGAGTTACCAACTTTAGTATATTGTTTTTTGACTGTTGTCATGGTTGTGTTTACTGAATTCCCTTTTTGGTTTGTATGTGCAGCTGGTGTGGAACATTTCTAGAGGACCCTGCTTTCTTCATCATTGTGGATCGCTCAATGGCTGGAACTTTTGCTATCTTTTGTGTGTGTGTTTTGTGGGTGTTTTGCAAGGGCCTGGCCTCTTCGCATCACATATGTGTGTATGGTACACTGAACATCGGTCTATGGTCCATTTGGGTTCATTTGTGATTGTACAGGGGTTCCTTTCAGCCTTCGGTATGAAAGAAGGTGTATAGTTGTGTTTGTAGGGAACCCCTGTAGTGTGGCAAATAGTAGCAGTTTGGGTGAGGTTATGTGTTTTGTTGTTTCCTGTGTATGCACTAAATCTGTAGAACATTTCCCTTTATGTACCATGCCACTGTACAATGTTATGGTCGGTTTGGCTCCGATCTTTTATATTAGGTGTTGATTGGTTTTGCTTTGCTAAATCAATTTTGTGTGTTATTCTGTTCGTTGTGAATTTTAGGAAGAATGTCGCACACTTACATGGAAGTTACCGCTTCTGGCGCTTTGTGATCCAATGCAATTCGTTAATGTTTGCAAGTGTCTGATCGATGGTGTTGCACTGTGGAAATCATTACGCTTTTTATTACCGCGCACAACTTCCTTGCAACACATTCAGCTCGGGATGGTGCAGCACAGTGACTTGCATATTTAGTATCGTTTTTGCATCTCGAAATTGTGTACCGTATTGTGGCTTGATCGTTTGATAGTTCTTACTTTGCGATTGGGTGTATTGTGCCAGGGGGCTGTACTACAATTAGCATTTAATGCTTGATGATTACTGATCATGATCGATTGATTGATGTCGCTTCTTGCAAGTGGTTTGCTCGATAGCCTGTACCTGTCTACTCCAGAAGAGTCCATTAAATACAGATTACTGTTGTTGGGCCGCTTTGCTAATATGTCTTCTGCTTTTAGAACATAAAATAAACATTCCTTTGTCAACAACTCAGCACACCCTTTGCCTTCTGCCTCTCCATTTTTAAATCATAACTGACAATGCTCTGCCCCCTTAAAGAATTAACTTTCCTCCAAACAGCATTGAATTCTTCCTCTTAACTCTTTCCTTCTTCATTACATAGTCGTGTGCTGGTCGCTCATTAAGTTTCCCTATTTGGTGGAAACCGTTGTATTAACTCACTTGATCTTGGTATTCAGGTCAGGTCTCTCACTCATTTATTGTATCCATGATCTTGTGTTCCTGTTTTTGCTCTTTACATGTTATTTGCTCTTCTAAACACACACAAAACTAAAATCCTATCCCCTCATTCTTTATATGTTGCCTCTGCAGTTAGTCCTTTTCTAAGCATGCCACCACGTAAGAGAAAACAACAATGCCAGCCTTTAAAGTTCAACAGGTTGCGCAGT
This sequence comes from Linum tenue, assembly GCA_946122785.1. Taxonomy (NCBI): domain Eukaryota; kingdom Viridiplantae; phylum Streptophyta; class Magnoliopsida; order Malpighiales; family Linaceae; genus Linum; species Linum tenue. The sequence goes on along the minus strand of CAMGYJ010000011.1, from coordinate 39,458,845 downwards.
TCAGTTCCAGAGTATGCTTTGTCTGACCAATCAATGCAAGCAGTAGAGTCTCTTTATGCATATGAACATCCAAGTGGTGACCATCACTTTTCACGCACACCTACAAGGTGCAGTATCAGAGGTTCGAGCAGCACTCAAAGTAACGATGAACTTCCACGCCCGCCTCGAAACCCATACACAAACTTTACACCTAATGAGTCTCATGAACCGGATGTTGTGGTTTCTGAAAGATGCATTCCAACATCTAAGCTACCTATGCATAATGACATCTTGGACATAGGCAAGCCAGAGTGTGTGTGCAGGTTCTGTGGTGCCATGTTCTGGTATTTGGAAAGGCTTGATCGGCGTCGTAAAACAGTTAATCCAGTCTATGTGTTGTGCTGTCAAAAAGGGAGGGTTTCTTTGCCTCTTTTAAAGAAACTGCCGCCATTGTTGGATGATTTGTTGAGACTAGATGGCGGACCTATGTCCAAGCATTTCAGGGATAACATCCGCCCATATAATGGTTCTCTTTGTTTGACCTCATTTGGAGCTACAATTGACCCTAGATCACTTGCTAGTAGAGGCCCTTATTTGATGGTCATCTGTGGCAAAAACTACCATAGAATAAGTTCCCTATTGCCTGCAGAAGGTGAGAGGCCAAAGTTTGCTCAGCTGTATATGTTTGAGCTAGAAAATGAAATTGATAACAGGTTATCCAGCTTCGCTTCGCGTGACTCCCATCTTATGCCAGAATTGCTGACTTCCTTACTTCAAATGTTAGATCAGCACAACGAATTGGTCAAGACATTCAGGCGAATTCGGCAGCAGCTGCAAACCTCTGACACCCCAAATATGAAGCTCAGAATATTTGGTGCTAAGAGTCGAAACCGGCAGAATGATTTGCCAACCAGCTCTGACATTGCTGCACTAATTCCAGGAGATTTTGTGCCAAACAGAGATGATCGGGACATAATTGTCGATCACATTCACGAAGGCCTGAAGCGCATCACCAGTCTGAATCCTAAGTTCGATGCTCTGCATTTCCCTTTGTTATTCCCCTATGGAGAAGATGGTTATCACCCACTCATCAAGTACAACGCAAGATGTTGTCCTGCATCTATGCACAGGCAGTTTGTCACACAACGTGAATATTATGCTTTCAGACTGCAGTACCGCCATCAAGAAGGACACACGCTGGTGCGAGCAGGCAAAGTGCTTCAACATTATTGCATCGATGCCTACTCTTCAGTCGAGCTCAACCGACTTTCCTATTTGCGCTTTCGTCAAAAGGAACTTCGAGCAGAAGTTTACCAAGGCTTGCAGGATGCTATGGCACGGGGGGACATGGATGGAGATAAGGTCGGGCACATAGTTCTTCCAGGAACCTATATTGGCAGCCCGCGCTACATGCAACAACTCTACCATGATGCGATGGCTATTGTTGAGTTCCTAGGGAATCCTGACTTATTTATCACATTTACGTGCAATTCATTGTGGAGGGAGGTCACAGAAGCTTTTGATGGAATCGTGGGACTTAGTAGCGCGGACAAACCGATGGTTGTTGCTAGAGTGTTCCACATTAAACTCAACATCCTGATTGATGATATCAAAAGAGAATCCTACTTTGGAAAGACCCTTGCCAGTAAGTCACGAATTTCATAATTACCTCTTTATGCACTTCTCCTCTCCTTTGTTTCGTGCTCTCCTCCACTTCTAATTTGTAATTACCTCTACAATACGTTTGCTATATCAGTTATGTACACAGTTGAGTTCCAGAAGAGAGGGTTGCCACATATCCATCTATTAGTTTGGCTTGCTGAAGAGGACAAGTTGCGAACAAAAGCATATATAGATGCAGTGATATCGGCAGAACTTCCAAACCCTGAGATCGACCCTTTGGGATATGACGTTGTTGTCAAGTACATGCTTCATGGACCTTGTGGTGGAGCAAGTGCAAACGCTCCATGTATGAGAGACAAGAAAAAATCCAGGAAAGATAAGTGTTCCAAACATTTCCCAAAGGATTTCAATTCAGCAACTACGTTTGACAAGTCTGGTTGTGCTATCTATAGAAGAAGGGACTCTGGAATCCAAGTGCAAAAGGGGAGTGCAATTTTAGACAACCGTCATGTTGTACCATACAACAGAAATTTTTTGGTTTGATTACAAGCCCACGTCAACGTGGAGGTATGTCACAAGGGGAAGCTCATAAAATACCTCTTCAAGTATGTAACAAAGGGCCCAGACAGATCGTTGGTTATTGCTGAAAATCCTGCAACACAAGCCACAGACCCACCAACGCAGGATGCAAGACGCAAAGATGAAATACATCAATTTATCGATTGCAGAACGTTGTCGTCATATGAGGCTATATGGCGGTTGAATGAGTATCTAATTCATGTTAGAGAACCAGCTGTTGTGCGCTTGGGCGTACATCTTGATGGCCAGCAGAAAGTTCCCTACAGAAAGCAATAAAGCATTGACAAAGTTCTGAGAGATCCAAATGCGGGTAAAACACACTTGACAGAATGGTTTGCACTAAATTGTAGAGATCCTGAGGCAAGAAGTTTGACATATGCACAGAACCCAAATAAATATACTTGGCTACCTGACTGTAAAGAATGGACTCCACACAAGAGAGGATTTGCGATTGGAAGGGTTGCGTATGTGCCTCCAGGATCAGGAGACGTGTTTTTTCTTCGTATGTTACTTACCAAAGTTCGCGGATCTCTTAGCTACCGTCATATGAGGACTGTCAATGGAGAAATATGTCCAGATTTTGAAAAAGCTTGCAATCGGTTAGGCTTGCTATCAGATTCATCAGAGTGGGTGAAAGTGCTTTCTGAAATTTCTGCCTCAAGCATGCCACGGGTGAAAGTGCTTTCTGAAATTTTTGCGAAATTCCAAACCCTTTGGCACTGTATGACTCAGCTTGGCGATCTATGGGAGATGATTATGCTTATAGTATATGCACAACTCTGCCAACTGGAAATAACAGTCCAACTGATGAAAGAATACAGAATTGGGTTTTGCGACAGTTACAACAACTCCTTGGGTCTCACTCATCCACGCTTAAAGATTTTGGACTCCCTATCCCCACGGATGATGTAGATTTTGATGATGGAGCAAATCCACTTATTAACAACCACCTGGATTTTGATACAAACTCACAGGCAATCTTATCAAGCACTATGTTGGAGTCACTCAACACGGATCAGTTGCATGTGTACTCAACTGTCATAAATTCGATTCATAAGTCAGGGCAACCATTCTTCTTATATGGCCATGGTGGCACAGGGAAAACATTCCTCTACAACGCAATAACAGCGAGGCTAAGAAGTATGTCAAAAATTGTTGTTCTGGTTGCCTCATATGGAATTGCAGCAACATTACTGCCTAAAGCCACCACTTCCCACTCGAGATTTAAGATACCTCTGACCTTAGACACAACATCAACATGTCCAATCAAAAAGGTACACACTTAGCTGAGTTGATCTGGGAAGCTTCTCTGATTATCTGGGACGAAGCGCCCATGACACACCGACTGGCTTTCGAAGCTGTGGATCGCAGCTTTTGTGATATAATGAATGTTCCCTTGAGGGGCTCACTGTACAAGCCTTTTGGAGGGAATACTGTTCTTTTCGGGGGGATTTTCGCCAGACACTTCCAGTCATAACAAAAGCAGGTCGAGAGCAAACAGTTGATGGTTCGCTTACCAGATCACTCTTGTGGAGTTCTTTTAAACTACTAAAGTTATCTAGAAACATGAGGATCACCTATTCAGTGGCAGATGAAGCAAGGTTCATGCATGGCTATACATTCCCAGAGTGGGTGCTTGCTTTGGGAGATGGAAAGCTTAAGACAACATCGTTTAAGCCAGATACTCCATCGGATTGGGTTCAGATCCCGCAGATCTTTTTGGTGGACCATGGCACTCACCCCATTGGCTCCATTACAGAAGGCATTTATGATATGTTTCTACATAACTACAGGCAGCCACAGTACCTTGCAACAAGGGCAATCATAACTCCAAAAAATACAACAGTGACTGAGATTAATTCATATATGCTGCAACAAGTACCAGACATAACAAAAACATACTACAGTTCAGATTCACTCCAACAATCAACAGAGACATCTGCTTCATTAGAAGACTGCTATCCAACTGAGTTTCTCAAAACGCTGACTTTCAACGGAGTTCCTGATCATGAGCTCATCCTTAAGAATCATACACAAATCATGCTTCTACGCAACCTCAGCCCTGGACTTGGCCTGTGCAACGGTACGTGGATCATGATAACGTCATTGGGTGACAATGTTATCCAAGGAACCATCATGGGAGGTTCCAATGACAGTGACGATGTTATCATTACAAGAATTGTGCTTAATATAGAAAATTCAAGGTGGCCATTTATACTTAAAAGGCGTCAGTTCCCTGTACGCTTGTGCTATGGGATGACCATAAACAAAAGCCAAGGGCAAACGCTAGACAAGGTTGGGATATACTTGCCTGATCCAGTTTTCAGCCATGGCCAACTGTATGTGGGAGTTTCAAGAGTGAGATCGGCCAATGGCCTAAGAATACTCATTGACAACCCTGCTGACATACCAGGAGACTACACCAGGAATATCGTTTTCAGGGAAGCATTCACTGATATACTACAAGCTTAGACTTTCCCTAATGACATGGGCATGTTAAGGTCATGTGTTTTGCATCCAAATGTGTGCGGTGAACATACCACGTTTGGCATCTTCAATTGTGTGTAATTAATTATGTTTGCCTTTTGTAAGTGACAACAACTCTTTCTGTCATCTTTTATTGTGAAATGCTCAGGTTGCAGCGGAAAAAGGATAGATATGTGCTATGCGTTTGTCGTTGCAGGAGCTGGATTTGTTCGACGTTATCGTGTTGGATTCCTAGATTTGGGTTCTTCGTAAGTTCTTGAAGTTCATTAAGTAATCTCCCCCATAACTGATCTCTAGAGACATTTGATCCTCATAACATATGAGCGTCTTAATCGAGATGTTTATGGGCCACAGAAAGACGTTGGGCCTCACACAGTTTTTCTGCCCAAATAAAACCAAGAGCTTCAGTATAGATTCCAAAGGATACAAACATAGTTAAACGTGACAGCAGGCCTGTGTACTATAAGGCCCAAATCAGCCTTCTGGCCTGTATTTTTTAGGCCCGCATTCAATTTACTTATGCCCTGCTCTGGCCTCCATCGACAGCACAAACATTGTTCCGGATCTTCGCTGGCATCGGCGGTAAAAGCGGCGCATTTCGACCACTCTGAAAACCCTAGCGCCAAGGTATGTCACTATCTGGTCCTAAACACACCGCTCACTAGAAAACATCACATTTCTCTAATAAAGATTCCTTCGATCTCAGCGGGCCCACGAACTATGGCAGTTTTCCGCCGAGACAACCCATTCGCCTCGCGGGATTACGAGGTCCCCACCGATCCCCAAGGTTCGATGTTTGTGTTTCTATAGGTCTGAATTGCTACTGGATTTCGATTGCTTCGCAAAACTTTGCCAGAAATGGTAACTCCACTTAGTTTGTGTTTTGCCTCTACTATAGACCCCATTTGTGCTTCGATGACGTTTCGAGGTTTGTGGTTGGGAACCAACAACCGTACTGTCATAGCTCGGCTTCTAAAAACGTGGACAGAAGTCATTGACGGAAAGTTTTGGAAAACGCCAGCACTGCGAATGCTCTGGATGGACAAGAAGGTTTGTTTACGATTTCCCAGCAAAAAAAAAAAAAAAAAAACACCTGCTGCTTATCTATAACATTCTTTTACACCCGCTAATCCCGCAGAAGTGAGTTATTGAAGCTCTGGCATATGAAAGGGACATTGATGACGTGATGGTGAGGATCAAAGTTGGTCGTCTGCATCGCCTAAGCACTATCGTTACAATCCCCTCGAGTAAGAACAAACGCATTGTCCCAGGAGAACTGCGGTTGCTCATGAACTCTGACCAACTGATTGATAGCATCGAAGAAGACCATAACAATCCTAAGTTACCCCTCGAATCATTCCTGAACTTTCATTTCTCAGTGGTCCCTGCAAAGTTGACAAGTTTCCACTGCCACGCAGGTAAAACACAGTACCTTACTTTCACGACCAACACACACTAAAAATTCCATAACATCTATGCAATTACAGATGTCACAGGCTGCGTACGAAGAATCACAGTACCAAATGAACTTCAGAATGGCATGCTTGATTTCCATCTGGTTATTGAAGACTACAGGTATACTAAAGCATGTACCTAAGATCGTTACAACTTTCGACACCGAATGATTTATATTTTGTTTGTATTTGCAAAACAGTGGGAACAAGGCTGTTGTGCAGTACTGTGGCTACGATGTCGTTGCTTACCTCCAACAAGCAGCAGATGTAGAGTCTCACCTCCCGCTGATAACCACAGTTACATCAGTAGTCACCGTGCCCCATAAGTGCAACGATGATGGTATATATGAGCTGGAATCGACACAAGCCAGTCGTCTGATTATCAGTTCATACAATGAAACCACTGAAAGAGTCATGAATAGGTATTTGTGATTTCCTAACAATCTCTGAGACAATTTGTTCACTTCGAATGTGCTTTCATTGTAGCACCTTAGCCTAACATAGGCGTATATTTGCCAAAGTTAGGTTTCTGCCATACCGCAAACCGATCAAGTACATAATCTTTGGAACAGCTGAAAGGATGGGATACTTACGCTACCTTCGACCCCCAAAAAGAACACTCGCTCAGATAAAAGAAGACTTGAGTTCAGGACCACAACATCGTGAGGTATATTACGAGGATTTGTAAAATCCCGACATTAAAATATGTGTCATTTGCTATTACCGTGCACTCTAACCTAGCAAAAACAATTTTTATATTCTAGACCCTCTACCGAACCATAATCAAGTTCACTCATGTCAAATACACAGACGACATTTGCACAACCACTTAGGAAACACCAAGGTAAGCTTAAATAGTTAAATTGACCCGTTTGCACTTTTGGCAAGGAACGCTTGCATTATTCTCAACAAAGCTAACGAGCTTCTATGATAACCAGGCTGCATTACCAAATCGAAGCAAGGTGCAAATCTGAATCATCCGAGGCTGTTGTCCTCAATCACGAGGCAGCTCTGTCGATAATTTGCATGCTACCGCCAAAGTATCTCAAACTGAACGGAGATGAAATAAAAGGCATCATAAAGAAAAACTGCAAGAAGACCTTCGCAGCAGAACTATACATTGCATGGCCGAACCCAGGTCAAAGCACAGTGCCACGTATCAGGGTTGCGACACTTTGGGATCGCTGTGCTTTCGACGATTGAACACCAACTTCGACCAGCTCCATTTTGAATTAGGAAAACTACTGCTGATTAACCGCTCTTAGCTGTTTCTACTTAAGCCTTGACATACTTGACAACACCTTAGGTCGTCTTTTGTGATGTACATGCCATCCCGCGAACCTGGTGCACATATTTTGTAGATCTTTGTTGAACTGTCTATTTCGCAGCAACAACTACCACTTGACTTAATCAGGTAGTTCAGTCAGACTGAATCTTTTGTGAATGCTTAGGACACATTTTGGGGAATCACTTTTGCATGTGTACTGATATGTCGTTGGCACAAAAGTACTCAGTTAGCCAATTGGTCTTTACTATTGACTTTATGATTTATGAGCTGTTTAAATATTAGAAGTGGTGACAATAATTCCCTTGCCTGCTACCACCGTTTCACATGTGTGATCTTTGACATTATGATTATTGAAGCAGGAACCGCCTATGTTACGTATTTATTCTTATCTTTTGATATCGTCGAATCTTGTGTTTATTGCAGATCCTTAGAAATAACATTACTTTGTATGCCTCCCGTTTATCCAGAATTATGTACATCATTTGTGATTTCCATTCCCCCATCGGCAACGAGATCTGATGCTCCAGTATACAAATTTGATGTTGGAAAAAACCCACCTAAAAAATACAACCCGACTATTCCATCTGGGCCTTTAGCCCAACACTTATGGCCGATATTATCCCCTTTCTTTCCGCTTTTCCTTTCATTTCGTCTACCTTCCACCCTTATTTCTGTTGTGCCTGCGTCATAATTTCCCGACCCTTCTGTTTGCCTCACCAGAAGAATAACGCTACTGCTGTTCCACCTTTCTCATTCTTACTCTCACTTTAACCTTCTTCCTCTATTTCCTCACAGAAAGGCGATGTCTACTCCTAAGCTACTTCTTGATCTTAATGGAACTGAAGACCTAGAAACTATTCTGAAATTATGACTCCTACATGTTTGGGTATCTAATGACCTAGAAAAGCCATATTGCAGTCTCTGGACCGATGCGAAGGTACCATGCTATTTGCTTTCGGTTTTCCTATTTTCCAGTAACATTTCTGATCCTGAGCCATCTCTGTTGCTTCGCCTGCTACCTACTTTCACAGGGAACATTGATTCAAGCAATCGCCCCATCAAATTTAGCTGCCCATTTTGGCGTAATCCTGCAACTGGGCTATGTATATTTAGTTGCTAGATTCCATCTACAACGACCACAAACGATGTGGCGCCCTTGCTCCAATACATTGAATTTGGTTCTTTCTCAAGAAACAATATTTGATAATGTGACCATGATGTCGCCTGGTTTTTGTGCTAATTTGTTTGAGTTTGTTGCCTACAATTCCTTGTGCTCCTTACCTCGCTCAGCAAACCAGCTAATAGGTTTACCTACCAAACTACTTTAAACTCATGAACTCCGCTTCAATTTCACCATTACAGTTGGGGAGCTGACTATGTTTGCCAACCACTTCAAATGTAGATGTTGTTGGCAAAGTTGTGTCCGTAGCTGGTCTGTCATGCTTAGTGACCTCTGTTCGTGCTATTATTAGGCGCAAACTGGTCATACAAAACGAGAGGTTTTCGATGCATTGCACTTGTGTACTTTTCCAGACCTTCATTTGTTGTCTTTTGTTTCCTCTTTTTTCATTGTCTTTGTTTCGCTGTACTTTTACAGGCATGTACGCCTTAATATCACCATCTGTGGCGATGTTGCACGATCTCTAGATGGGGGAATAACTAGCATACCTTGGCCGTTCTGGTTCTGTTGTACTAGGTGTATGTAGCCTTCAGAATAGTGATGTAACAATAGGTTAGATCGCAGATTTCTACCTGACAACTAATGGTTTGACTTCTCTACATTATCCACTGTTTTTCCAAGACGCCATCTTTTTGACCAGCACCCCTGGCACACGCTTTGTGCTAGAACCATCTTGTGATTTGGCAAATACTTTGCGCTCTGCGTAAGTTGCTTCCAATGTAACTTTTCGACAATTTACTTTTCCTTTATCTAATATTTTCCCCAATGTATAGCTCTCTTGGTGGAAATGAACGATTCAATACTATCCTCCGTGGTTCTCAACCGCTTTTGAAGAACACCTATTCCAGGCTGACAGTACAAAGAAAATTCTGGACCTGATCCACCTTTGCAACCCATCAATGATTGATGTACGTGCTTCTTGCACAAACCTTTCTTTGCCAGCATTGCATTTCATGCATACATACTGAGAGCAAGCATAACATGCTAATTTATTATACCTAACCTATTTGTTTGTCTGTCTACTTTTAGTTGCACAATTGATGCTACCGTTTGTGCAATTCCATTTTCCCTAAACCAACAAAGTGCTTCCCTGCCTAACTTACTTTGCTTGACTGCTTTATTTACTTATCGGCTACACATTACCATTGCTTAGCACAGGTCCTCTCCGCTCAGTCTTCCCGACCATGGTTTTATCTAGGATGTGCATTTTGCTCAAAAACAACTAAAGAGTTTCCTGGTACTACGGATTTTTGGTGTGATGAGCATGGCCAGTTGATGCCTCAAGAAACCCAGAAATGGTTTGTTTAGCACAAAAACTGTTTCTTTCATTGTAATTGCCACGACCAACTAACCCTGAATTCTTATACACTTTCTCAGCTACAAAATCCATTTGGCAGTGGGAGACACTATAGGGTCTGCATGCTTTATCATGCTTGGGAAGACCGCTGAATTTTTACTTGGAGTTACTGCTGACGAACTTTCAGCGCGTTACCCTCAACAGCATGGCTATTGCCCTCCAGAAATTGTTGCCATGAATGGACGCTGGTTATCATTTGACGTTCAGCTCCCTAAACCTGGCTATTTACCTCAAACCCCTTTAGAGTTTACCATCCTTTCAGTGGCCAACCACAATCAACCTCAACAATAGCCCAAGCAAATATCGGCGTGCACATGAATCACCCAATCAGCAGCATCATCGTCAACGCCAGGGGTTTCTTTGCAGCATAGCTTAGCAGTGTCTTTGCAGCAACGCTAGTGGATTCTATGTACCTAATGTTTATTTCCAGTGCAGCGTTTATTGATGTATAAATCATCCTAGTATTATGTTCCAATTCTATTGTATCGTGAATTGGTCAATACCTTTTACTCACTTTGTTGTGTGGGTGAGAGTTAGTCGTAGATTTGTGGCAAGTTAGATGATGGAACTGATGACATAAGTTGCTAGTCGTTATGGTCTTCTTTAATTGGTTATAGCAATTTGTCAACAAATGTTAGTAAATATGTTGTTACAAATAAGTTAACACTACTTCCTGTCTGTTTGTTTGCTGCACCAATCTGATAAGGATCTAAAAATCATCTTTTTCTCCAGTTTTAAGCTACGGTAGTAGTCGAAGGCATCATCTAATTCTCACCCATTGTTTTTCAGTTATCTACAAAGGGAATGGGTAGCTACCCAAAGGATGTAAGGAATTTTACTAATTCTGGGCGGTGGACGTTTCAACTGAAGTTTGGATAGTTGGGTCGCCTTTCGTGGATCAAACAAATGTGAGTTTTGGAAATAGTTATATTGCAATGTTGAACAATGTTACTGTAAGAATCTATTCATCAGAAAACTCTAAACTACAAAACTAAATACTTAATGAACCATTTGATTCCAAAACTAAATCATATCCCGCAGCGGAGTGCGGGCTCATTCCTAGTTATTTTTAATCTCACACATGTTAGGCAATTATTGCCTTTGCATACACAAAGAGCTGATGCTCTTTCTTGCTCTAACTTTTAGCTCTCTTGCTCTCTACCTCTCTATTGCGCACAAACTACTCCTATTTATAGTTGCTTCAACCGCCATTAAGAAGGCTCTAGGGAGAGCCTATTAATTGTTGTCGGTTGAACCGACTTGGTAGTGATGATACTTATCACTTTAGCTTATCTAGCTGCAGCCTATTTTGTTTCCATGTATTAGTTACAAGCCTATCTTTCATTGACTAGACCTCCTGCATTTTCCATATGCTTCACGTGCAGTTTCTAGAATTGCCCAGAATTGCAGATTAACTTTGACACCCCCTCTTAATCTGCAATTTGTAGTTGTGTACTGTCTTGGACTCGAATTTTTCTTGAGTAATTAACTTGTTCATGTTATCTGTTGGTTGATCTTCTACGATACATGAAAGTGACACTTGATTAATTTCTTCACCTTGAGCGAATTTTGCTTCTTCGTCTTCATGATCATCTTATTGCTTCTTTTGGAACCAAAAATCCCTTTGGGAGTGATTTGGATTCCTGCACCTTTGGCACTTGAACTTGCAATATTTTGTTGCATGTCCTGTCTTCTGACATATAACGCAGTACTTGTTGTCGTTGCCATTGGATTTTCCTTGGCTGCCTTGTTCCGGTTTGGCTTCAGTCATGTTGACTGAAAAACTTGCTCCAGTGGTTGATCGTTAAATTTTCTCATCCTCTGCTCATGAGCGATGAGTGAACCCATCAATTCAGTCATTGATAATTTTGACAAATCTTTTGTCTCTTCAATGACTGCCACAACATGCTCATATTTTTGTGACAAATTGCGGAGAATTCTCTCCACAATTTTCTTCTCCTCGATAGTTTCACCAGTTGCTTTTATCTGGTTAACTATCTCTGCTGCACGAGAATGAAAGTCTTCGATACTTTCAGTCTCCTTCATCGACAAATTGTCGAAGTCTCGCCATAAATTTTGGTGCTTGATGGAGATTTCCCGATCGTTGCCTTGAAACTCATTCCGCAAAACTTCCCACGCCTTTTTAGCATTTCTAATGCCAAAAATTCGAGGATATATAGTTTTGCCGACCGCCTGTTGAATTATTCGTAAGGTGTTGGCATTCCTCCGGACATTCGCCTTATATTGCTTAAGCTTTGCTTCTGACATTTTGCCAGAATCTTCCTCCATCATAACTTCCTCATAACCTTCTTCGATGATACCCGACAATTCTTGGGCGATGAAGATTGTCTCCATTTGTTCGCTCCAGTACTCGTGGAGTTCACTATCAAAGATGGGAATTTGATTGGGGGTATTTACGAACATTGTGTTCGCTTGGACTGCTGCCATGATTTTTTTAGGGACTTTTTCGATAGGGTATGAGAGGCTAGTAAAATAAACTTTGTTTCTCCTTCTTCCTCTTTGTGTCATGGTTGTGCGGTTAGTAAAATACACAAACTGCCATTTCCTAAGTTCACTCTCTTATGATAATCAATCCTATTATGTCCTATTCTATGATCACTACAGCAAGTTTACCTAGATATATTTTGTTCGCTACAAATCTCAATTGACCGGCGTTTTTATTCATTTTTCGTCAATTGGTTGAGAAATATTTTGGTCTACCCATTAAAATTTTCCAATCCGATTGGGGTGGCGAATAACAAGCTTTGTCCTCTTATTTACTTCAAAACGGCATTGTTCATCGTTCCTCTTGTCCCTACACACTAGAACAAAACGGTTGTGTTGAACGCAAACATCGCCAAATAGTCAATAACGGTCTTACTTTTTTGCATCAGGCTAATGTTCCTCAAAAATACTGGCCCCTTGCCTTGACACTGCTTGTTATTTGATCAATCGTACATCTACTCCTCTCCTCAACAATGTCTCCCCCTTCTTTGCTCTTTTCTCCCGTCTGCCTGATATTTTCATTCTTCGTGTGTTTGGATGTCTCTGCTATCCTTGGCTTCGTCGCTTAACCTCATCAAAACTCGAACCACGCTCTGTTCCTTGTGTCTTCCTTGGTTATAGTAAATTACATAAGGGGTATCGTTGCCTTGCCATTGAAACTGGTCGGATTTATGTCAGTCGCCATGTGCTTTTTGATGAAACTCATTTTCCCTTTAAAGAAGCTTGCTTTCAATCCTCTGCTCCCTCTCCTCCTGCACCTTATTTACCCACATACTTCACACCCGTTCCACTTACAGCCCAGCCCACACAACCTAAACTCCTCACTCATCCCAATTCCTCCGGTCCTACTATCTCTCCGTCCCTCGCTATACACCAAGGACCCAACCTTAACCCTGCTGCTTCCCCACTCCATACCCAGCCCACTACTCCCTCCCCACCTCCACCTCTGCCTCCCTCTCCTCATCCTAGTCCACAAATCCCCCATCCCAATTCCCTTCAACCAAATCCTCGTCCTAGCCCACAAATTCAATTTGCTTGAGACCAATCCCAATCCATCTACTTCAGAAACCTCACTCGTTCTTTCCCCATCGTCCTCTTCACTACCCACTCCTCTACCTCGCCGCCGACCACTACCCATTCGCCCACGCTTCAATCTCTCCCCAAAACCTCTCACAATTACCCATCCCACCACTGCTTCCCATCCCATGGCCTCTTGTATCGAAACCGACAATCTCAAACCCAAAGCCCTCCTCGCTCACATCGATGACACTCCCACCACGGTCACCCAGGCACTCAAGATTCCACACTGGCGCTCGGCTATGACACACGAAATGAAAGCACTCATTCGCAACCACACCTGGGATTTAGTTCCCCCACCTCTCAATTGCAATCTCCTCACTAATAAGTGGGTCTATCGCACGAAGCTCCATCCCGATGGTAGCCTTGAGCGTCACGGAGCTCGGTTGGTAGCTCGTGTTTTTCAGCAGATTCCTGGGGTCGATTGTCACCAGACATATAGCCCAGTTCTGAAGCCAGCCACTCTTCGCCTAATTCTTGGTCTGGCCGTCACCAATGGCTAGCATTTACATCATATTGATATTTCTAACGCGTTTCTTCATGGTGAGTTACAGGAGACTGTTTACATGCGCCAGCCTACCGAGTTTGTCGATCCTGATAAGCCAGATCATGTTTGTCGCCTACGAAAGTCCATCTATGGCCTTCGTCAGGCTCTGCGGACCTGGTTTTATTGTCTGGAACAGGCTTTTCAACACTTTGGCTTCTGCAGTTCTCGTATAGACCCGTCCTTGTTCATCTACAAGCATGGTTCTCAACTGTACATGCTCGTTGACAAGCCAAAACACAACGCCAAACTGCGACCAAGTGTAATCGCAGTCCGGGAATGCAGTAACAGGCAAGTTCAATTATCAACCCGGGGTCTAGATCTACTGCTTACTCCGTGATTATCTATTATCTAGAAAACTAATTCGAGTGATTGTTGTTTAAAGCAAAAGCAGTAAGAAAGCAGTAAATTGTTCGGTTTTAAAAGTCAGGTTAGAGTCACTCGGGATTGAGTCCCCCTAGCCCCTTAGTTAGGTTCAATTGTAATTCCCCTGGGTTGATTCACTGTTGATTAGACTGCGGAAGTTCCGACAGTAGCTTGGAATCTCTTAAGCTGACCAAGCCCTCTCAGTCTAACCACCCGACAGACGACTAGTCTTCACCGGGATAGAAAGCTGAGGCTATGAACACAGAACTCCACTACTGGAATTGAATTCCAGTACAAAGCAGTAAACTGGCTAACTCTCGTATAGCCAATCTCCTACTATCGAATGAAGAGGCTATAACACCCTAATCAGATTCTATCTATCACAGGTTGCAGCAGAAATCGAGAAAAGCTTATCAGACTCCAATCAATTCAATAAACATGCATCATTCGATTAAAATCAAACAGTAATATCATCCCAAGTCATTACAATCAAATCCCTAACACAAGGAACTAGGGTTCTTCATACCCAAGTGAGAGAAAGGTTCTACTCCATAGAGAGAGAAGAGAAAACAGTAATCGGAGTAGTCATACTCATAATGATGAGGAAAATCTGCTCCAGGATGATGATTTCCACTCCTATGACGATCTCCAAGCTCGATTCGATGAAACCAGCTCCAAGATAGCTTCTAGGATGTGTTCTTCGAACTTTCTCTCTCTAGGGCTCTGTTTTTGCTCTCAAAATCCGATTCCCCCACTTTTGGCTCGAAATTGGCTCAAAAACCAGAATTTCTCGACTCACACGGGCAGGCCACACGGCCGTGTGGCTCACCACTTTGCCCGTGCGAGTCGAAACGCAGCGTATGGATTAGTTCGGTCTTCAGCCATCTCACACGGCCAGGGTTGCACGGCCGTGTGAATTTCCTGGGATGCCCGTGTTTGGCCTCGGCAAAAATCACACAGCCACAAGTGCAATTTGCACGGCCGTGTGATACCCACTTGTGCCCGTGTTTGCTCTCGCAAAATCCCACACGGCCTGGCTTGTCACTTGCACGGCCGTGTGATGCCCCGATCTGCCCGTGCGGCTTCCTTGAAACCTCGCCATTCGTCCGATCTTCGCCCAATCGACCCCAAACTCGCTCCCAAGCCTCCATTCACGTACTAGGACCTGAAATATCACCAACAAGCACAACCTAGCGTGAAATCGGCCTAAAACACGAGAATCAATACTTCAAAAACTCGCTCCCCACACTTAACCGTTTGCTTGTCCCCAAGCAAACCAAGTTAGACACCAGGTAAGCTTACATATTTCAATCAACCAACATTGGGGACAAGTCATAAAGGCACAGAACACGTGAATCGTACTGGTTTTCAAACATTAATACATGAACAACCTCAAAAGCAACCTGGACAACCACCACAAAGGACATTCGAGTGCAGCAAAATCGAGTAAAGGAAGAGTCTCTCTTCTGCTAAGAAACACTACTTAATGGGCATTATTCAGATTTTTTGTAGTGGCTCTCTTTTGCTTTCAATTTTTCTTTGTTTTTCTTTCATTTTTCTTTTCATTTCTTAAGAGAGCCACCACTTCTGCACATATTTCAAACATCTGCCCAACTTTTACGCACTACCTCCAACACTCACATAAACTTTAGCAGAAACAACAGAGAATATGTAACAACCACTCTGTGGAACCTTCTAAAAGATGCAACAAGGGTGATTTTTTCGTTATAGACCAAAAGAAAGGATAACACACGGCTCAAAGGGGCTGACTAGGGGATATGACACATCAGGACAGTCAGTTTTGGGCGTGGGCTAATCCTATGCCCCCATCATCTTAGCTAATGACAACGTGAATGCTACACATCATGGAAGAGGGATCTATCGCACAAGAAAGAAACGAGCAGGCTCAAATCTCACATGGCTACCTATATGCTTTATCTCACATTCTGATACCCTGAACTAGATGCATAAACGACTGTCAAGAACAAGTAATCAATCCAAGTCACGGTTGGCGAGCAAACAGTTGAAAAACTGAACCCCTACACACTTCTACTGCACGTCTCAGTCCTCATCATAGGTTGTCCTAGTCACAATCAAGCTGTCATGCATTAATCCGAAAACCAATCAATTCATCCATCAAAACATAGTGCCAATATGATCAAACAGCAGTGCTTGGAGCCCTCAAATCGAAAGATTCGGACAGCGGACTAGGCTCCAAGCACCCAAATATATATTCCAATCGACACAAAGCACCCCCCCACACTTAAGCACGACATTGCCCTCAATGGAGTAGAGGGAAAGAGAAGGGGAACGATGTTACCGGATTGAAACACTGCTGGGGGACTGGAAGTGGACCAGTCAGCGAGAAACAAACGGGAGAATGGACAGTTCTGCACGAATCGAACACCAAAAACACACTAGCACACTGTGCGTTAGGGATAAGTGTTAGCCCAGACGGCTACATCATAAACAAACCACAAAAGAAAAAGAAAAACAAAAACAAACGACACTAAGTTCAAGCTCCTCACACATGGAGCAAACACACAAAAGTCTAAAACGAAAATAAAAACACACTGAGATGGGCGACAAGTACAGCCTACTCGTCGCCAAGATCATCCAAGTCGATGTCGATGTCGGCCATGAAGGCGTCATCACCAGCAGCGCCAGCAGCACCATCATCACCGTCGGCTGGGGCATGTGGAAGTGGGGAGTCATCCCAGGGAGTCCTCTAGACGGGCTGCTCGCCCTGGAGCAGCTGGAGCAGGTGCTGCTGGACCTCCTGCATGCGCCGTGAACGGCGCTTCTCCCGCTCGATGTGGGCGAGAGTCACCCCCTGCTGTGTCTGGAGTATGTCCAGGCGCTCATCATAAGCCGCCATCCTGTTCCGGTACTCAGCCTGGTGTTCCGCGTACTACTGATGGAACTCCATCTGCTGGTTGAGGATCTGCTGGTTCTGGATCCGCAGCTGCTCGAACTGATAGGAGAAGTAATCCTGGCCCGGGAAAGCGGAGCTGCTACTCCCGTAATGGAAGTCAGTCTGTGGTGGGTCAGCAGCAGCGTCCACATCCTCTGGCTCCACATCATCAGTAGCCTCCTCCTCCTGGCCCTCTGGCTGGTCCTCTGGCTCGGGCTCCGCGGGGATCTGAGGTTCGGGAAACCCATCGATCCAGAAAACACCGTGCCTCTCTCGCAGCAGCTGCATCTTACCGATCGTCTTCCTGCCAAAGATGAGGGTGTCACCCTGCTGGGTGCACCGCTACAGTGAAAGCCCGAAGTAGGTGGCCAGGCGGGTGATGAGGGGGGCGCAGTGGAGGCTCTTCAGTTCTGTAGCAGTCTTCTCGAAGGTCCCGGCCACCACCGAACCCAGGTGGAGAGGATGGTTGTGCTGGCGGATCGAATGGATGAAGTACATGGCCCTCTTCGAGATGGCGCTGGCACTGTCTGCCTCGGGGGTGTAAGACTTCGCCAGCAGGTGGTGGAGAAGGCGGTTGTCGAGCAGCAGGGTAGATGCCTTCGTCCTCCCGGCCCGGAAGGGACGCGTCTGGCCTGGCCGAGCCAGGCGGGTGTACAGCCTCCCGAAGTCCACCTCCGGCGAATCGTT
This sequence comes from Linum tenue, assembly GCA_946122785.1. NCBI lineage: Eukaryota > Viridiplantae > Streptophyta > Magnoliopsida > Malpighiales > Linaceae > Linum > Linum tenue. The sequence goes on along the minus strand of CAMGYJ010000011.1, from coordinate 39,440,805 downwards.
GACCTCGATGATGTAGTTCCTACGGTCTTCTACGTCGAGGTCGAGAGCCTCGGCCAGCTCGTGGTAGCTCATGGACCGGGGGGCACCGCCTAGCCTGAATTGGACGGCTGTACCGTCCTTCCAATCGGTCGTGGAATTGTGCCTGAAGGTCGTGTAGAACTCCAGCACGGGCTCGTAGTAGACCTTCTCGCAGATGACGAGCAGACGACGCCATGTGGGGTTGGCGACGGCGGAGAGTTGCTCGTAGCAGTTCAATCGCCGAAATTCTCGTTTGGACCAGCAAAGGTGTTGCCCAAACGGGGTGGCCAGGACCTCCTTGACGCGATCCTCGGTGGGGCCCCTCCTTAGATCCCGGATGAACGGGTGCTTGAGGTCAGGTTTCGACATTGTCCTGCAAAAGAGTAACCCAAAGTGGAACCAAAAGAGCCAAAGAAAATGTCAATCACACCCCCACACTTAAGAACAGAAAAACAGCCGAACCATAGTTTCATCCATAGTTCGGGGGTCACAAACTCGATAAATCAAGAAATATCTGAGTGGGGGTGCATATTCACAAGAAAATAGGCAGCTTAAGGTTCACATCCATAGCAAATACACCCTCAAACTACATCATTAAGGGCCCCAACCGGTGGCCACAACATGGCATGAAAGACAGGCATTTCATCGAACACCTTGTGTGCACTATTAAGCTAAGCATGAAATTGGCACAATTCTTGCACACAAGGGCTCAAACAAGCAAGGGGGACTTTGCCCAACACAATTCAAACACATTCCATGCATTCCCCTCAATCAATTGCACAAAAATCACAAGATTCAATAAGGTTCTCTAACATGCACCCTACACACTCAATTCTCCACAATTAACATAGCTAAGGGCAAAATCAAACCTGGAGACTCAAGTAGAGGTGTAGGGGATGATGAGGGGAAGGCGATGGAAGCGACGAAACGCCGAAAAAGTGGCCGGAAGTGCTCGTCGGAGCCTCACCGGAAATCGCCTCCGGCGACAAAAATGTCGTCCAAATTCGCTCAAAATGGAGGGATAGGCCGCTTTGGGTGTAGAAAGGGTGGGTTTGTTGTTGATTTGGTGAAAAAATTACCCAAAGTGGTCGAAAAAATCGAAAAGGGGGGTTTTTGTCGCGGTTTTCCGGCGAGGACAGAGGATTCCGGCGAGTTTTTTGAAATTTCTAACCTGCTCGGCCGTGCTGGCCGAATTTATAGGTCGTGCCTCGTCCGCACGAGTAGGCCCGCACGGCCGTGCAAGGGGCACTTTTGCCCGTGTTGGCCGACACGGCCTGGCCGAGGGATTCCACACGGCCGTGCAATGTGCACATTTGGCCTTGCGGATTTTGCCGAGAGCTCGCACGGCCAGGGGATCAATTCCACACGGCCGTGCGAGTATATTTTTGCCCATGTCGGCCACACGGCCAGGCCAGGCCAAGCCACACGGCCGTGCAAATTTGCACTTTTGGCCGTGTGATTTTTGCCGAGAGCTTGCACGGCCAGATGAAAAATTCCACACGGCCGTGCAAGTTTGTGACCTGGCCGTGCGCAGTGCTGGAGCCCCGAATTCAACCTGTTTTCACTCAAAAACGACACTTGACTCTGGATCAACATCTCAAGACTCAAAAACACAAAAAATCAAAGGAAAAAAGAGAGTAAGAAAATGCATACCTCGGTGGGGTTGCCTCCCCACAAGCGCTTCTTTACCGTCTTTTAGCTGGATGCCAGTAGAGGAACTAAGGGTCCTCGAGCTTGATCAGCAGCTCTGCGCGCTCGACAGCACCTCCCAAGTACAACTTTAGGAGGTGGCCATTCACCTTGAATGGCTCGGTTTGAGCATTGCTGATCTCCACCGCACCATGCGGGAAAACTTGGGTGACCGTGAAGGGACCCGACCACCTCGAACGGAGCTTGCCTGGAAAGAGTTTCAGGCGTGCATTGAAGAGCAGAACACGATCACCTACCTGAAACTCCTTCGGGCCCCTCAACCTAGCGTCGTGGAGACGCTTGGTGCGCTCTTTGTAGAGCAGGGTGTTCTCGTAGGCGTGGTAACGCCACTCCTCCAACTCCAGCAGCTGCAACTTACGTTCTGTACCTGCAACACTCAAATCCATGTTTAGCAGCTTAATGGCCCAGAAGGCCTTGTGCTCTAGCTCTACCGGCAAATGGCACGCCTTCCCATAGACAAGCCTATAGGGAGAAGTGCCAATCGGGTTTTTATAGGCAGTCCTATACGCCCAGAGAGCATCATCGACTTGGTGGACCAATCCTTGCGGGACTGATCCACCGTCTTTTCAATTATCCGTTTTAATTCCCGGTTCGTCAGCTCGGCCTGCCCATTTGACTGGGGATGGTAGGCCACCGACAACTGATGCTTAACGCCATAGCGAGAGAGGAGTTTAGTGAATTGCCCTTGAAAATGGGTTCCTCTATCACTAATAATGGCTCGAGGTGTCCCGAACCGGGAGAACAGCTGCTTCAGAAAGGAGCAGACCTGTCTTGCATCATTGGTGGGCATGGCTTGAGCTTCTGCCCACCTCGAGACGTAGTCCACTGCAACCAATATGTACAGATTGCCAAAAGATGGAGGGAATGGGCCCATGAAATCGATACCCCAAACATCAAAAATTTCACAAATAACAGAGATATGTTGGGGCATCTCATCCCGGGCAGAAATGTTACCTGAACTTTGGCAGCGGTCGCACTGTCGTGCGAAGGTGTCTGCATCCTTGAAGAGCGAGGGCCAATAGAAGCCCGACTGTAGCACCTTCCGCGCCGTGCGGTTTCCTCCATGATGACCTCCAGTAGGTCCCTCGTGACATTGAGACAGGATGGCTCCCATCTCATGCTCCATGACACAGCGCCGGATCACGCCATCTGCTCCGATTCTGAAGAGGTAAGGATCCTCCCAGAAGTAGTGCTTCAGATCGGAGAAGAACTTGCGCTTCGCATGAGTAGCCATCCCCTTGGGTAACTGCTTGCCCACCAGATAATTGGCAAAGTGATAGACCGTCATTTACACATGTTTTTACCCCCGTTCTTACACCGTTTGAGGTGTTGATTCTCGTGTTTTAGGCCGATTTCACGCTAGGTTGTGCTTGTTTGTGATATTTCAGGTCCTAGTACGTGAATGAAGGCTTAGGAGCGAGTCTGGGGTCGATTGGACGAAGATCGGACGAGTGGCGAGGTTTTTGGTAAGCTGCACGGGCAGACCAGGGAGGCTGCACGGCCGTGCACGTGAGCAAGTTGGCCGTGCGCCTTATGCCGAGGCCACGCACGGGCAGACCCTGAAGATCGCACGGCCGTGCACCCTGGCCGTGCGAGATGGCTGAAGTTCGACTTAATGGTACGCCGCGTTTTGAGTTGCACGGCCAGAATGGTGATATGCACGGCCGTGCGAGTCGGGAAAGCCTGGTTTTAGAGCCTATTCCGAGCCAAAAGTGGGAGAATCGTGTTTTCAGAGCAAAAACAGAACCCTAGAGAGAAAAAGTACGAAGAACACACCCTAGAAGCTGTCTTAGAGCTGGATTTCATCGAATCGAGCTTGGAGATCATCATAGGAGTGGAAATCATCGTCCCGGAGCCGATTATCCTCATCGATATGAGTATGACTAATCCAATTCTTGTTTTCTCTTCTCTCTCTATGGAGTAGAACCCTTCTCTCACTTGGGTATGAAGAACCCTAGTTCCTTGTGTTAGGGATTTGATTGTAATGACTTGGGATGATATTACTGTTTGATTTTAATCGAATGACGCATGTTTCATTAATTGATTTGAGTCTGATCAGCTTTTCTCAATTTCTGCTGCAACCTGAGATAGATAGAATCTGATTAGGTTGTTAGAGCCTCTTCATTCGATAGTAGGAGACTGGCTATACGAGAGTTAGCCAGTTTACTGCTTTGTACTGGTGTTCTTGGCGCTAGTATTGGAGTTCTGTGTTCATAGCCTCAGCTTTCTATCCCGGTGAAGACTAGTCGTCTGCCGGGTAGTTAGACTGAGAGGGCTTGGTCAGCTTAAGAGATTCCAAGCTACTGTCGGATCTTCCGCAGTCTAATCAACAGTAAATCAACCCAGGGAATTGCAATTGAACCTAACTAAGGGGCTAGGGGGACTCAATCCCGAGTGACTCTTGCCTGCTTTAGAAACCCGAACAAATTACTGCTTTCTTGTTGTTTTTACTTTTCACAACAATCACTCGAACTAGTTTGCTAGATAATAGAGAATCATGGAGTAAGCAGTAGATCTAGACCCCGGGTTGATAATTAAACTTGCCTGTTACTGCATTCCGAGACTGCGATTACACTTGGTCGCAGTTTGGTGTTGTGTTTTGGCGTGTCAAGTTTTTGGCGCCGTTGCCGGGGAAAAACCCACCCTTTTTCGATTTTTTCGGCCACTTTGGGTAATTTTTTCACCAAACCACCAACAAACCCACTCTTTCTACACCCAAAGCGGCCTATCCCTCGAGTTTGAGCGAGTTTGGGGGACGTTTTTGTCGCCGGAGGCGATTTCCGGCGAGGCTCCGACGAGCATTTCCGGCCAGTTTTTTTGGCGTTTCGTCGATTCCATTGTCTTCCCCTCATCATCCCCTACACCTCTACTTGAGTCTCCAGGTTTGATTTTGCCCCTAACTATGTTAATTTTGGAGAATTGAGTGTGTAGGGTATATGTTAGAGAACCTTATTGAATCATGCGATTTGTGTGAAATTGATTGAGGGGAATGCATGGGATGTGATTGAATTATGTTGGGCAAAGTCCCCTTTGCTTGTTTGAGCCCTTGTGTGCAAGAATTTGGCCAATTTCATGCTTAACTTAATAGTGCACACAAGGTGTTCGATGAAATGCCTGTTTTCCATGCCATGTTGTGGCCACCGGTTGGGGCCCTTAATGATGTAGTTTGAGGGTGTATTTGCTATGGATGTGAACCTTGAGTTGCCTATTTTCTTGTGAATGTGCACCCCCACCCAGATTATGCTTGATTTATCGAGTTTTGACCCCCGAACTATGGATGAAACCATGGTTAGGCTGCTTTCTGTTCTTAAGTGTGGGGGTGGGCTTGACCTTTTCTTTGGCTCTTTTGGTTCCACGTTGGGTTGTTGTTTTGCAGGGCAATGGCGAAACCTAATCTCCAGCACCCGTTCATCCGGGATCTCAGGAGGGGCCCCACCGCAGAGCGCTTCAAGGCGGTCGCGGAAACCCCGTTTGGCGCCCACCATTGCTGGTCCAAACGGGAGTTTCGGCGACTACACTGCTACGAGCAGCTTTCCGCCGCGGTCGCCAACACCGCATGGCGCCGTCTGCTCCAGATCTGCGAGAAGGTCCACTACGAGCCGGTGTGGGAGTTCTACACGACCTTCAAGCACAACTCCACGACCAGTTGCCAGGACGGTACAGCCGTCCAATTCAGGCTGGGCGGGGTCCCCCGGTCCTTGAGCTACCACGAGCTGGCCGAGGCTCTCGACCTCGACCTCGACGACAGTGAGGACTACGTCACCGAGGTGAATGAGCCACCGGAGGTGGACTTCGGGAGGCTGTACACCAGCCTGGCTCGGCCAGGCCAGACGCTTCCCTTCCGGTCCGGGAGGACGAAGGCATCTACCCTGCAGATCGACAACCGACTTCTCCACCACCTGCTGGCGAAGTCTTACACTCCTGCAGCTGAAAGCGCCGGCGCCATCACGAAGAGGACCCTGTACTTCCTCCATTCGATCCGCCAGCGCAACCATCCTCTCCACCTGGGTTCGGTGGTGGCCAAGACCTTCGAGAAGACGGCTACAGAGCTGAAGAGCCTCCACTGCGGCCCCCTCATCACCCGCCTGGCTCACCTTCTTTGGCCTTTCACTGCAGGGGTGCACCGAGGAGGGGGACACCCTCATCTTTGGCAGCAAGACGATCGGGAAGATGCTGCTGTTGCGAGAGAGGAACGGTGTTCAGTGGGTCGATGGATTCCCGGAGCCTCCGATCCCCGCGGAGCCCGTACCAGAGGAGGAGGCTGCCGATGAGGTGGATCCCGAGGAGGTGGATGCTGCTGCTGATGCTGCTGATGATCCCCCACAGACTGACTTCCATTTCGGGGGTAGCATCTCCGCTTTCCAGGGCCAGGATTACTTCGCCCAGCAGTTCGAGCAGCTGAGGATCCAGAACCAGATGATCCTCGACCAGCAGATGCAGTTCCATCAGCAGTACGCGGCAGATCAGGTCGAGTACCGGAACAGGATGGATGCTTATGACGTGCGGCTGAACACGATCTAGACTCAGCAGGACGTGACTCTCGCCCACATCGAGCGGGAGAAGCGCCGTTCACGGCGCATGCAGGAGGTTCAGCAGCACTTGCTTCAGCTGATTCCGGGCGATCCACCTGTCTGGAGGACTCTCTGGGATGACTCCCCTCCACATGACGGTGCTGCTGGCGCTGCTGATGATGATGCGTTCATGAACGACATCGACCTGGACGATCTTGGCGACGAGTAGGCTGTACTCGTTGCCCGTCTCAGTGTGTTTGTTTTTTTTTTCTTTTTAGACTTTTGTGTGTTTGCTCCATGTGTGCGGAGCTTGAACTTAGTGTCGTTTGTGTTTGTTTTTGGTTTTTCCTTTGTGGTTTGATGTAGCCGTCTGGGCTAACACTTATCCCTAACGCACAGTGTGCTAGTGTGTTTCTGATGTTCGATTTGTGCAGCATTGTCCACTCCCCCGTTCGTTTCTCGCTGACTGGTCCACTTCCAGTCCCCCAGCAGTAATCTTACCCGGTAACATCGTTCCCCTTATCTTTCCCTCTACTCCATTGAGGGCAATGTCGTGCTTAAATGTGGGGGGATGCTTTGTATCGGTTGGAATATTTATGATGGTGCTTGGAGCCTAGTCCGCTGTCCGAATCTTACGATTTGAGGGCTCCAAGTACTGCTGTTTGATCATATTGGCACTGTGTTTTGATGGATGAATTGATTGGTTTTCGGATTAATGCATGACAACTTGTTTGCGACTAGGACAACCTATGATGAGGACTGAGACATGCAGTAGAACGATTTAGGGGTTCAGTTTTTCAACTGTTTGCTTGCCAACTGTGACTTGATCTGACTTAATCTGATTACTTGTCCTTGACAGTCGTTTATGCATCTAGTTCAGGGTATCAGAATGTGAGATAGAGCATATAGGTAGTGACAAGCTAAAACACAACACCTAACAATGGCCAAGTGTAACCACTGAAAGGGACTGCAGTAAAGGCAAGTTTAATTATCAACCCGGGGTCTAGATCTACTGCTTACTCCGTGATTCTCTATTATCTAGCAAACTAAGTCGAGTGATTGTTGTGAAAAGTAAAGGCAACAAGAAAGCAGTAAATGGTTCGGTTTTCAAAAGCAGTTAAGAGTCACTCGGGATTGAGTCCCCCTAGCCCCTTAGTTAGGTTCAATTGTAATTCCCTGGGTTGATTTACTGTTGATTAGACTGCGGAAGATCCGACAGTAGCTTGGAATCTCTTAAGCTGACCAAGCCCTCTCAGTCTAACTACCCGGCAGACGACTAGTCTTCACCGGGATAGAAAGCTGAGGCTATAAACACAGAACTCCACTACTGGCGTTAAGAACACCAGTACAAAGCAGTAAACTGGCTAACTCTCGTATAGCCAATCTCCTACTATCGAATGAAGAGGCTCTAACAACCTAATCAGATTCTATCTATCTCAGGTTGAAGCGGAAATTGAAACAAGCTGATCAGACTCAAATCAATTCATGAAACATGCGTCATTCGATTAAAATCACACAGTAATATCATTCCCAAGTCATTACAATCAAATCCCTAACATCGGGAACTAGGGTTCTTCATACCCAAGTGAGAGAAGGGTTCTACTCCATAGAGAGAGAAGAGAAAACAAGAATCGGACTAGTCATACTCATAATGATGAGGATAATCTGCTCCGGGACGATGAGTTTCACTCCTATGACGATCTCCAAGCTCGATCCAATGAAATCCAGCTCCAAGATAGCTTCTAGGATGAGTTCTTCGCACTTTCTCTCTCTAGGGCTCTGTTTTTGCTCTGAAAACGCGATTCTCCCACTTCTGGCTCGGAATAGGCATTAAAACCGGTCTCCCCGAGTTGCACGGGCAAGTGCACGGCCGTGCACCACCCCATTCTGGCCGTGCAACATCAAAACGCACCGTTTCATTTATTAAGCTCAGCCTTCTTGCACGGCCAGGCGCACGGCCGTGCAAGCCTGGATTGTGCCCGTGCAAGCTCTCGTCGTGAGGCGCACGGCCAAATGGCACTAGTGCACGGCCGTGCAGCCTCCTGGTCTGGCCGTGCACTCCTCCCAAAAGCTCGCCCTTCGTCCGTTCTTCGTCCAATCGACCCCAGACTCGCTCCTAAGCCTTCATTCACGTACTAGGACCTGAAATGACACAACCAAGCACAACCTAGCGTGAAATCGGCCTAAAACACGAGAAACAACACCTCAAACGGTGTAAGTATGAGGGTAAAAACATGTGTAAATAGCGGTCTATCAAACTCCCCCACACTTAACCGTTTGCTTGTCCCCAAGCAAACCAAGTCAGACACTAGGTAAGCTTACATATTTCAATCAACCAACATTGGGGACAAGTCATAAAGGCACAGAACACGTGAATCGCACTGGTTTTCAAACATCAATACATGCACAACCTCAATAACAACCTGGACAACCACCGCAAAGGACATTCGAGTGCAGCAAATCGAGCAAAGGAAGAGTCTCCCTTCTGTTCACTGGCCAACCTAGACTTGATTCAACCACTTACTCAAAACAGTCCACTCATGCATCCAACTCAAGACATCAGAATAGAGACCGAGCAATCTAGGTCCTCACCGGGGTACACGAGCATATAGAAAATGAAAATGAATCACTCACTCTCGACCAGTGGGGTCAGGACAATTTGATGCGAAAGATGCGCATGCTATTTCTCTCAATCCCTATCATCTCTTCACCATGATGGCAGCCTCTAAATGCTAGAGTTCACATATGGGATGTCACCACTAACTAATCAGGAGGTCTTAGACACAGGTTCAAATGACTGGCTAGGGTCTTGGACATGGGGAAAAGGCCTTTTAGGTGGTGGAAGCATTAATAGCAAAAGGTTCCACATTTCCCAAACACACAAACACAGTCAAACAAACCGGTATTTTCTTTCTGCTATCCTGCATTACTCACTATCTCAAGAGCACAAGAGCGAAGGAGGCATAAACATCAGCATTTCCAAGCCAGACTGCTAAGAAACACTACTTACTGGGCATTATTCAGATTTTTGGTAGTGGCTCTCTTTTGCTTCCAATTTTTTTCTTTGTTTTTCTTTCATTTTTCTTTTCATTTCTTAAGAGAGCCACCACTTCTGCATAAATTTCAAATACCTGCCCAACTTTAAAGCACTACCTCCAACACTCACATAGAATTTAGCAGAAACAGCAGAGAATAAATAAAAACCACTCTGTGGAACCTTCTAAAAGATCAACAAGGGTGATTTTTTCCATTATAGACCAAAAGAAAGGATAACACACGGCTCAAAGGGGCTGACTAGGGGATATGACTCATCAGGACAGTCAGTTTTGGGTCGTGGGCTAATCCTATGCCCCCATCATCTTAGCTAGTGACAACGTGAATGCTACACATCATGGAAGAGGGATCTATCGCACAAGAAAGAAACGAGCAGGCTCAAATCTCACATGGCTACCTATATGCTCTATCTCACATTCTGATACCCTGAACTAGATGCATAAACGACTGTCAAGAACAAGTAATCAGATCAAGTCAGATCAAGTCACAGTTGGCAAGCAAACAGTTGAAAAACCGAACCCCTACATCGTTCTACTGCACATTTCAGTCCTCATCATAGGTTGTCCTAGTCGCAAACAAGTTGTCATGCATTAATCCGAAAACCAATCAATTCATCCATCAAAACACAGTGCCAATATGATCAAACAGCAGTACTTGGAGCCCTCAAATCGTAAGATTCGGACAGTGGACTAGGCTCCAAGCACCATCTAAAATATTTCAACCGATACAAAACATCCCCCCACACTTAAGCACGACATTGCCCTCAATGGAGTAGAGGGAAAAAGAAGGGGAACGATGTTACCGGGTAAGAACACAGCTGGGAGACTGGAAGTGGACCAGTCAGCGAGAAACGAACGGGGGAGTGGGCAATGCTGCACAAATCGAACATCAGAAACACTAGCACACTGGTGTTAGGGATAAGTGTTAGCCCAGACGGCTACATCAAACCACAAATGAAAAACCAAAAACAAAACAACCGACACTAAGTTCCAAGCTCCGCACACATGGAGCAAACACTCAAAAGTCTAAAAAGAAAACAAAAACAAACTGAGACGGGCAACGAGTACAGCCTACTCGTCGCCAAGATCGGTGAAGTCGAGGTCCTCCATGAATGCATCATCGCCACCATCGCTGTCATGCGGAGGGGAGTCATCCCAAGGAGTCCTCCAGACAGGTGGATCTCCCGGAACCAGCTGAAGCACGTGCTGCTGAACCTCCTGCATGCGCCGGGAACGGCGCTTCTCCCGCTCGAGATGGGCAAGAGTCACGCCCTGCTGAGCCTGGATCGCATCCAGCCTCTGGCGGTACTCGACCTGATCGGCCGCGTACTGCTGCTGGAACTGCATCTGCTGGTCGAGGAGCAGCTGGTTCTGGATCCTCAGCTGCTCGAACTGCTGGGTGAAGTAGTCCTGGCCCTGGAAAGTGGAGCTGCTACCCCCAAAATGGAAGTCAGTCGGTGGGGGATCATCAGCAGCCTCCGCAGCAGCATCCGCAGCAGCATCCACAGCAGCATCCACATCGGTGTCCACCTCATCGTCAGCCTCCTCCACGGGCTCCGCGGGGATAGGAGGCTCCGGAAATCCCGCGACCCACTGAACACCGTTCCTCTCCCGCAACAAAAGCATCTTCCCGATCGTCGCAGCGCCAAAGATTTGGGTCTCCCCCTCCTTGGTGCACCCCTGCAGTGAGAGGCCGAAGAAGGTAGCCAGGCGGGTGATGAGAGGGCCGCAGTGGAGGCTCTTCAGCTCCTTGGCCGTCTTCGCGAATGTCCTGGCCACCACCGAACCCAGGTGGAGAGGGTGGTCGCGATCTCGGATCGAGTTGAGGAAGTAGAGGGGCCTCTTCGTGATGTGGCCGGAGCTGTCATATGTAGGAGTGTAAGACTTCCCCAGCAGGTGGTGCAGAAGTCGGTACTCGATCTGCAGGGTCGATGCCTTCGTCCTCCCAGACTTGAAACGCGTCTGGCCAGGCTGAGCTAGGCTGGTGTACAGCCTCTTGAAATCCACCTCCGGCTCATCAAGCTCGGTGATGTACTCCAGATCGTCGTCGAGGCCGAGGTCGAGAGCCTCAGCCAGCTCATGATAGCTCAAGGATCGGGGGACCCCACCCAGCCTGAATTGAACTGCTGTACGATCATGGTACTTGGTCATGGAGTTGTGCTTGAAAGTGGTGTAGAACTCCCACACCGGCTCGTTGTAGACCGTCTCGCAGATCTGGAACAGACGGCGCCATGCAGGGTTGGCGAGCACGGCGGAAACCTGGTCGTAGCAGTGCAATTGCCGAAACTCCCGTTTGGACAAGCAATGGTGGGCGCCAAACGGGGTTTCCACGACCTGCTTGAAGCGCGCTGCGGTGGGACCCTTCCTGAGATCCCGGATGAACGGGTGCTGGAAATTAGGTTGTGTCATTGCCCTGCAAAACAACAACCCAAAGTGGAACCAAAACAGCCAAAGAAAAGGTTAAGTCCACCCCCACACTTAAGAACAGGAAGTAGCCGAACCATGGGTTCATCCATAGTTCGGGGGTCAAAAACTCGATAAATCAAGCATAAACAGGGTGGGGGTGCACATTCACAATAAAGTAGGCAACTCAAGGTTCACATCCATAGCAAAAACACCCACAAACGACATCATTAAGGGCCCCAACCGGTGGCCACAACATGGCATAGAAAACAGGCATTTCATCGAACACCTTGTGTGCACTATTAAGTGAAGTATGAAATTGGCCAAATTCTTGCACACAAGGGCTCAATCAAACAAATGGGACTTTGCCCAACATAATTCAATCACATCCCATGCATTCCCCTCAATCAATTTCACATAAATCACATGATTCAATAAGGTTCTCTAGCATACACCCTACACACTCAATTCTCCAAAATTAACATAGTTAGGGACAAAATCAAACCTGGAGACTCAAGTAGAGGTGTAGGGGATGATGAGGGGAAGACAATGGAAGCGACGAAATGCCGAAAATCTGCCCGGAAATGCTCGTCGGAGCCTCGCCGGATTCTCGCCGGAAATCGCCTCCGGCGACAAAATTGTCGCCCAAACTCGCTCAAACTCGGGGGATAGGCCGCCTTGGGTGTGGAAAGAATGGGTTTTGTGTTGGTTTGGTGAAAAACGGACCCAAAGTGGCCGGAAAAATCAAAATAGGTAGGTTTGGCGCGGTTTTCCGGCGAGGGGGAGAGGATTCCGGCGAGAAAAAGTGGGTTTCTGACCCAAATGGCCGTGCACGGCCATTTATAGAGCCCGTGCTCGGCTGCACGGGCAGAGGCGCACGGCCGTGCACCTTGACATTTTGCCCGTGCAGGCCGACACGGCCTGGCCGAGTGAGTTGCACGGCCGTGCACATAGCACATTTGGCCGTGCAACTTGGGACGAGGGCGCGCACGACCTGGCCGAGGGAGTTGCACGGCCGTGCACATAGCACATTTGGCCGTGCAACTTGGGACGAGGGCGCGCACGGCCTGGCCGAGGGAGTTGCACGGCCGTGCACATAGCACATTTGGCCGTGCAACTTGCGACGAGAGCGCGCACGGCCAGGCCAGCCAAGGCGCACGGCCGTGCAAGCTGAATTTTTGGCCGTGCACCTTGCTGGGGTCCCGAAATCAACCTGTTTTCACTCAAACACGACACGGAACTCCAAATCAACGTCTCAAGACTCAAAAACACACAAAATCAAAGGAAAAAGAGTAAGAAAATGCAAACCTCGGTGAGGTTGCCTCCCCACAAGCGCTTCTTTACCGTCTTTTAGCTGGACGCCAGTGGAGGAACTAAGGGTCCTCGAGCTTGATCAGCAGCTCTGCGCGCTCGACAGCACCTCCCAAGTACAACTTTAGGAGGTGGCCATTCACCTTGAATGGCTCGGTTTGAGCATTGCTGATCTCCACCGCACCATGCGGGAAAACTTGGGTCACCGTGAAAGGACCCGACCACCTAGAACGGAGCTTGCCCGGAAAGAGTTTCAGGCGTGCATTAAAGAGCAGAACACGATCACCTACCTGAAACTCCTTCGGGCCCCTCAACCTAGCGTCGTGAAGACGCTTGGTGCGCTCTTTGTAGAGTAGGGTGTTCTCGTAGGCGTGGTACCGCCACTCCTCCAACTCCAGCAGCTGCAACTTACGTTCTGTACCTGCAACACTCAAATCCATGTTTAGCAGCTTAATGGCCCAAAAGGCCTTGTGCTCTAGCTCTACCGGCAAATGGCACGCCTTCCCATAGACAAGCCTATAGGGAGAAGTGCCAATCGGGTTCTTATAGGCAGTCCTATACGCCCAGAGAGCATCATCGAGCTTGGTGGACCAATCCTTGCGGGACTGATCCACCGTCTTTTCAATTATACGTTTGAGCTCCCGGTTCGTCAGCTCGGCCTGCCCATTTGACTGGGGATGATAGGCCACCGACACCTGATGCTTAACGCCATAGCGAGAGAGGAGTTTCGTGAATTGCCCCTGAAAATGGGTTCCTCTATCACTAATAATGGCGCGAGGTGTCCCGAACCGGGAGAACAGCTGCTTCAGAAATGAGCAGACCCGTCTTGCATCATTGGTGGGCATGGCTTGAGCTTCTGCCCACCTCGAGACGTAGTCCACTGCAACCAAAATATACAGATTGCCAAAAGATGGAGGGAATGGGCCCATGAAATCGATACCCCAAACATCAAAAATTTCACAAATAACAGATATATGTTGGGGCATCTCATCACGGGCAGAAATGTTACCTGACCTTTGGCAGCGGTCGCACTGGCGTGCGAAGGTGTCTGCATCCTTGAAGAGCGAGGGCCAATAGAAGCCCGACTGTAGCACCTTCCGCGCCGTGCGGTTTCCTCCATGATGACCGCAAGTGGGTCCTTCGTGACAGTGAGACAGGATATCTCCCATCTCATGCTCCATGACACAGCGCCGGATCACGCCATCTGCTCCGATTCTGAAGAGGTAAGGATCCTCCCAGAAGTAGTGCTTCAGATCGGAGAAGAACTTGCGCTTCGCATGAGTAGCCATCCCCTTGGGTAACTGCTTGCCCACCAGATAATTGGCAAAGTCAGAATACCAAGGGGTCACGCTGTCCACCAGGGTCATCGCCAGCAGTCGCTCGCCCGGGAAAGAGTCGTCGATCTCTTCCTCGAAGTTGTCCACCGGAGAGGCTTCCAACCGAGAAAGATGATCTGCAGCAACATTCTCGGCTCCCTTCTTGTCCCGGATCTCGATGTCGAACTCCTGCAGCAGCAAGATCCAGCGGATGAGCCTAGGCTTTGCATCAGCCTTGGTCATCAGATAACGAATCGCCGAGTGGTCAGTGTAGACCACCACATGAGAGAGCACCAGATAAGGTCGGAACTTGTCAAATGCATACACCACAGCGAGGAGCTCCTTCTCTGTGGTGGTGTAGTTCTCCTGTGCATCGTTCAAGGTCTTCGACGCGTAGTAGATGGGCTGGAAGTGTTTCTCGCGTCTCTGACCCAGAACTGCTCCGACTGCATAGTCACTCGCATCGCACATCAGCTCAAAAGGAAGAGACCAGTCAGGAGTCACCATGATAGGGGCATGGGTAAGCTTCTCCTTCAGAGTCTCAAATGCAGCTGTGCACTCTGGAGTGAACTGGAATGGCGCATCCTTCTCCAACAGCTTTGTCAACGGCAGGGCAATCTTCGAGAAGTCTTTGATGAAGCGCCGGTAAAAGCCTGCATGACCCAGAAAGCTGCGAATCCCCTTCACAGAAACGGGAGGAGGTAGCTGACTGATCGTCTCAATCTTCGCGCGATCTACCTCAATCCCCTTCTTGGAGATCTTGTGCCCAAGCACGATACCCTCACGAACCATGAAATGGCACTTCTCCCAGCTGAGTGCCAGATTCGTCTACTCGCACCTCTTCAGAACGAGTTCCAGGTTATGGAGACAGTGAGTGAAGGAGTCTCCATATACCGAGAAATCATCCATGAAGACTTCCATGATCTCTCCAACCAGTCGGTCAAAGATAGCCAGCATGCATCTCTGGAAGGTCGCCGGTGCGTTACATAGCCCAAATGGAATCCTCCGGTAAGCAAAAGTGCCGAAGGGGCAAGTGAATGTGGTCTTCTCCTGATCCTCCGGTGCAATAGGAATCTGGAAGTACCCAGACATGCCATCCAGGAAGCAATAGAACTCATGGCCCGCCAACCTCTCCAGCATCTGGTCAATGAAAGGTAGGGGAAAATGATCTTTCCTGGTGGCGTCGTTCAGGCGCCGGTAATCGATGCAGACTCTCCAGCCGGTCACGGTCCGCATCGGGATCAACTCCTTCTTCTCGTTCGGGACCACAGTCATCCCGCCTTTCTTCGGGACCACCTGAGTGGGACTGACCCACTTGCTATCAGATATAGCAAAGATGATCCCTGCATCCATGAGCTTCACGATCTCTGCCCGGACCACTGCCTCCAAGTTAGGAGACAATCTTCTCTGCGGCTGCCTGACTGGCTTAACCTCATCCTCCATCAAGATTCTGTGAGAGCAGAAGGATGGGCTAATGCCTCTGATGTCAGTGATCTTCCATGCCATGGCCCGGGCATACTTCTGCAACAGAGCCACCAGCCTGCTCTTCTGCTCGGGGGTCAGATCCGAGCTAATAATAACCGGGAGCTTATTCCCCTCCCGGAGAAATGCATACTCCAGATGAGATGGGAGGGGTTAAGCTCCAACTCTGGTGGCTCCTCCAATGATGTAGCGAGCCGGGGCGAGATGGGAATCGGCTTGAATGGCATCTCTCGCCCCTCGCTCGCAGCCTCGTCCAGCTCCGCCAGCTGCTCCGCCAGCTGCACATCCTGTGATGCCTGTTCCCCTAGCAAAAGACAACGCTCAAGGAAATCATCAGTACCCGCACTCGTGATGGCGAGTGCGGTCTCAAAATCAGCAACAACATCACAGTAATCAAGATCATCATGGAGCTGGGGGTGTTTCATATTATCAGAAACAGAGAAGGTGATTTGTTCACCCCCAGCTCTCAAAATCAGCTTTCCATCATTAACATCAATCAGTGCCTTGGCGGTGGCGAGAAAAGGTCTACCCAGTATCAATGGCACATCAACATCCTCATTTATGTCCAAAATCACAAAATCAACAGGATATGAAAATGGCCCTACTGCGACTATCAAGTCCTCTGCTATACCCCTAGGATGCACAATAGATCTATCAGCAAGCTGGATACTCATCCTAGTATTACTGGGTTCACCTAGGCCTAGCTTCTTAAACAATGAATATGGCATGACATTAATGCTAGCGCCTAAATCCGCCAAGGACTTCCCTACATGCAAACTACCAATCATGCAAGGGATAGTGAAACTCCCTGGGTCTTTTCGCTTCTCTGGTAGTTTGTTCTGCAGGATGGCAGAACACTCCTCGTTTAGCATCACCGTAGACAGCTCCCCAAGCTTCCTCTTGTTGGTGAGGAGATCCTTCATGAACTTGGCATACTTGGGCATCTTCGATAATGCCTCCACGAAGGGCATACTAATATTCACATGCTTCAGCATTGCCATGAATTTGGCAAACTCAGTCTCCAGTCGGTCTTTGTGCAACCGAGTAGGAAAGGGAAGCTGTGGTACATACTCCTTCACCACTGATTGCGGTGTAGGAGCAGGCACCTCAACCTCCTTCTCCATTTCTTCCTGATTAGCTTGAAGTGCTGAAGCAGGGGCCTCTCTCTCCTCTGCCCGAACAGGTGGATCGGCAGTCACCTTGCCACTCCTGGTCGTGATGGCACTCAAGTTTTCATCCTGGTTCTGCGGGTGAGGGATAGTCTGACCAGGCAAGGTACCTGGAGTCCTCCGAGCAACAGCCTTTGCAACACCACCAAGCTGGGTCTGTATATCTCGCAGCACAGCCTGTGTGTTTCTCTGACCAGCTTCTAGCTCCAAGAACTTGCCAGAAGCTTTCTCCATGAACTGCTCAATGTTAGTGAACTTACTCGCACTGGAGGAGGCCAGAGAACCTACCAGATCTCTCAGTTCCGCCATCGGGTCAACCTGTGCTGGGGCTGCCCCTGCCTGTGGAAATGGTCGTGCCTGCGACTGAGGTGGAACGGGCCCCTGTCTGGGCTGGTAGAGTGGTTGCTGCTGCTGCTGAAATTGCCCCTGTCTGGGCTGGTATGGAGGCCTCTGGAAACCGGGAGGTCCCTGAGGAGCTGGTGGTCTTGGATTCGGCCCAGCCCAAGAAAAGTTGGGATGCTGGCGCCACCCCTCATTATAGGTGTTGCTGTAGGGGTCAAAGCGCCTGGCATTCCCGATGAAATCCACCTGCTCCTGGGGAGTGGACGACTCCCTCATTGCCTGACAGTCCTCCACGGTGTGATGAGAGCTCTCACACCACTGGCAGTGCATCGCCTGCGGCTGTCCGGTACCTGCAATCAAACCAGAACGATCGATAGCTGAAACCAGCTTCGATACCACCTGCACCAAATCAGATGACTGGGTGCCCACAGCATGCACACCCCTTCCAGGTGCTCGTCTCGATCTCCTGGCAGTGCCCCAGTCATAACCATTCTCCGCCATCTCCTCAAAGAGTTGATTCAGCTGTGGCGGGGTTTTGGTCAGCATGTTCCCGCCACAAACCGAATCGATCAGCTGCTTGTCCTCCGGGAAGAGGGCGTGATAGAAAGTGCCCACCTTAAACGCATCATTGAAACCATGGTTGGGACACCTGAGAAAGAGGCTGGTGTACCTTTCCCAAGCATCCCTAATGGTCTCATCCTCATCCCGAGAAAAGTGTGTAATCTGCTTCTGGAGATCAGCGGTCTTGGATGGAGGATGGTAGCGGGTGAGAAACTTGTCCGCCAGATTGGCGAACGTGGTGATGGAGCCCGGAGGTCGAGTGTCTAGCCACTCCTTGGCCTGCCCCTCCAGAGTGAATGGGAAGTACCTCAGCTGGATGGCATCTGCTGGTACCCCATTGATCTTGATTCCATCGATGAGCTCGTGGAATCGCCTGAGATGTGATCGAGGGCACTCTCCCTCCTTACCACGGAACACTACTGAACCGCGCAGCATGGTGATCACGGAGGTGCTCACCTCAAAGTTGTTGGCTGGGACCTGACGGTGTTGAATAGGTGACCTCATGTCCGCAGCCCTAGCGGTCCAGTAGGATCCCATGGTCTGCTCCCCGGGGATCACATCGTTGTTCTGCGGATCACCCATCTCGCCTTCTTCTTCTTCTTCTCCTAACTGCAGTTGTGACAGCGCCTCCTCCGCAGCCAGTCGCGCCTTTAGAGCCCGCTTGAAGTTCCTACAAGTTCGTTCAAGCTCCTGGTCTAAAGGTAGTAGATCTCCCGACTGGCTACGGGTCATGCACTACCTGCACACAATCAGAAGAAACAACCCGTGAAGGCACACAGGTGGAAGAGATAAAATGCAGTAAATAAAAGCTAGAGTAACAAATTATCACGTTTCTCCAATAACCTAGAGGGTTCCCCGGCAACGGCGCCAAAAACTTGACAAGCTAAAACACAACACCTAACAATGGCCAAGTGTAACCACTGAAAGGGACTGCAGTAAAGGCAAGTTTAATTATCAACCCGGGGTCTAGATCTACTGCTTACTCCGTGATTCTCTATTATCTAGCAAACTAAGTCGAGTGATTGTTGTGAAAAGTAAAGGCAACAAGAAAGCAGTAAATGGTTCGGTTTTCAAAAGCAGTTAAGAGTCACTCGGGATTGAGTCCCCCTAGCCCCTTAGTTAGGTTCAATTGTAATTCCCTGGGTTGATTTACTGTTGATTAGACGCGGAAGATCCGACAGTAGCTTGGAATCTCTTAAGCTGACCAAGCCCTCTCAGTCTAACTACCCGGCAGACGACTAGTCTTCAGCGGGATAGAAAGTTGAGGCTATAAACACAGAACTCCACTACTGGCGTTAAGAACACCAGTACAAAGCAGTAAACTGGCTAACTCTCGTATAGCCAATCTCCTACTATCGAATGAAGAGGCTCTAACAACCTAATCAGATTCTATCTATCTCAGGTTGAAGCGGAAATTGAAACAAGCTGATCAGACTCAAATCAATTCATGAAACATGCGTCATTCAATTAAGATCACACAGTAATATCATTCCCAAGTCATTACAATCAAATCCCTAACATCAGGAACTAGGGTTCTTCATACCCAAGTGAGAGAAGGGTTCTACTCCATAGAGAGAGAAGAGAAAACAGAATCGGACTAGTCATACTCATAATGATGAGGATAATCTGCTCCGGGACGATGAGTTTCACTCGTATGACGATCTCCAAGCTCGATCCAATGAAATCCAGCTCCAAGATAGCTTCTAGGATGAGTTCTTCGCACTTTCTCTCTCTAGGGCTCTGTTTTTGCTCTGAAAACGCGATTCTCCCACTTCTGGCTCGGAATAGGCATTAAAACCGGTCTCCCCGAGTTGCACGGGCAAGTGCACGGCCGTGCACCACCCCATTCTGGTCGTGCAACATCAAAACGCACCGTTTCATTTATTAAGCTCAGCCTTCTTGCACGGCCAGGCGCACGGCCGTGCAAGCCTGGATTGTGCCCGTGCAAGCTCTCGTCGTGAGGCGCACGGCCAAATGGCACTAGTGCACGGCCGTGCAGCCTCCTGGTCTGGCCGTGCACTCCTCCCAAAAGCTCGCCCTTCGTCCAATCGACCCCAGACTCGCTCCTAAGCCTTCATTCACGTACTAGGACCTGAAATGACACAACCAAGCACAACCTAGCGTGAAATCCGCCTAAAACACGAGAAACAACACCTCAAACGGTGTAAGTATGAGGGTAAAAACATGTGTAAATAGCGGTCTATCAGGTAGCCATGTGAGATTTGAGCCTGCTCGTTTCTTTCTTGTGCGATAGATCCCTCTTCCATGATGTGTAGCATTCACGTTGTCACTAGCTAAGATGATGGGGGCATAGGATTAGCCCACGCTGATTGTCCTGATGTGTCATATCCCCTAGTCAGCCCCTTTGAGCCGTGTGTCATCCTTTCTTTTGGTCTATAATGAAAAAAATCACCCTTGTTGCATCTTTTAGAAGGTTCCACAGAGTGGTTTTTATATATTCTCTGCTGTTTCTGCTAAAGTCTATGTGAGTGTTGGAGGTAGTGCTTAAAAGTTGGGCAGGTGTTCGAAATTTATGCAGATGTGGTGGCTCTCTTAGGAAATGAAAAGAAAAAGTGAAAGTGAAACAAAGAAAAAAATTGAAAGCAAAAGAGAGCCACTACCAAAAATCTGAATAATGCCCAGTGAGTAGTGTTTCTTAGCAGAGTGGCTTGGAAATGCAGATGTTTATGCCTCCTTCGCTCTTGTGCTCGTAAGATATTGAGTAATGCAGAATAGCAGAAAGAAAATACCGGTTTGTTTGACTGTGATTGTGTGCTTGGAAAATGTGGAACCTTTTGCTATGAATACTTCCACCACCTAAAAGGCCTTTTACCCATGTCCAAGACCCTAGCCAGTCATTTGAACCTGTGTCTAAGACCTCCTGATTAGTTAGTGGTGACACCCCATATGTGAACTCTAGCATTTAGAGGCTGCCATCATGGTGAAGAGATGATAGGTATTGAGAGAAATAGCATGCGCATCTTTCGCATCAAATTGTCCTGACCCACTGGTCGAGAGTGAGTGATTCATTTTCATTTTCTATATGCTCTTGTACCCCGGTGAGGACCTAGATTGCTCGGTCTCTATTCTGATGTCTTGAGTTGGATGCATGAGTTGACTGTTTTGAGTAAGTGGTTGAATCAAGTCTAGGTTGGCCAGTGAACAGAAGGGAGACTCTTCCTTTACTCGATTTGCTGCACTCGAATGTCCTTTGTGGTGGTTGTCCAGGTTGTTATTGAGGTTGTGCATGTATTGATGTTTGAAAACCAGTGCGATTCACGTGTTCTGTGCCTTTATGACTTGTCCCCAATGTTGGTTGATTGAAATGTATAAGCTTACCTGGTGTCTGACTTGGTTTGCTTGGGGACAAGCAAACGGTTAAGTGTGGGGGAGTTTGATAGACCGTCATTTACACATGTTTTACCCCCGTTCTTACACCGTTTGAGGTGTTGATTCTCGTGTTTTAGGCCGATTTCACGCTAGGTTGTGCTTGTTTGTGATATTTCAGGTCCTAGTACGTGAATGAAGGCTTAGGAGCGAGTCTGGGGTCGATTGGACGAAGATCGGACGAGTGGCGAGGTTTTTGGGGAGCTGCACGGGCAGACCAGGGAGGCTGCACGGCCGTGCACGTAAGCAAGTTGGCCGTGCGCCTTATGCCGAGGCCACGCACGGGCAGACCCTGAAGATCGCACTGTCGTGCACCCTGGCCGTGCGAGATGGCTGAAGTTCGACTTAATGGTACGCCGCGTTTTGAGTTGCACGGCCAGAATAATGATATGCACGGCCGTGCACCCTGGCCGTGCGAGTCGGGAAAGCCTGGTTTTAGAGCCTATTCCGAGCCAAAAGTGGGAGAATCGTGTTTTCAGAGCAAAAACAGAGCCCTAGAGAGAGAAAGTACGAAGAACACACCCTAGAAGCTGTCTTAGAGCTGGATTTCATCGAATCGAGCTTGGAGATCGTCATAAGAGTGGAAATCATCGTCCCGGAGCAGATTATCCTCATCGTTATGAGTATGACTAATCCGATTCTTGTTTTCTCTTCTCTCTCTATGGAGTAGAACCCTTCTCTCACTTGGGTATGAAGAACCCTAGTTCCTTGTGTTAGGGATTTGATTGTAATGACTTGGGATGATATTACTGTTTGATTTTAATCGAATGACGCATGTTTAATGAATTGATTTGAGTCTGATCAGCTTTTCTCAATTTCTGCTGCAACCTGAGGTAGATAGAATCTGATTAGGTTGTTAGAGCCTCGTCATTCGATAGTAGGAGACTGGCTATACGAGAGTTAG
This sequence comes from Linum tenue, assembly GCA_946122785.1. Taxonomy (NCBI): domain Eukaryota; kingdom Viridiplantae; phylum Streptophyta; class Magnoliopsida; order Malpighiales; family Linaceae; genus Linum; species Linum tenue. Next base: position 39,418,638 of record CAMGYJ010000011.1, on the reverse strand, counting down.
CCAGTTTACTGCTTTGTACTGGTGTTCTTGGCGCCAGTAGTGGAGTTCTGTGTTCATAGCCTCAGCTTTCTATCCCGGTGAAGACTAGTCGTCTGCCGGGTAGTTAGACTGAGAGGGCTTGGTCAGCTTAAGAGATTCCAAGCTACTGTCGGATCTTCCGCAGTCTAATCAACAGTAAATCAACCCAGGGAATTTCAATTGAACCTAACTAAGGGGCTAGGGGGACTCAATCCCGAGTGACTCTTGCCTGCTTTAGAAACCCGAACAAATTACTGCTTTCTTGTTGCTTTTACTTTTCACAACAATCACTCGAACTAGTTTGCTAGATAATAGAGAATCACGGAGTAAGCAGTAGATCTAGACCCCGGGTTGATAATTAAACTTGCCTGTTACTGCATTCCCGGACTGCGATTACACTTGGTCGCAGTTTGGTGTTGTGTTTTTGCGTGTCACAAAGTTAGAATACCAAGGGGCCACGCTGTCCACCAGGGTCATCGCCAGCAATCGCTCACCCGCGAAAGAGTCGTCGATCTCTTCCTCGAAGTTGTCCACCAGAGGGGCTTCCTACCGTGAAAGATGATCTGCAGCAACATTCTCGGCTCCCTTCTTATCCCGGATCTCGATATCAAACTCCTGCAGCAGCAGGATCCAGCGGATGAGCCTAGGCTTTGCATCAGCCTTGCTCATCAGGTAGCGAATCGCCGAGTGGTCAGTGTAGACCACCACATGGGAGAGCACCAGATAGGGTCTGAACTTGTCAAATGAATACACCACAGCGAGGAGCTCCTTCTCTGTAGTGGTGTAGTTCTCATGTGCATCGTTCAAGGTCTTCGACGCGTAGTAGATGGGCTGGAAGTGCTTCTCGCGTCTCTGACCCAGAACTGCTCCGACTGCATAGTCACTCGCATCGCACATCAGCTCAAAAGGAAGAGACCAGTCAGGAGTCACCATGATAGGTGCATGGGTAAGCTTCTCCTTCAGAGTCTCAAATGCAGCTGTGCACTCGGGAGTGAACTGGAAGGGCGCATCCTTCTCCAGCTGCTTGGTCAACGGCAGGGCAATCTTCGAGAAATCTTTGATGAAGCGCCGGTAAAAGCCTGCATGACCCAGAAAGCTGTGAATCCCCTTCACAGAAACGGGAGGAGGTAGCTGACTGATTGTCTCAATCTTCGCGCGATCTACCTCAATCCACTGCTTGGAGATCTTGTGCCCGAGCACAATACCTTCACAAACCATAAAATGGCACTTCTCCCAGCTGAGTGCTAGATTAGTCTCCTCGCACCTCTTCAGGACGAGTTCCAGGTTATGGAGACAGTGAGTGAAAGAGTCTCCATATACCGAGAAATCATCCATGAAGACTTCCATGATCTCTCCAACCAGTCGGTCGAAGATCGCCAACATGCATCTCTGGAAGGTCGCCGGTGCATTACACAACCCAAATGGAATCCTCCGGTAAGCAAAAGTGCCGAAGGGGCAAGTGAATGTGGTCTTCACCTGATCCTCCGGTGCAATAGGAATCTGGAAGTAGCCAGACATGCCATCCAGGAAGCAATAGAACTCATGGCCAGCCAACCTCTCCAGCATCTGATCAATGAAATGTAGGGGGAAATTATCTTTCCTGGTGGCGTCGTTGACACGCCAAAACACAACACCAAACTGCGACCAAGTGTAATCGCAGTCCGGGAATGCAGTAACAGGCAAGTTTAATTATCAACCCGGGGTCTAGATCTACTGCTTACTCCGTGATTCTCTATTATCTAGCAAACTAATTCGAGTGATTGTTGTTTAAAAGCAAAAGCAGTAAGAAAGCAGTAAACTGTTCGGTTTTCTAAAGCAGGCAAGAGTCACTCGGGATTGAGTCCCCCCTAGCCCCTTAGTTAGCTCAATTGCAATTCCCTGGGTTGATTACTGTTGATTAGACTGCGGAAGATCCGACAGTAGCTTGGAATCTCTTAAGCTAAGAAACACTACTTAATGGGCATTATTCAGATTTTTTGTAGTGGCTCTCTTTTGCTTTCAATTTTTCTTTGTTTTTCTTTCATTTTTCTTTTCATTTCTTAAGAGAGCCACCACTTCTGCACATATTTCAAACATCTGCCCAACTTTTACGCACTACCTCCAACACTCACATAAACTTTAGCAGAAACAACAGAGAATATGTAACAACCACTCTGTGGAACCTTCTAAAAGATGCAACAAGGGTGATTTTTTCGTTATAGACCAAAAGAAAGGATAACACACGGCTCAAAGGGGCTGACTAGGGGATATGACACATCAGGACAGTCAGTTTTGGGCGTGGGCTAATCCTATGCCCCCATCATCTTAGCTAATGACAACGTGAATGCTACACATCATGGAAGAGGGATCTATCGCACAAGAAAGAAACGAGCAGGCTCAAATCTCACATGGCTACCTATATGCTTTATCTCACATTCTGATACCCTGAACTAGATGCATAAACGACTGTCAAGAACAAGTAATCAATCCAAGTCACGGTTGGCGAGCAAACAGTTGAAAAACTGAACCCCTACACACTTCTACTGCACGTCTCAGTCCTCATCATAGGTTGTCCTAGTCACAATCAAGCTGTCATGCATTAATCCGAAAACCAATCAATTCATCCATCAAAACATAGTGCCAATATGATCAAACAGCAGTGCTTGGAGCCCTCAAATCGAAAGATTCGGACAGCGGACTAGGCTCCAAGCACCCAAATATATATTCCAATCGACACAAAGCACCCCCCCACACTTAAGCACGACATTGCCCTCAATGGAGTAGAGGGAAAGAGAAGGGGAACGATGTTACCGGATTGAAACACTGCTGGGGGACTGGAAGTGGACCAGTCAGCGAGAAACAAACGGGAGAATGGACAGTTCTGCACGAATCGAACACCAAAAACACACTAGCACACTGTGCGTTAGGGATAAGTGTTAGCCCAGACGGCTACATCATAAACAAACCACAAAAGAAAAAGAAAAACAAAAACAAACGACACTAAGTTCAAGCTCCTCACACATGGAGCAAACACACAAAAGTCTAAAACGAAAATAAAAACACACTGAGATGGGCGACAAGTACAGCCTACTCGTCGCCAAGATCATCCAAGTCGATGTCGATGTCGGCCATGAAGGCGTCATCACCAGCAGCGCCAGCAGCACCATCATCACCGTCGGCTGGGGCATGTGGAAGTGGGGAGTCATCCCAGGGAGTCCTCTAGACGGGCTGCTCGCCCTGGAGCAGCTGGAGCAGGTGCTGCTGGACCTCCTGCATGCGCCGTGAACGGCGCTTCTCCCGCTCGATGTGGGCGAGAGTCACCCCCTGCTGTGTCTGGAGTATGTCCAGGCGCTCATCATAAGCCGCCATCCTGTTCCGGTACTCAGCCTGGTGTTCCGCGTACTACTGATGGAACTCCATCTGCTGGTTGAGGATCTGCTGGTTCTGGATCCGCAGCTGCTCGAACTGATAGGAGAAGTAATCCTGGCCCGGGAAAGCGGAGCTGCTACTCCCGTAATGGAAGTCAGTCTGTGGTGGGTCAGCAGCAGCGTCCACATCCTCTGGCTCCACATCATCAGTAGCCTCCTCCTCCTGGCCCTCTGGCTGGTCCTCTGGCTCGGGCTCCGCGGGGATCTGAGGTTCGGGAAACCCATCGATCCAGAAAACACCGTGCCTCTCTCGCAGCAGCTGCATCTTACCGATCGTCTTCCTGCCAAAGATGAGGGTGTCACCCTGCTGGGTGCACCGCTACAGTGAAAGCCCGAAGTAGGTGGCCAGGCGGGTGATGAGGGGGGCGCAGTGGAGGCTCTTCAGTTCTGTAGCAGTCTTCTCGAAGGTCCCGGCCACCACCGAACCCAGGTGGAGAGGATGGTTGTGCTGGCGGATCGAATGGATGAAGTACATGGCCCTCTTCGAGATGGCGCTGGCACTGTCTGCCTCGGGGGTGTAAGACTTCGCCAGCAGGTGGTGGAGAAGGCGGTTGTCGAGCAGCAGGGTAGATGCCTTCGTCCTCCCGGCCCGGAAGGGACGCGTCTGGCCTGGCCGAGCCAGGCGGGTGTACAGCCTCCCGAAGTCCACCTCCGGCGAATCGTTGACCTCGATGATGTAGTTCCTACGGTCTTCTACGTCGAGGTCGAGAGCCTCGGCCAGCTCGTGGTAGCTCATGGACCGGGGGGCACCGCCTAGCCTGAATTGGACGGCTGTACCGTCCTTCCAATCGGTCGTGGAATTGTGCCTGAAGGTCGTGTAGAACTCCAGCACGGGCTCGTAGTAGACCTTCTCGCAGATGACGAGCAGACGACGCCATGTGGGGTTGGCGACGGCGGAGAGTTGCTCGTAGCAGTTCAATCGCCGAAATTCTCGTTTGGACCAGCAAAGGTGTTGCCCAAACGGGGTGGCCAGGACCTCCTTGACGCGATCCTCGGTGGGGCCCCTCCTTAGATCCCGGATGAACGGGTGCTTGAGGTCAGGTTTCGACATTGTCCTGCAAAAGAGTAACCCAAAGTGGAACCAAAAGAGCCAAAGAAAATGTCAATCACACCCCCACACTTAAGAACAGAAAAACAGCCGAACCATAGTTTCATCCATAGTTCGGGGGTCACAAACTCGATAAATCAAGAAATATCTGAGTGGGGGTGCATATTCACAAGAAAATAGGCAGCTTAAGGTTCACATCCATAGCAAATACACCCTCAAACTACATCATTAAGGGCCCCAACCGGTGGCCACAACATGGCATGAAAGACAGGCATTTCATCGAACACCTTGTGTGCACTATTAAGCTAAGCATGAAATTGGCACAATTCTTGCACACAAGGGCTCAAACAAGCAAGGGGGACTTTGCCCAACACAATTCAAACACATTCCATGCATTCCCCTCAATCAATTGCACAAAAATCACAAGATTCAATAAGGTTCTCTAACATGCACCCTACACACTCAATTCTCCACAATTAACATAGCTAAGGGCAAAATCAAACCTGGAGACTCAAGTAGAGGTGTAGGGGATGATGAGGGGAAGGCGATGGAAGCGACGAAACGCCGAAAAAGTGGCCGGAAGTGCTCGTCGGAGCCTCACCGGAAATCGCCTCCGGCGACAAAAATGTCGTCCAAATTCGCTCAAAATGGAGGGATAGGCCGCTTTGGGTGTAGAAAGGGTGGGTTTGTTGTTGATTTGGTGAAAAAATTACCCAAAGTGGTCGAAAAAATCGAAAAGGGGGGTTTTTGTCGCGGTTTTCCGGCGAGGACAGAGGATTCCGGCGAGTTTTTTGAAATTTCTAACCTGCTCGGCCGTGCTGGCCGAATTTATAGGTCGTGCCTCGTCCGCACGAGTAGGCCCGCACGGCCGTGCAAGGGGCACTTTTGCCCGTGTTGGCCGACACGGCCTGGCCGAGGGATTCCACACGGCCGTGCAATGTGCACATTTGGCCTTGCGGATTTTGCCGAGAGCTCGCACGGCCAGGGGATCAATTCCACACGGCCGTGCGAGTATATTTTTGCCCATGTCGGCCACACGGCCAGGCCAGGCCAAGCCACACGGCCGTGCAAATTTGCACTTTTGGCCGTGTGATTTTTGCCGAGAGCTTGCACGGCCAGATGAAAAATTCCACACGGCCGTGCAAGTTTGTGACCTGGCCGTGCGCAGTGCTGGAGCCCCGAATTCAACCTGTTTTCACTCAAAAACGACACTTGACTCTGGATCAACATCTCAAGACTCAAAAACACAAAAAATCAAAGGAAAAAAGAGAGTAAGAAAATGCATACCTCGGTGGGGTTGCCTCCCCACAAGCGCTTCTTTACCGTCTTTTAGCTGGATGCCAGTAGAGGAACTAAGGGTCCTCGAGCTTGATCAGCAGCTCTGCGCGCTCGACAGCACCTCCCAAGTACAACTTTAGGAGGTGGCCATTCACCTTGAATGGCTCGGTTTGAGCATTGCTGATCTCCACCGCACCATGCGGGAAAACTTGGGTGACCGTGAAGGGACCCGACCACCTCGAACGGAGCTTGCCTGGAAAGAGTTTCAGGCGTGCATTGAAGAGCAGAACACGATCACCTACCTGAAACTCCTTCGGGCCCCTCAACCTAGCGTCGTGGAGACGCTTGGTGCGCTCTTTGTAGAGCAGGGTGTTCTCGTAGGCGTGGTAACGCCACTCCTCCAACTCCAGCAGCTGCAACTTACGTTCTGTACCTGCAACACTCAAATCCATGTTTAGCAGCTTAATGGCCCAGAAGGCCTTGTGCTCTAGCTCTACCGGCAAATGGCACGCCTTCCCATAGACAAGCCTATAGGGAGAAGTGCCAATCGGGTTTTTATAGGCAGTCCTATACGCCCAGAGAGCATCATCGACTTGGTGGACCAATCCTTGCGGGACTGATCCACCGTCTTTTCAATTATCCGTTTTAATTCCCGGTTCGTCAGCTCGGCCTGCCCATTTGACTGGGGATGGTAGGCCACCGACAACTGATGCTTAACGCCATAGCGAGAGAGGAGTTTAGTGAATTGCCCTTGAAAATGGGTTCCTCTATCACTAATAATGGCTCGAGGTGTCCCGAACCGGGAGAACAGCTGCTTCAGAAAGGAGCAGACCTGTCTTGCATCATTGGTGGGCATGGCTTGAGCTTCTGCCCACCTCGAGACGTAGTCCACTGCAACCAATATGTACAGATTGCCAAAAGATGGAGGGAATGGGCCCATGAAATCGATACCCCAAACATCAAAAATTTCACAAATAACAGAGATATGTTGGGGCATCTCATCCCGGGCAGAAATGTTACCTGAACTTTGGCAGCGGTCGCACTGTCGTGCGAAGGTGTCTGCATCCTTGAAGAGCGAGGGCCAATAGAAGCCCGACTGTAGCACCTTCCGCGCCGTGCGGTTTCCTCCATGATGACCTCCAGTAGGTCCCTCGTGACATTGAGACAGGATGGCTCCCATCTCATGCTCCATGACACAGCGCCGGATCACGCCATCTGCTCCGATTCTGAAGAGGTAAGGATCCTCCCAGAAGTAGTGCTTCAGATCGGAGAAGAACTTGCGCTTCGCATGAGTAGCCATCCCCTTGGGTAACTGCTTGCCCACCAGATAATTGGCAAAGTGATAGACCGTCATTTACACATGTTTTTACCCCCGTTCTTACACCGTTTGAGGTGTTGATTCTCGTGTTTTAGGCCGATTTCACGCTAGGTTGTGCTTGTTTGTGATATTTCAGGTCCTAGTACGTGAATGAAGGCTTAGGAGCGAGTCTGGGGTCGATTGGACGAAGATCGGACGAGTGGCGAGGTTTTTGGTAAGCTGCACGGGCAGACCAGGGAGGCTGCACGGCCGTGCACGTGAGCAAGTTGGCCGTGCGCCTTATGCCGAGGCCACGCACGGGCAGACCCTGAAGATCGCACGGCCGTGCACCCTGGCCGTGCGAGATGGCTGAAGTTCGACTTAATGGTACGCCGCGTTTTGAGTTGCACGGCCAGAATGGTGATATGCACGGCCGTGCGAGTCGGGAAAGCCTGGTTTTAGAGCCTATTCCGAGCCAAAAGTGGGAGAATCGTGTTTTCAGAGCAAAAACAGAACCCTAGAGAGAAAAAGTACGAAGAACACACCCTAGAAGCTGTCTTAGAGCTGGATTTCATCGAATCGAGCTTGGAGATCATCATAGGAGTGGAAATCATCGTCCCGGAGCCGATTATCCTCATCGATATGAGTATGACTAATCCAATTCTTGTTTTCTCTTCTCTCTCTATGGAGTAGAACCCTTCTCTCACTTGGGTATGAAGAACCCTAGTTCCTTGTGTTAGGGATTTGATTGTAATGACTTGGGATGATATTACTGTTTGATTTTAATCGAATGACGCATGTTTCATTAATTGATTTGAGTCTGATCAGCTTTTCTCAATTTCTGCTGCAACCTGAGATAGATAGAATCTGATTAGGTTGTTAGAGCCTCTTCATTCGATAGTAGGAGACTGGCTATACGAGAGTTAGCCAGTTTACTGCTTTGTACTGGTGTTCTTGGCGCTAGTATTGGAGTTCTGTGTTCATAGCCTCAGCTTTCTATCCCGGTGAAGACTAGTCGTCTGCCGGGTAGTTAGACTGAGAGGGCTTGGTCAGCTTAAGAGATTCCAAGCTACTGTCGGATCTTCCGCAGTCTAATCAACAGTAAATCAACCCAGGGAATTGCAATTGAACCTAACTAAGGGGCTAGGGGGACTCAATCCCGAGTGACTCTTGCCTGCTTTAGAAACCCGAACAAATTACTGCTTTCTTGTTGTTTTTACTTTTCACAACAATCACTCGAACTAGTTTGCTAGATAATAGAGAATCATGGAGTAAGCAGTAGATCTAGACCCCGGGTTGATAATTAAACTTGCCTGTTACTGCATTCCGAGACTGCGATTACACTTGGTCGCAGTTTGGTGTTGTGTTTTGGCGTGTCAAGTTTTTGGCGCCGTTGCCGGGGAAAAACCCACCCTTTTTCGATTTTTTCGGCCACTTTGGGTAATTTTTTCACCAAACCACCAACAAACCCACTCTTTCTACACCCAAAGCGGCCTATCCCTCGAGTTTGAGCGAGTTTGGGGGACGTTTTTGTCGCCGGAGGCGATTTCCGGCGAGGCTCCGACGAGCATTTCCGGCCAGTTTTTTTGGCGTTTCGTCGATTCCATTGTCTTCCCCTCATCATCCCCTACACCTCTACTTGAGTCTCCAGGTTTGATTTTGCCCCTAACTATGTTAATTTTGGAGAATTGAGTGTGTAGGGTATATGTTAGAGAACCTTATTGAATCATGCGATTTGTGTGAAATTGATTGAGGGGAATGCATGGGATGTGATTGAATTATGTTGGGCAAAGTCCCCTTTGCTTGTTTGAGCCCTTGTGTGCAAGAATTTGGCCAATTTCATGCTTAACTTAATAGTGCACACAAGGTGTTCGATGAAATGCCTGTTTTCCATGCCATGTTGTGGCCACCGGTTGGGGCCCTTAATGATGTAGTTTGAGGGTGTATTTGCTATGGATGTGAACCTTGAGTTGCCTATTTTCTTGTGAATGTGCACCCCCACCCAGATTATGCTTGATTTATCGAGTTTTGACCCCCGAACTATGGATGAAACCATGGTTAGGCTGCTTTCTGTTCTTAAGTGTGGGGGTGGGCTTGACCTTTTCTTTGGCTCTTTTGGTTCCACGTTGGGTTGTTGTTTTGCAGGGCAATGGCGAAACCTAATCTCCAGCACCCGTTCATCCGGGATCTCAGGAGGGGCCCCACCGCAGAGCGCTTCAAGGCGGTCGCGGAAACCCCGTTTGGCGCCCACCATTGCTGGTCCAAACGGGAGTTTCGGCGACTACACTGCTACGAGCAGCTTTCCGCCGCGGTCGCCAACACCGCATGGCGCCGTCTGCTCCAGATCTGCGAGAAGGTCCACTACGAGCCGGTGTGGGAGTTCTACACGACCTTCAAGCACAACTCCACGACCAGTTGCCAGGACGGTACAGCCGTCCAATTCAGGCTGGGCGGGGTCCCCCGGTCCTTGAGCTACCACGAGCTGGCCGAGGCTCTCGACCTCGACCTCGACGACAGTGAGGACTACGTCACCGAGGTGAATGAGCCACCGGAGGTGGACTTCGGGAGGCTGTACACCAGCCTGGCTCGGCCAGGCCAGACGCTTCCCTTCCGGTCCGGGAGGACGAAGGCATCTACCCTGCAGATCGACAACCGACTTCTCCACCACCTGCTGGCGAAGTCTTACACTCCTGCAGCTGAAAGCGCCGGCGCCATCACGAAGAGGACCCTGTACTTCCTCCATTCGATCCGCCAGCGCAACCATCCTCTCCACCTGGGTTCGGTGGTGGCCAAGACCTTCGAGAAGACGGCTACAGAGCTGAAGAGCCTCCACTGCGGCCCCCTCATCACCCGCCTGGCTCACCTTCTTTGGCCTTTCACTGCAGGGGTGCACCGAGGAGGGGGACACCCTCATCTTTGGCAGCAAGACGATCGGGAAGATGCTGCTGTTGCGAGAGAGGAACGGTGTTCAGTGGGTCGATGGATTCCCGGAGCCTCCGATCCCCGCGGAGCCCGTACCAGAGGAGGAGGCTGCCGATGAGGTGGATCCCGAGGAGGTGGATGCTGCTGCTGATGCTGCTGATGATCCCCCACAGACTGACTTCCATTTCGGGGGTAGCATCTCCGCTTTCCAGGGCCAGGATTACTTCGCCCAGCAGTTCGAGCAGCTGAGGATCCAGAACCAGATGATCCTCGACCAGCAGATGCAGTTCCATCAGCAGTACGCGGCAGATCAGGTCGAGTACCGGAACAGGATGGATGCTTATGACGTGCGGCTGAACACGATCTAGACTCAGCAGGACGTGACTCTCGCCCACATCGAGCGGGAGAAGCGCCGTTCACGGCGCATGCAGGAGGTTCAGCAGCACTTGCTTCAGCTGATTCCGGGCGATCCACCTGTCTGGAGGACTCTCTGGGATGACTCCCCTCCACATGACGGTGCTGCTGGCGCTGCTGATGATGATGCGTTCATGAACGACATCGACCTGGACGATCTTGGCGACGAGTAGGCTGTACTCGTTGCCCGTCTCAGTGTGTTTGTTTTTTTTTTCTTTTTAGACTTTTGTGTGTTTGCTCCATGTGTGCGGAGCTTGAACTTAGTGTCGTTTGTGTTTGTTTTTGGTTTTTCCTTTGTGGTTTGATGTAGCCGTCTGGGCTAACACTTATCCCTAACGCACAGTGTGCTAGTGTGTTTCTGATGTTCGATTTGTGCAGCATTGTCCACTCCCCCGTTCGTTTCTCGCTGACTGGTCCACTTCCAGTCCCCCAGCAGTAATCTTACCCGGTAACATCGTTCCCCTTATCTTTCCCTCTACTCCATTGAGGGCAATGTCGTGCTTAAATGTGGGGGGATGCTTTGTATCGGTTGGAATATTTATGATGGTGCTTGGAGCCTAGTCCGCTGTCCGAATCTTACGATTTGAGGGCTCCAAGTACTGCTGTTTGATCATATTGGCACTGTGTTTTGATGGATGAATTGATTGGTTTTCGGATTAATGCATGACAACTTGTTTGCGACTAGGACAACCTATGATGAGGACTGAGACATGCAGTAGAACGATTTAGGGGTTCAGTTTTTCAACTGTTTGCTTGCCAACTGTGACTTGATCTGACTTAATCTGATTACTTGTCCTTGACAGTCGTTTATGCATCTAGTTCAGGGTATCAGAATGTGAGATAGAGCATATAGGTAGTGACAAGCTAAAACACAACACCTAACAATGGCCAAGTGTAACCACTGAAAGGGACTGCAGTAAAGGCAAGTTTAATTATCAACCCGGGGTCTAGATCTACTGCTTACTCCGTGATTCTCTATTATCTAGCAAACTAAGTCGAGTGATTGTTGTGAAAAGTAAAGGCAACAAGAAAGCAGTAAATGGTTCGGTTTTCAAAAGCAGTTAAGAGTCACTCGGGATTGAGTCCCCCTAGCCCCTTAGTTAGGTTCAATTGTAATTCCCTGGGTTGATTTACTGTTGATTAGACTGCGGAAGATCCGACAGTAGCTTGGAATCTCTTAAGCTGACCAAGCCCTCTCAGTCTAACTACCCGGCAGACGACTAGTCTTCACCGGGATAGAAAGCTGAGGCTATAAACACAGAACTCCACTACTGGCGTTAAGAACACCAGTACAAAGCAGTAAACTGGCTAACTCTCGTATAGCCAATCTCCTACTATCGAATGAAGAGGCTCTAACAACCTAATCAGATTCTATCTATCTCAGGTTGAAGCGGAAATTGAAACAAGCTGATCAGACTCAAATCAATTCATGAAACATGCGTCATTCGATTAAAATCACACAGTAATATCATTCCCAAGTCATTACAATCAAATCCCTAACATCGGGAACTAGGGTTCTTCATACCCAAGTGAGAGAAGGGTTCTACTCCATAGAGAGAGAAGAGAAAACAAGAATCGGACTAGTCATACTCATAATGATGAGGATAATCTGCTCCGGGACGATGAGTTTCACTCCTATGACGATCTCCAAGCTCGATCCAATGAAATCCAGCTCCAAGATAGCTTCTAGGATGAGTTCTTCGCACTTTCTCTCTCTAGGGCTCTGTTTTTGCTCTGAAAACGCGATTCTCCCACTTCTGGCTCGGAATAGGCATTAAAACCGGTCTCCCCGAGTTGCACGGGCAAGTGCACGGCCGTGCACCACCCCATTCTGGCCGTGCAACATCAAAACGCACCGTTTCATTTATTAAGCTCAGCCTTCTTGCACGGCCAGGCGCACGGCCGTGCAAGCCTGGATTGTGCCCGTGCAAGCTCTCGTCGTGAGGCGCACGGCCAAATGGCACTAGTGCACGGCCGTGCAGCCTCCTGGTCTGGCCGTGCACTCCTCCCAAAAGCTCGCCCTTCGTCCGTTCTTCGTCCAATCGACCCCAGACTCGCTCCTAAGCCTTCATTCACGTACTAGGACCTGAAATGACACAACCAAGCACAACCTAGCGTGAAATCGGCCTAAAACACGAGAAACAACACCTCAAACGGTGTAAGTATGAGGGTAAAAACATGTGTAAATAGCGGTCTATCAAACTCCCCCACACTTAACCGTTTGCTTGTCCCCAAGCAAACCAAGTCAGACACTAGGTAAGCTTACATATTTCAATCAACCAACATTGGGGACAAGTCATAAAGGCACAGAACACGTGAATCGCACTGGTTTTCAAACATCAATACATGCACAACCTCAATAACAACCTGGACAACCACCGCAAAGGACATTCGAGTGCAGCAAATCGAGCAAAGGAAGAGTCTCCCTTCTGTTCACTGGCCAACCTAGACTTGATTCAACCACTTACTCAAAACAGTCCACTCATGCATCCAACTCAAGACATCAGAATAGAGACCGAGCAATCTAGGTCCTCACCGGGGTACACGAGCATATAGAAAATGAAAATGAATCACTCACTCTCGACCAGTGGGGTCAGGACAATTTGATGCGAAAGATGCGCATGCTATTTCTCTCAATCCCTATCATCTCTTCACCATGATGGCAGCCTCTAAATGCTAGAGTTCACATATGGGATGTCACCACTAACTAATCAGGAGGTCTTAGACACAGGTTCAAATGACTGGCTAGGGTCTTGGACATGGGGAAAAGGCCTTTTAGGTGGTGGAAGCATTAATAGCAAAAGGTTCCACATTTCCCAAACACACAAACACAGTCAAACAAACCGGTATTTTCTTTCTGCTATCCTGCATTACTCACTATCTCAAGAGCACAAGAGCGAAGGAGGCATAAACATCAGCATTTCCAAGCCAGACTGCTAAGAAACACTACTTACTGGGCATTATTCAGATTTTTGGTAGTGGCTCTCTTTTGCTTCCAATTTTTTTCTTTGTTTTTCTTTCATTTTTCTTTTCATTTCTTAAGAGAGCCACCACTTCTGCATAAATTTCAAATACCTGCCCAACTTTAAAGCACTACCTCCAACACTCACATAGAATTTAGCAGAAACAGCAGAGAATAAATAAAAACCACTCTGTGGAACCTTCTAAAAGATCAACAAGGGTGATTTTTTCCATTATAGACCAAAAGAAAGGATAACACACGGCTCAAAGGGGCTGACTAGGGGATATGACTCATCAGGACAGTCAGTTTTGGGTCGTGGGCTAATCCTATGCCCCCATCATCTTAGCTAGTGACAACGTGAATGCTACACATCATGGAAGAGGGATCTATCGCACAAGAAAGAAACGAGCAGGCTCAAATCTCACATGGCTACCTATATGCTCTATCTCACATTCTGATACCCTGAACTAGATGCATAAACGACTGTCAAGAACAAGTAATCAGATCAAGTCAGATCAAGTCACAGTTGGCAAGCAAACAGTTGAAAAACCGAACCCCTACATCGTTCTACTGCACATTTCAGTCCTCATCATAGGTTGTCCTAGTCGCAAACAAGTTGTCATGCATTAATCCGAAAACCAATCAATTCATCCATCAAAACACAGTGCCAATATGATCAAACAGCAGTACTTGGAGCCCTCAAATCGTAAGATTCGGACAGTGGACTAGGCTCCAAGCACCATCTAAAATATTTCAACCGATACAAAACATCCCCCCACACTTAAGCACGACATTGCCCTCAATGGAGTAGAGGGAAAAAGAAGGGGAACGATGTTACCGGGTAAGAACACAGCTGGGAGACTGGAAGTGGACCAGTCAGCGAGAAACGAACGGGGGAGTGGGCAATGCTGCACAAATCGAACATCAGAAACACTAGCACACTGGTGTTAGGGATAAGTGTTAGCCCAGACGGCTACATCAAACCACAAATGAAAAACCAAAAACAAAACAACCGACACTAAGTTCCAAGCTCCGCACACATGGAGCAAACACTCAAAAGTCTAAAAAGAAAACAAAAACAAACTGAGACGGGCAACGAGTACAGCCTACTCGTCGCCAAGATCGGTGAAGTCGAGGTCCTCCATGAATGCATCATCGCCACCATCGCTGTCATGCGGAGGGGAGTCATCCCAAGGAGTCCTCCAGACAGGTGGATCTCCCGGAACCAGCTGAAGCACGTGCTGCTGAACCTCCTGCATGCGCCGGGAACGGCGCTTCTCCCGCTCGAGATGGGCAAGAGTCACGCCCTGCTGAGCCTGGATCGCATCCAGCCTCTGGCGGTACTCGACCTGATCGGCCGCGTACTGCTGCTGGAACTGCATCTGCTGGTCGAGGAGCAGCTGGTTCTGGATCCTCAGCTGCTCGAACTGCTGGGTGAAGTAGTCCTGGCCCTGGAAAGTGGAGCTGCTACCCCCAAAATGGAAGTCAGTCGGTGGGGGATCATCAGCAGCCTCCGCAGCAGCATCCGCAGCAGCATCCACAGCAGCATCCACATCGGTGTCCACCTCATCGTCAGCCTCCTCCACGGGCTCCGCGGGGATAGGAGGCTCCGGAAATCCCGCGACCCACTGAACACCGTTCCTCTCCCGCAACAAAAGCATCTTCCCGATCGTCGCAGCGCCAAAGATTTGGGTCTCCCCCTCCTTGGTGCACCCCTGCAGTGAGAGGCCGAAGAAGGTAGCCAGGCGGGTGATGAGAGGGCCGCAGTGGAGGCTCTTCAGCTCCTTGGCCGTCTTCGCGAATGTCCTGGCCACCACCGAACCCAGGTGGAGAGGGTGGTCGCGATCTCGGATCGAGTTGAGGAAGTAGAGGGGCCTCTTCGTGATGTGGCCGGAGCTGTCATATGTAGGAGTGTAAGACTTCCCCAGCAGGTGGTGCAGAAGTCGGTACTCGATCTGCAGGGTCGATGCCTTCGTCCTCCCAGACTTGAAACGCGTCTGGCCAGGCTGAGCTAGGCTGGTGTACAGCCTCTTGAAATCCACCTCCGGCTCATCAAGCTCGGTGATGTACTCCAGATCGTCGTCGAGGCCGAGGTCGAGAGCCTCAGCCAGCTCATGATAGCTCAAGGATCGGGGGACCCCACCCAGCCTGAATTGAACTGCTGTACGATCATGGTACTTGGTCATGGAGTTGTGCTTGAAAGTGGTGTAGAACTCCCACACCGGCTCGTTGTAGACCGTCTCGCAGATCTGGAACAGACGGCGCCATGCAGGGTTGGCGAGCACGGCGGAAACCTGGTCGTAGCAGTGCAATTGCCGAAACTCCCGTTTGGACAAGCAATGGTGGGCGCCAAACGGGGTTTCCACGACCTGCTTGAAGCGCGCTGCGGTGGGACCCTTCCTGAGATCCCGGATGAACGGGTGCTGGAAATTAGGTTGTGTCATTGCCCTGCAAAACAACAACCCAAAGTGGAACCAAAACAGCCAAAGAAAAGGTTAAGTCCACCCCCACACTTAAGAACAGGAAGTAGCCGAACCATGGGTTCATCCATAGTTCGGGGGTCAAAAACTCGATAAATCAAGCATAAACAGGGTGGGGGTGCACATTCACAATAAAGTAGGCAACTCAAGGTTCACATCCATAGCAAAAACACCCACAAACGACATCATTAAGGGCCCCAACCGGTGGCCACAACATGGCATAGAAAACAGGCATTTCATCGAACACCTTGTGTGCACTATTAAGTGAAGTATGAAATTGGCCAAATTCTTGCACACAAGGGCTCAATCAAACAAATGGGACTTTGCCCAACATAATTCAATCACATCCCATGCATTCCCCTCAATCAATTTCACATAAATCACATGATTCAATAAGGTTCTCTAGCATACACCCTACACACTCAATTCTCCAAAATTAACATAGTTAGGGACAAAATCAAACCTGGAGACTCAAGTAGAGGTGTAGGGGATGATGAGGGGAAGACAATGGAAGCGACGAAATGCCGAAAATCTGCCCGGAAATGCTCGTCGGAGCCTCGCCGGATTCTCGCCGGAAATCGCCTCCGGCGACAAAATTGTCGCCCAAACTCGCTCAAACTCGGGGGATAGGCCGCCTTGGGTGTGGAAAGAATGGGTTTTGTGTTGGTTTGGTGAAAAACGGACCCAAAGTGGCCGGAAAAATCAAAATAGGTAGGTTTGGCGCGGTTTTCCGGCGAGGGGGAGAGGATTCCGGCGAGAAAAAGTGGGTTTCTGACCCAAATGGCCGTGCACGGCCATTTATAGAGCCCGTGCTCGGCTGCACGGGCAGAGGCGCACGGCCGTGCACCTTGACATTTTGCCCGTGCAGGCCGACACGGCCTGGCCGAGTGAGTTGCACGGCCGTGCACATAGCACATTTGGCCGTGCAACTTGGGACGAGGGCGCGCACTGCCTGGCCGAGGGAGTTGCACGGCCGTGCACATAGCACATTTGGCCGTGCAACTTGGGACGAGGGCGCGCACGGCCTGGCCGAGGGAGTTGCACGGCCGTGCACATAGCACATTTGGCCGTGCAACTTGCGACGAGAGCGCGCACGGCCAGGCCAGCCAAGGCGCACGGCCGTGCAAGCTGAATTTTTGGCCGTGCACCTTGCTGGGGTCCCGAAATCAACCTGTTTTCACTCAAACACGACACGGAACTCCAAATCAACGTCTCAAGACTCAAAAACACACAAAATCAAAGGAAAAAGAGTAAGAAAATGCAAACCTCGGTGAGGTTGCCTCCCCACAAGCGCTTCTTTACCGTCTTTTAGCTGGACGCCAGTGGAGGAACTAAGGGTCCTCGAGCTTGATCAGCAGCTCTGCGCGCTCGACAGCACCTCCCAAGTACAACTTTAGGAGGTGGCCATTCACCTTGAATGGCTCGGTTTGAGCATTGCTGATCTCCACCGCACCATGCGGGAAAACTTGGGTCACCGTGAAAGGACCCGACCACCTAGAACGGAGCTTGCCCGGAAAGAGTTTCAGGCGTGCATTAAAGAGCAGAACACGATCACCTACCTGAAACTCCTTCGGGCCCCTCAACCTAGCGTCGTGAAGACGCTTGGTGCGCTCTTTGTAGAGTAGGGTGTTCTCGTAGGCGTGGTACCGCCACTCCTCCAACTCCAGCAGCTGCAACTTACGTTCTGTACCTGCAACACTCAAATCCATGTTTAGCAGCTTAATGGCCCAAAAGGCCTTGTGCTCTAGCTCTACCGGCAAATGGCACGCCTTCCCATAGACAAGCCTATAGGGAGAAGTGCCAATCGGGTTCTTATAGGCAGTCCTATACGCCCAGAGAGCATCATCGAGCTTGGTGGACCAATCCTTGCGGGACTGATCCACCGTCTTTTCAATTATACGTTTGAGCTCCCGGTTCGTCAGCTCGGCCTGCCCATTTGACTGGGGATGATAGGCCACCGACACCTGATGCTTAACGCCATAGCGAGAGAGGAGTTTCGTGAATTGCCCCTGAAAATGGGTTCCTCTATCACTAATAATGGCGCGAGGTGTCCCGAACCGGGAGAACAGCTGCTTCAGAAATGAGCAGACCCGTCTTGCATCATTGGTGGGCATGGCTTGAGCTTCTGCCCACCTCGAGACGTAGTCCACTGCAACCAAAATATACAGATTGCCAAAAGATGGAGGGAATGGGCCCATGAAATCGATACCCCAAACATCAAAAATTTCACAAATAACAGATATATGTTGGGGCATCTCATCACGGGCAGAAATGTTACCTGACCTTTGGCAGCGGTCGCACTGGCGTGCGAAGGTGTCTGCATCCTTGAAGAGCGAGGGCCAATAGAAGCCCGACTGTAGCACCTTCCGCGCCGTGCGGTTTCCTCCATGATGACCGCAAGTGGGTCCTTCGTGACAGTGAGACAGGATATCTCCCATCTCATGCTCCATGACACAGCGCCGGATCACGCCATCTGCTCCGATTCTGAAGAGGTAAGGATCCTCCCAGAAGTAGTGCTTCAGATCGGAGAAGAACTTGCGCTTCGCATGAGTAGCCATCCCCTTGGGTAACTGCTTGCCCACCAGATAATTGGCAAAGTCAGAATACCAAGGGGTCACGCTGTCCACCAGGGTCATCGCCAGCAGTCGCTCGCCCGGGAAAGAGTCGTCGATCTCTTCCTCGAAGTTGTCCACCGGAGAGGCTTCCAACCGAGAAAGATGATCTGCAGCAACATTCTCGGCTCCCTTCTTGTCCCGGATCTCGATGTCGAACTCCTGCAGCAGCAAGATCCAGCGGATGAGCCTAGGCTTTGCATCAGCCTTGGTCATCAGATAACGAATCGCCGAGTGGTCAGTGTAGACCACCACATGAGAGAGCACCAGATAAGGTCGGAACTTGTCAAATGCATACACCACAGCGAGGAGCTCCTTCTCTGTGGTGGTGTAGTTCTCCTGTGCATCGTTCAAGGTCTTCGACGCGTAGTAGATGGGCTGGAAGTGTTTCTCGCGTCTCTGACCCAGAACTGCTCCGACTGCATAGTCACTCGCATCGCACATCAGCTCAAAAGGAAGAGACCAGTCAGGAGTCACCATGATAGGGGCATGGGTAAGCTTCTCCTTCAGAGTCTCAAATGCAGCTGTGCACTCTGGAGTGAACTGGAATGGCGCATCCTTCTCCAACAGCTTTGTCAACGGCAGGGCAATCTTCGAGAAGTCTTTGATGAAGCGCCGGTAAAAGCCTGCATGACCCAGAAAGCTGCGAATCCCCTTCACAGAAACGGGAGGAGGTAGCTGACTGATCGTCTCAATCTTCGCGCGATCTACCTCAATCCCCTTCTTGGAGATCTTGTGCCCAAGCACGATACCCTCACGAACCATGAAATGGCACTTCTCCCAGCTGAGTGCCAGATTCGTCTACTCGCACCTCTTCAGAACGAGTTCCAGGTTATGGAGACAGTGAGTGAAGGAGTCTCCATATACCGAGAAATCATCCATGAAGACTTCCATGATCTCTCCAACCAGTCGGTCAAAGATAGCCAGCATGCATCTCTGGAAGGTCGCCGGTGCGTTACATAGCCCAAATGGAATCCTCCGGTAAGCAAAAGTGCCGAAGGGGCAAGTGAATGTGGTCTTCTCCTGATCCTCCGGTGCAATAGGAATCTGGAAGTACCCAGACATGCCATCCAGGAAGCAATAGAACTCATGGCCCGCCAACCTCTCCAGCATCTGGTCAATGAAAGGTAGGGGAAAATGATCTTTCCTGGTGGCGTCGTTCAGGCGCCGGTAATCGATGCAGACTCTCCAGCCGGTCACGGTCCGCATCGGGATCAACTCCTTCTTCTCGTTCGGGACCACAGTCATCCCGCCTTTCTTCGGGACCACCTGAGTGGGACTGACCCACTTGCTATCAGATATAGCAAAGATGATCCCTGCATCCATGAGCTTCACGATCTCTGCCCGGACCACTGCCTCCAAGTTAGGAGACAATCTTCTCTGCGGCTGCCTGACTGGCTTAACCTCATCCTCCATCAAGATTCTGTGAGAGCAGAAGGATGGGCTAATGCCTCTGATGTCAGTGATCTTCCATGCCATGGCCCGGGCATACTTCTGCAACAGAGCCACCAGCCTGCTCTTCTGCTCGGGGGTCAGATCCGAGCTAATAATAACCGGGAGCTTATTCCCCTCCCGGAGAAATGCATACTCCAGATGAGATGGGAGGGGTTAAGCTCCAACTCTGGTGGCTCCTCCAATGATGTAGCGAGCCGGGGCGAGATGGGAATCGGCTTGAATGGCATCTCTCGCCCCTCGCTCGCAGCCTCGTCCAGCTCCGCCAGCTGCTCCGCCAGCTGCACATCCTGTGATGCCTGTTCCCCTAGCAAAAGACAACGCTCAAGGAAATCATCAGTACCCGCACTCGTGATGGCGAGTGCGGTCTCAAAATCAGCAACAACATCACAGTAATCAAGATCATCATGGAGCTGGGGGTGTTTCATATTATCAGAAACAGAGAAGGTGATTTGTTCACCCCCAGCTCTCAAAATCAGCTTTCCATCATTAACATCAATCAGTGCCTTGGCGGTGGCGAGAAAAGGTCTACCCAGTATCAATGGCACATCAACATCCTCATTTATGTCCAAAATCACAAAATCAACAGGATATGAAAATGGCCCTACTGCGACTATCAAGTCCTCTGCTATACCCCTAGGATGCACAATAGATCTATCAGCAAGCTGGATACTCATCCTAGTATTACTGGGTTCACCTAGGCCTAGCTTCTTAAACAATGAATATGGCATGACATTAATGCTAGCGCCTAAATCCGCCAAGGACTTCCCTACATGCAAACTACCAATCATGCAAGGGATAGTGAA
Source organism: Linum tenue (assembly GCA_946122785.1). Classification (NCBI taxonomy): domain Eukaryota; kingdom Viridiplantae; phylum Streptophyta; class Magnoliopsida; order Malpighiales; family Linaceae; genus Linum; species Linum tenue. Next base: position 39,397,942 of record CAMGYJ010000011.1, on the reverse strand, counting down.
ACTCCCTGGGTCTTTTCGCTTCTCTGGTAGTTTGTTCTGCAGGATGGCAGAACACTCCTCGTTTAGCATCACCGTAGACAGCTCCCCAAGCTTCCTCTTGTTGGTGAGGAGATCCTTCATGAACTTGGCATACTTGGGCATCTTCGATAATGCCTCCACGAAGGGCATGCTAATATTCCACATGCTTCAGCATTGCCATGAATTTGGCAAACTCAGTCTCCAGTCGGTCTTTGTGCAACCGAGTAGGAAAGGGAAGCTGTGGTACATACTCCTTCACCACTGATTGCGGTGTAGGAGCAGGCACCTCAACCTCCTTCTCCATTTCTTCCTGATTAGCTTGAAGTGCTGAAGCAGGGGCCTCTCTCTCCTCTGCCCGAACAGGTGGATCGGCAGTCACCTTGCCACTCCTGGTCGTGATGGCACTCAAGTTTTCATCCTGGTTCTGCGGGTGAGGGATAGTCTGACCAGGCAAGGTACCTGGAGTCCTCCGAGCAACAGCCTTTGCAACACCACCAAGCTGGGTCTGTATATCTCGCAGCACAGCCTGTGTGTTTCTCTGACCAGCTTCTAGCTCCAAGAACTTGCCAGAAGCTTTCTCCATGAACTGCTCAATGTTAGTGAACTTACTCGCACTGGAGGAGGCCAGAGAACCTACCAGATCTCTCAGTTCCGCCATCGGGTCAACCTGTGCTGGGGCTGCCCCTGCCTGTGGAAATGGTCGTGCCTGCGACTGAGGTGGAACGGGCCCCTGTCTGGGCTGGTAGAGTGGTTGCTGCTGCTGCTGAAATTGCCCCTGTCTGGGCTGGTATGGAGGCCTCTGGAAACCGGGAGGTCCCTGAGGAGCTGGTGGTCTTGGATTCGGCCCAGCCCAAGAAAAGTTGGGATGCTGGCGCCACCCCTCATTATAGGTGTTGCTGTAGGGGTCAAAGCGCCTGGCATTCCCGATGAAATCCACCTGCTCCTGGGGAGTGGACGACTCCCTCATTGCCTGACAGTCCTCCACGGTGTGATGAGAGCTCTCACACCACTGGCAGTGCATCGCCTGCGGCTGTCCGGTACCTGCAATCAAACCAGAACGATCGATAGCTGAAACCAGCTTCGATACCACCTGCACCAAATCAGATGACTGGGTGCCCACAGCATGCACACCCCTTCCAGGTGCTCGTCTCGATCTCCTGGCAGTGCCCCAGTCATAACCATTCTCCGCCATCTCCTCAAAGAGTTGATTCAGCTGTGGCGGGGTTTTGGTCAGCATGTTCCCGCCACAAACCGAATCGATCAGCTGCTTGTCCTCCGGGAAGAGGGCGTGATAGAAAGTGCCCACCTTAAACGCATCATTGAAACCATGGTTGGGACACCTGAGAAAGAGGCTGGTGTACCTTTCCCAAGCATCCCTAATGGTCTCATCCTCATCCCGAGAAAAGTGTGTAATCTGCTTCTGGAGATCAGCGGTCTTGGATGGAGGATGGTAGCGGGTGAGAAACTTGTCCGCCAGATTGGCGAACGTGGTGATGGAGCCCGGAGGTCGAGTGTCTAGCCACTCCTTGGCCTGCCCCTCCAGAGTGAATGGGAAGTACCTCAGCTGGATGGCATCTGCTGGTACCCCATTGATCTTGATTCCATCGATGAGCTCGTGGAATCGCCTGAGATGTGATCGAGGGCACTCTCCCTCCTTACCACGGAACACTACTGAACCGCGCAGCATGGTGATCACGGAGGTGCTCACCTCAAAGTTGTTGGCTGGGACCTGACGGTGTTGAATAGGTGACCTCATGTCCGCAGCCCTAGCGGTCCAGTAGGATCCCATGGTCTGCTCCCCGGGGATCACATCGTTGTTCTGCGGATCACCCATCTCGCCTTCTTCTTCTTCTTCTCCTAACTGCAGTTGTGACAGCGCCTCCTCCGCAGCCAGTCGCGCCTTTAGAGCCCGCTTGAAGTTCCTACAAGTTCGTTCAAGCTCCTGGTCTAAAGGTAGTAGATCTCCCGACTGGCTACGGGTCATGCACTACCTGCACACAATCAGAAGAAACAACCCGTGAAGGCACACAGGTGGAAGAGATAAAATGCAGTAAATAAAAGCTAGAGTAACAAATTATCACGTTTCTCCAATAACCTAGAGGGTTCCCCGGCAACGGCGCCAAAAACTTGACAAGCTAAAACACAACACCTAACAATGGCCAAGTGTAACCACTGAAAGGGACTGCAGTAAAGGCAAGTTTAATTATCAACCCGGGGTCTAGATCTACTGCTTACTCCGTGATTCTCTATTATCTAGCAAACTAAGTCGAGTGATTGTTGTGAAAAGTAAAGGCAACAAGAAAGCAGTAAATGGTTCGGTTTTCAAAAGCAGTTAAGAGTCACTCGGGATTGAGTCCCCCTAGCCCCTTAGTTAGGTTCAATTGTAATTCCCTGGGTTGATTTACTGTTGATTAGACTGCGGAAGATCCGACAGTAGCTTGGAATCTCTTAAGCTGACCAAGCCCTCTCAGTCTAACTACCCGGCAGACGACTAGTCTTCAGCGGGATAGAAAGTTGAGGCTATAAACACAGAACTCCACTACTGGCGTTAAGAACACCAGTACAAAGCAGTAAACTGGCTAACTCTCGTATAGCCAATCTCCTACTATCGAATGAAGAGGCTCTAACAACCTAATCAGATTCTATCTATCTCAGGTTGAAGCGGAAATTGAAACAAGCTGATCAGACTCAAATCAATTCATGAAACATGCGTCATTCAATTAAGATCACACAGTAATATCATTCCCAAGTCATTACAATCAAATCCCTAACATCAGGAACTAGGGTTCTTCATACCCAAGTGAGAGAAGGGTTCTACTCCATAGAGAGAGAAGAGAAAACAAGAATCGGACTAGTCATACTCATAATGATGAGGATAATCTGCTCCGGGACGATGAGTTTCACTCGTATGACGATCTCCAAGCTCGATCCAATGAAATCCAGCTCCAAGATAGCTTCTAGGATGAGTTCTTCGCACTTTCTCTCTCTAGGGCTCTGTTTTTGCTCTGAAAACGCGATTCTCCCACTTCTGGCTCGGAATAGGCATTAAAACCGGTCTCCCCGAGTTGCACGGGCAAGTGCACGGCCGTGCACCACCCCATTCTGGTCGTGCAACATCAAAACGCACCGTTTCATTTATTAAGCTCAGCCTTCTTGCACGGCCAGGCGCACGGCCGTGCAAGCCTGGATTGTGCCCGTGCAAGCTCTCGTCGTGAGGCGCACGGCCAAATGGCACTAGTGCACGGCCGTGCAGCCTCCTGGTCTGGCCGTGCACTCCTCCCAAAAAGCTCGCCCTTCGTCCAATCGACCCCAGACTCGCTCCTAAGCCTTCATTCACGTACTAGGACCTGAAATGACACAACCAAGCACAACCTAGCGTGAAATCCGCCTAAAACACGAGAAACAACACCTCAAACGGTGTAAGTATGAGGGTAAAAACATGTGTAAATAGCGGTCTATCAGGTAGCCATGTGAGATTTGAGCCTGCTCGTTTCTTTCTTGTGCGATAGATCCCTCTTCCATGATGTGTAGCATTCACGTTGTCACTAGCTAAGATGATGGGGGCATAGGATTAGCCCACGCTGATTGTCCTGATGTGTCATATCCCCTAGTCAGCCCCTTTGAGCCGTGTGTCATCCTTTCTTTTGGTCTATAATGAAAAAAATCACCCTTGTTGCATCTTTTAGAAGGTTCCACAGAGTGGTTTTTATATATTCTCTGCTGTTTCTGCTAAAGTCTATGTGAGTGTTGGAGGTAGTGCTTAAAAGTTGGGCAGGTGTTCGAAATTTATGCAGATGTGGTGGCTCTCTTAGGAAATGAAAAGAAAAGTGAAAGTGAAACAAAGAAAAAAATTGAAAGCAAAAGAGAGCCACTACCAAAAATCTGAATAATGCCCAGTGAGTAGTGTTTCTTAGCAGAGTGGCTTGGAAATGCAGATGTTTATGCCTCCTTCGCTCTTGTGCTCGTAAGATATTGAGTAATGCAGAATAGCAGAAAGAAAATACCGGTTTGTTTGACTGTGATTGTGTGCTTGGAAAATGTGGAACCTTTTGCTATGAATACTTCCACCACCTAAAAGGCCTTTTACCCATGTCCAAGACCCTAGCCAGTCATTTGAACCTGTGTCTAAGACCTCCTGATTAGTTAGTGGTGACACCCCATATGTGAACTCTAGCATTTAGAGGCTGCCATCATGGTGAAGAGATGATAGGTATTGAGAGAAATAGCATGCGCATCTTTCGCATCAAATTGTCCTGACCCCACTGGTCGAGAGTGAGTGATTCATTTTCATTTTCTATATGCTCTTGTACCCCGGTGAGGACCTAGATTGCTCGGTCTCTATTCTGATGTCTTGAGTTGGATGCATGAGTTGACTGTTTTGAGTAAGTGGTTGAATCAAGTCTAGGTTGGCCAGTGAACAGAAGGGAGACTCTTCCTTTACTCGATTTGCTGCACTCGAATGTCCTTTGTGGTGGTTGTCCAGGTTGTTATTGAGGTTGTGCATGTATTGATGTTTGAAAACCAGTGCGATTCACGTGTTCTGTGCCTTTATGACTTGTCCCCAATGTTGGTTGATTGAAATGTATAAGCTTACCTGGTGTCTGACTTGGTTTGCTTGGGGACAAGCAAACGGTTAAGTGTGGGGGAGTTTGATAGACCGTCATTTACACATGTTTTACCCCCCGTTCTTACACCGTTTGAGGTGTTGATTCTCGTGTTTTAGGCCGATTTCACGCTAGGTTGTGCTTGTTTGTGATATTTCAGGTCCTAGTACGTGAATGAAGGCTTAGGAGCGAGTCTGGGGTCGATTGGACGAAGATCGGACGAGTGGCGAGGTTTTTGGGGAGCTGCACGGGCAGACCAGGGAGGCTGCACGGCCGTGCACGTAAGCAAGTTGGCCGTGCGCCTTATGCCGAGGCCACGCACGGGCAGACCCTGAAGATCGCACTGTCGTGCACCCTGGCCGTGCGAGATGGCTGAAGTTCGACTTAATGGTACGCCGCGTTTTGAGTTGCACGGCCAGAATAATGATATGCACGGCCGTGCACCCTGGCCGTGCGAGTCGGGAAAGCCTGGTTTTAGAGCCTATTCCGAGCCAAAAGTGGGAGAATCGTGTTTTCAGAGCAAAAACAGAGCCCTAGAGAGAGAAAGTACGAAGAACACACCCTAGAAGCTGTCTTAGAGCTGGATTTCATCGAATCGAGCTTGGAGATCGTCATAAGAGTGGAAATCATCGTCCCGGAGCAGATTATCCTCATCGTTATGAGTATGACTAATCCGATTCTTGTTTTCTCTTCTCTCTCTATGGAGTAGAACCCTTCTCTCACTTGGGTATGAAGAACCCTAGTTCCTTGTGTTAGGGATTTGATTGTAATGACTTGGGATGATATTACTGTTTGATTTTAATCGAATGACGCATGTTTAATGAATTGATTTGAGTCTGATCAGCTTTTCTCAATTTCTGCTGCAACCTGAGGTAGATAGAATCTGATTAGGTTGTTAGAGCCTCGTCATTCGATAGTAGGAGACTGGCTATACGAGAGTTAGCCAGTTTACTGCTTTGTACTGGTGTTCTTGGCGCCAGTAGTGGAGTTCTGTGTTCATAGCCTCAGCTTTCTATCCCGGTGAAGACTAGTCGTCTGCCGGGTAGTTAGACTGAGAGGGCTTGGTCAGCTTAAGAGATTCCAAGCTACTGTCGGATCTTCCGCAGTCTAATCAACAGTAAATCAACCCAGGGAATTTCAATTGAACCTAACTAAGGGGCTAGGGGGACTCAATCCCGAGTGACTCTTGCCTGCTTTAGAAACCCGAACAAATTACTGCTTTCTTGTTGCTTTTACTTTTCACAACAATCACTCGAACTAGTTTGCTAGATAATAGAGAATCACGGAGTAAGCAGTAGATCTAGACCCCGGGTTGATAATTAAACTTGCCTGTTACTGCATTCCCGGACTGCGATTACACTTGGTCGCAGTTTGGTGTTGTGTTTTTGCGTGTCACAAAGTTAGAATACCAAGGGGCCACGCTGTCCACCAGGGTCATCGCCAGCAATCGCTCACCCGCGAAAGAGTCGTCGATCTCTTCCTCGAAGTTGTCCACCAGAGGGGCTTCCTACCGTGAAAGATGATCTGCAGCAACATTCTCGGCTCCCTTCTTATCCCGGATCTCGATATCAAACTCCTGCAGCAGCAGGATCCAGCGGATGAGCCTAGGCTTTGCATCAGCCTTGCTCATCAGGTAGCGAATCGCCGAGTGGTCAGTGTAGACCACCACATGGGAGAGCACCAGATAGGGTCTGAACTTGTCAAATGAATACACCACAGCGAGGAGCTCCTTCTCTGTAGTGGTGTAGTTCTCATGTGCATCGTTCAAGGTCTTCGACGCGTAGTAGATGGGCTGGAAGTGCTTCTCGCGTCTCTGACCCAGAACTGCTCCGACTGCATAGTCACTCGCATCGCACATCAGCTCAAAAGGAAGAGACCAGTCAGGAGTCACCATGATAGGTGCATGGGTAAGCTTCTCCTTCAGAGTCTCAAATGCAGCTGTGCACTCGGGAGTGAACTGGAAGGGCGCATCCTTCTCCAGCTGCTTGGTCAACGGCAGGGCAATCTTCGAGAAATCTTTGATGAAGCGCCGGTAAAAGCCTGCATGACCCAGAAAGCTGTGAATCCCCTTCACAGAAACGGGAGGAGGTAGCTGACTGATTGTCTCAATCTTCGCGCGATCTACCTCAATCCACTGCTTGGAGATCTTGTGCCCGAGCACAATACCTTCACAAACCATAAAATGGCACTTCTCCCAGCTGAGTGCTAGATTAGTCTCCTCGCACCTCTTCAGGACGAGTTCCAGGTTATGGAGACAGTGAGTGAAAGAGTCTCCATATACCGAGAAATCATCCATGAAGACTTCCATGATCTCTCCAACCAGTCGGTCGAAGATCGCCAACATGCATCTCTGGAAGGTCGCCGGTGCATTACACAACCCAAATGGAATCCTCCGGTAAGCAAAAGTGCCGAAGGGGCAAGTGAATGTGGTCTTCACCTGATCCTCCGGTGCAATAGGAATCTGGAAGTAGCCAGACATGCCATCCAGGAAGCAATAGAACTCATGGCCAGCCAACCTCTCCAGCATCTGATCAATGAAATGTAGGGGGAAATTATCTTTCCTGGTGGCGTCGTTGACACGCCAAAACACAACACCAAACTGCGACCAAGTGTAATCGCAGTCCGGGAATGCAGTAACAGGCAAGTTTAATTATCAACCCGGGGTCTAGATCTACTGCTTACTCCGTGATTCTCTATTATCTAGCAAACTAATTCGAGTGATTGTTGTTTAAAAGCAAAAGCAGTAAGAAAGCAGTAAACTGTTCGGTTTTCTAAAGCAGGCAAGAGTCACTCGGGATTGAGTCCCCCTAGCCCCTTAGTTAGCTTCAATTGCAATTCCCTGGGTTGATTTACTGTTGATTAGACTGCGGAAGATCCGACAGTAGCTTGGAATCTCTTAAGCCGTTCACGGCGCATGCAGGAGGTTCAGCAGCACTTGCTTCAGCTGATTCCGGGCGATCCACCTGTCTGGAGGACTCTCTGGGATGACTCCCCTCCACATGACGGTGCTGCTGGCGCTGCTGATGATGATGCGTTCATGAACGACATCGACCTGGACGATCTTGGCGACGAGTAGGCTGTACTCGTTGCCCGTCTCAGTGTGTTTGTTTTTTTTTTCTTTTTAGACTTTTGTGTGTTTGCTCCATGTGTGCGGAGCTTGAACTTAGTGTCGTTTGTGTTTGTTTTTGGTTTTTCCTTTGTGGTTTGATGTAGCCGTCTGGGCTAACACTTATCCCTAACGCACAGTGTGCTAGTGTGTTTCTGATGTTCGATTTGTGCAGCATTGTCCACTCCCCCGTTCGTTTCTCGCTGACTGGTCCACTTCCAGTCCCCCAGCAGTAATCTTACCCGGTAACATCGTTCCCCTTATCTTTCCCTCTACTCCATTGAGGGCAATGTCGTGCTTAAATGTGGGGGGATGCTTTGTATCGGTTGGAATATTTATGATGGTGCTTGGAGCCTAGTCCGCTGTCCGAATCTTACGATTTGAGGGCTCCAAGTACTGCTGTTTGATCATATTGGCACTGTGTTTTGATGGATGAATTGATTGGTTTTCGGATTAATGCATGACAACTTGTTTGCGACTAGGACAACCTATGATGAGGACTGAGACATGCAGTAGAACGATTTAGGGGTTCAGTTTTTCAACTGTTTGCTTGCCAACTGTGACTTGATCTGACTTAATCTGATTACTTGTCCTTGACAGTCGTTTATGCATCTAGTTCAGGGTATCAGAATGTGAGATAGAGCATATAGGTAGTGACAAGCTAAAACACAACACCTAACAATGGCCAAGTGTAACCACTGAAAGGGACTGCAGTAAAGGCAAGTTTAATTATCAACCCGGGGTCTAGATCTACTGCTTACTCCGTGATTCTCTATTATCTAGCAAACTAAGTCGAGTGATTGTTGTGAAAAGTAAAGGCAACAAGAAAGCAGTAAATGGTTCGGTTTTCAAAAGCAGTTAAGAGTCACTCGGGATTGAGTCCCCCTAGCCCCTTAGTTAGGTTCAATTGTAATTCCCTGGGTTGATTTACTGTTGATTAGACTGCGGAAGATCCGACAGTAGCTTGGAATCTCTTAAGCTGACCAAGCCCTCTCAGTCTAACTACCCGGCAGACGACTAGTCTTCACCGGGATAGAAAGCTGAGGCTATAAACACAGAACTCCACTACTGGCGTTAAGAACACCAGTACAAAGCAGTAAACTGGCTAACTCTCGTATAGCCAATCTCCTACTATCGAATGAAGAGGCTCTAACAACCTAATCAGATTCTATCTATCTCAGGTTGAAGCGGAAATTGAAACAAGCTGATCAGACTCAAATCAATTCATGAAACATGCGTCATTCGATTAAAATCACACAGTAATATCATTCCCAAGTCATTACAATCAAATCCCTAACATCGGGAACTAGGGTTCTTCATACCCAAGTGAGAGAAGGGTTCTACTCCATAGAGAGAGAAGAGAAAACAAGAATCGGACTAGTCATACTCATAATGATGAGGATAATCTGCTCCGGGACGATGAGTTTCACTCCTATGACGATCTCCAAGCTCGATCCAATGAAATCCAGCTCCAAGATAGCTTCTAGGATGAGTTCTTCGCACTTTCTCTCTCTAGGGCTCTGTTTTTGCTCTGAAAACGCGATTCTCCCACTTCTGGCTCGGAATAGGCATTAAAACCGGTCTCCCCGAGTTGCACGGGCAAGTGCACGGCCGTGCACCACCCCATTCTGGCCGTGCAACATCAAAACGCACCGTTTCATTTATTAAGCTCAGCCTTCTTGCACGGCCAGGCGCACGGCCGTGCAAGCCTGGATTGTGCCCGTGCAAGCTCTCGTCGTGAGGCGCACGGCCAAATGGCACTAGTGCACGGCCGTGCAGCCTCCTGGTCTGGCCGTGCACTCCTCCCAAAAGCTCGCCCTTCGTCCGTTCTTCGTCCAATCGACCCCAGACTCGCTCCTAAGCCTTCATTCACGTACTAGGACCTGAAATGACACAACCAAGCACAACCTAGCGTGAAATCGGCCTAAAACACGAGAAACAACACCTCAAACGGTGTAAGTATGAGGGTAAAAACATGTGTAAATAGCGGTCTATCAAACTCCCCCACACTTAACCGTTTGCTTGTCCCCAAGCAAACCAAGTCAGACACTAGGTAAGCTTACATATTTCAATCAACCAACATTGGGGACAAGTCATAAAGGCACAGAACACGTGAATCGCACTGGTTTTCAAACATCAATACATGCACAACCTCAATAACAACCTGGACAACCACCGCAAAGGACATTCGAGTGCAGCAAATCGAGCAAAGGAAGAGTCTCCCTTCTGTTCACTGGCCAACCTAGACTTGATTCAACCACTTACTCAAAACAGTCCACTCATGCATCCAACTCAAGACATCAGAATAGAGACCGAGCAATCTAGGTCCTCACCGGGGTACACGAGCATATAGAAAATGAAAATGAATCACTCACTCTCGACCAGTGGGGTCAGGACAATTTGATGCGAAAGATGCGCATGCTATTTCTCTCAATCCCTATCATCTCTTCACCATGATGGCAGCCTCTAAATGCTAGAGTTCACATATGGGATGTCACCACTAACTAATCAGGAGGTCTTAGACACAGGTTCAAATGACTGGCTAGGGTCTTGGACATGGGGAAAAGGCCTTTTAGGTGGTGGAAGCATTAATAGCAAAAGGTTCCACATTTCCCAAACACACAAACACAGTCAAACAAACCGGTATTTTCTTTCTGCTATCCTGCATTACTCACTATCTCAAGAGCACAAGAGCGAAGGAGGCATAAACATCAGCATTTCCAAGCCAGACTGCTAAGAAACACTACTTACTGGGCATTATTCAGATTTTTGGTAGTGGCTCTCTTTTGCTTCCAATTTTTTTCTTTGTTTTTCTTTCATTTTTCTTTTCATTTCTTAAGAGAGCCACCACTTCTGCATAAATTTCAAATACCTGCCCAACTTTAAAGCACTACCTCCAACACTCACATAGAATTTAGCAGAAACAGCAGAGAATAAATAAAAACCACTCTGTGGAACCTTCTAAAAGATCAACAAGGGTGATTTTTTCCATTATAGACCAAAAGAAAGGATAACACACGGCTCAAAGGGGCTGACTAGGGGATATGACTCATCAGGACAGTCAGTTTTGGGTCGTGGGCTAATCCTATGCCCCCATCATCTTAGCTAGTGACAACGTGAATGCTACACATCATGGAAGAGGGATCTATCGCACAAGAAAGAAACGAGCAGGCTCAAATCTCACATGGCTACCTATATGCTCTATCTCACATTCTGATACCCTGAACTAGATGCATAAACGACTGTCAAGAACAAGTAATCAGATCAAGTCAGATCAAGTCACAGTTGGCAAGCAAACAGTTGAAAAACCGAACCCCTACATCGTTCTACTGCACATTTCAGTCCTCATCATAGGTTGTCCTAGTCGCAAACAAGTTGTCATGCATTAATCCGAAAACCAATCAATTCATCCATCAAAACACAGTGCCAATATGATCAAACAGCAGTACTTGGAGCCCTCAAATCGTAAGATTCGGACAGTGGACTAGGCTCCAAGCACCATCTAAAATATTTCAACCGATACAAAACATCCCCCCACACTTAAGCACGACATTGCCCTCAATGGAGTAGAGGGAAAAAGAAGGGGAACGATGTTACCGGGTAAGAACACAGCTGGGAGACTGGAAGTGGACCAGTCAGCGAGAAACGAACGGGGGAGTGGGCAATGCTGCACAAATCGAACATCAGAAACACTAGCACACTGGTGTTAGGGATAAGTGTTAGCCCAGACGGCTACATCAAACCACAAATGAAAAACCAAAAACAAAACAACCGACACTAAGTTCCAAGCTCCGCACACATGGAGCAAACACTCAAAAGTCTAAAAAGAAAACAAAAACAAACTGAGACGGGCAACGAGTACAGCCTACTCGTCGCCAAGATCGGTGAAGTCGAGGTCCTCCATGAATGCATCATCGCCACCATCGCTGTCATGCGGAGGGGAGTCATCCCAAGGAGTCCTCCAGACAGGTGGATCTCCCGGAACCAGCTGAAGCACGTGCTGCTGAACCTCCTGCATGCGCCGGGAACGGCGCTTCTCCCGCTCGAGATGGGCAAGAGTCACGCCCTGCTGAGCCTGGATCGCATCCAGCCTCTGGCGGTACTCGACCTGATCGGCCGCGTACTGCTGCTGGAACTGCATCTGCTGGTCGAGGAGCAGCTGGTTCTGGATCCTCAGCTGCTCGAACTGCTGGGTGAAGTAGTCCTGGCCCTGGAAAGTGGAGCTGCTACCCCCAAAATGGAAGTCAGTCGGTGGGGGATCATCAGCAGCCTCCGCAGCAGCATCCGCAGCAGCATCCACAGCAGCATCCACATCGGTGTCCACCTCATCGTCAGCCTCCTCCACGGGCTCCGCGGGGATAGGAGGCTCCGGAAATCCCGCGACCCACTGAACACCGTTCCTCTCCCGCAACAAAAGCATCTTCCCGATCGTCGCAGCGCCAAAGATTTGGGTCTCCCCCTCCTTGGTGCACCCCTGCAGTGAGAGGCCGAAGAAGGTAGCCAGGCGGGTGATGAGAGGGCCGCAGTGGAGGCTCTTCAGCTCCTTGGCCGTCTTCGCGAATGTCCTGGCCACCACCGAACCCAGGTGGAGAGGGTGGTCGCGATCTCGGATCGAGTTGAGGAAGTAGAGGGGCCTCTTCGTGATGTGGCCGGAGCTGTCATATGTAGGAGTGTAAGACTTCCCCAGCAGGTGGTGCAGAAGTCGGTACTCGATCTGCAGGGTCGATGCCTTCGTCCTCCCAGACTTGAAACGCGTCTGGCCAGGCTGAGCTAGGCTGGTGTACAGCCTCTTGAAATCCACCTCCGGCTCATCAAGCTCGGTGATGTACTCCAGATCGTCGTCGAGGCCGAGGTCGAGAGCCTCAGCCAGCTCATGATAGCTCAAGGATCGGGGGACCCCACCCAGCCTGAATTGAACTGCTGTACGATCATGGTACTTGGTCATGGAGTTGTGCTTGAAAGTGGTGTAGAACTCCCACACCGGCTCGTTGTAGACCGTCTCGCAGATCTGGAACAGACGGCGCCATGCAGGGTTGGCGAGCACGGCGGAAACCTGGTCGTAGCAGTGCAATTGCCGAAACTCCCGTTTGGACAAGCAATGGTGGGCGCCAAACGGGGTTTCCACGACCTGCTTGAAGCGCGCTGCGGTGGGACCCTTCCTGAGATCCCGGATGAACGGGTGCTGGAAATTAGGTTGTGTCATTGCCCTGCAAAACAACAACCCAAAGTGGAACCAAAACAGCCAAAGAAAAGGTTAAGTCCACCCCCACACTTAAGAACAGGAAGTAGCCGAACCATGGGTTCATCCATAGTTCGGGGGTCAAAAACTCGATAAATCAAGCATAAACAGGGTGGGGGTGCACATTCACAATAAAGTAGGCAACTCAAGGTTCACATCCATAGCAAAAACACCCACAAACGACATCATTAAGGGCCCCAACCGGTGGCCACAACATGGCATAGAAAACAGGCATTTCATCGAACACCTTGTGTGCACTATTAAGTGAAGTATGAAATTGGCCAAATTCTTGCACACAAGGGCTCAATCAAACAAATGGGACTTTGCCCAACATAATTCAATCACATCCCATGCATTCCCCTCAATCAATTTCACATAAATCACATGATTCAATAAGGTTCTCTAGCATACACCCTACACACTCAATTCTCCAAAATTAACATAGTTAGGGACAAAATCAAACCTGGAGACTCAAGTAGAGGTGTAGGGGATGATGAGGGGAAGACAATGGAAGCGACGAAATGCCGAAAATCTGCCCGGAAATGCTCGTCGGAGCCTCGCCGGATTCTCGCCGGAAATCGCCTCCGGCGACAAAATTGTCGCCCAAACTCGCTCAAACTCGGGGGATAGGCCGCCTTGGGTGTGGAAAGAATGGGTTTTGTGTTGGTTTGGTGAAAAACGGACCCAAAGTGGCCGGAAAAATCAAAATAGGTAGGTTTGGCGCGGTTTTCCGGCGAGGGGGAGAGGATTCCGGCGAGAAAAAGTGGGTTTCTGACCCAAATGGCCGTGCACGGCCATTTATAGAGCCCGTGCTCGGCTGCACGGGCAGAGGCGCACGGCCGTGCACCTTGACATTTTGCCCGTGCAGGCCGACACGGCCTGGCCGAGTGAGTTGCACGGCCGTGCACATAGCACATTTGGCCGTGCAACTTGGGACGAGGGCGCGCACTGCCTGGCCGAGGGAGTTGCACGGCCGTGCACATAGCACATTTGGCCGTGCAACTTGGGACGAGGGCGCGCACGGCCTGGCCGAGGGAGTTGCACGGCCGTGCACATAGCACATTTGGCCGTGCAACTTGCGACGAGAGCGCGCACGGCCAGGCCAGCCAAGGCGCACGGCCGTGCAAGCTGAATTTTTGGCCGTGCACCTTGCTGGGGTCCCGAAATCAACCTGTTTTCACTCAAACACGACACGGAACTCCAAATCAACGTCTCAAGACTCAAAAACACACAAAATCAAAGGAAAAAGAGTAAGAAAATGCAAACCTCGGTGAGGTTGCCTCCCCACAAGCGCTTCTTTACCGTCTTTTAGCTGGACGCCAGTGGAGGAACTAAGGGTCCTCGAGCTTGATCAGCAGCTCTGCGCGCTCGACAGCACCTCCCAAGTACAACTTTAGGAGGTGGCCATTCACCTTGAATGGCTCGGTTTGAGCATTGCTGATCTCCACCGCACCATGCGGGAAAACTTGGGTCACCGTGAAAGGACCCGACCACCTAGAACGGAGCTTGCCCGGAAAGAGTTTCAGGCGTGCATTAAAGAGCAGAACACGATCACCTACCTGAAACTCCTTCGGGCCCCTCAACCTAGCGTCGTGAAGACGCTTGGTGCGCTCTTTGTAGAGTAGGGTGTTCTCGTAGGCGTGGTACCGCCACTCCTCCAACTCCAGCAGCTGCAACTTACGTTCTGTACCTGCAACACTCAAATCCATGTTTAGCAGCTTAATGGCCCAAAAGGCCTTGTGCTCTAGCTCTACCGGCAAATGGCACGCCTTCCCATAGACAAGCCTATAGGGAGAAGTGCCAATCGGGTTCTTATAGGCAGTCCTATACGCCCAGAGAGCATCATCGAGCTTGGTGGACCAATCCTTGCGGGACTGATCCACCGTCTTTTCAATTATACGTTTGAGCTCCCGGTTCGTCAGCTCGGCCTGCCCATTTGACTGGGGATGATAGGCCACCGACACCTGATGCTTAACGCCATAGCGAGAGAGGAGTTTCGTGAATTGCCCCTGAAAATGGGTTCCTCTATCACTAATAATGGCGCGAGGTGTCCCGAACCGGGAGAACAGCTGCTTCAGAAATGAGCAGACCCGTCTTGCATCATTGGTGGGCATGGCTTGAGCTTCTGCCCACCTCGAGACGTAGTCCACTGCAACCAAAATATACAGATTGCCAAAAGATGGAGGGAATGGGCCCATGAAATCGATACCCCAAACATCAAAAATTTCACAAATAACAGATATATGTTGGGGCATCTCATCACGGGCAGAAATGTTACCTGACCTTTGGCAGCGGTCGCACTGGCGTGCGAAGGTGTCTGCATCCTTGAAGAGCGAGGGCCAATAGAAGCCCGACTGTAGCACCTTCCGCGCCGTGCGGTTTCCTCCATGATGACCGCAAGTGGGTCCTTCGTGACAGTGAGACAGGATATCTCCCATCTCATGCTCCATGACACAGCGCCGGATCACGCCATCTGCTCCGATTCTGAAGAGGTAAGGATCCTCCCAGAAGTAGTGCTTCAGATCGGAGAAGAACTTGCGCTTCGCATGAGTAGCCATCCCCTTGGGTAACTGCTTGCCCACCAGATAATTGGCAAAGTCAGAATACCAAGGGGTCACGCTGTCCACCAGGGTCATCGCCAGCAGTCGCTCGCCCGGGAAAGAGTCGTCGATCTCTTCCTCGAAGTTGTCCACCGGAGAGGCTTCCAACCGAGAAAGATGATCTGCAGCAACATTCTCGGCTCCCTTCTTGTCCCGGATCTCGATGTCGAACTCCTGCAGCAGCAAGATCCAGCGGATGAGCCTAGGCTTTGCATCAGCCTTGGTCATCAGATAACGAATCGCCGAGTGGTCAGTGTAGACCACCACATGAGAGAGCACCAGATAAGGTCGGAACTTGTCAAATGCATACACCACAGCGAGGAGCTCCTTCTCTGTGGTGGTGTAGTTCTCCTGTGCATCGTTCAAGGTCTTCGACGCGTAGTAGATGGGCTGGAAGTGTTTCTCGCGTCTCTGACCCAGAACTGCTCCGACTGCATAGTCACTCGCATCGCACATCAGCTCAAAAGGAAGAGACCAGTCAGGAGTCACCATGATAGGGGCATGGGTAAGCTTCTCCTTCAGAGTCTCAAATGCAGCTGTGCACTCTGGAGTGAACTGGAATGGCGCATCCTTCTCCAACAGCTTTGTCAACGGCAGGGCAATCTTCGAGAAGTCTTTGATGAAGCGCCGGTAAAAGCCTGCATGACCCAGAAAGCTGCGAATCCCCTTCACAGAAACGGGAGGAGGTAGCTGACTGATCGTCTCAATCTTCGCGCGATCTACCTCAATCCCCTTCTTGGAGATCTTGTGCCCAAGCACGATACCCTCACGAACCATGAAATGGCACTTCTCCCAGCTGAGTGCCAGATTCGTCTACTCGCACCTCTTCAGAACGAGTTCCAGGTTATGGAGACAGTGAGTGAAGGAGTCTCCATATACCGAGAAATCATCCATGAAGACTTCCATGATCTCTCCAACCAGTCGGTCAAAGATAGCCAGCATGCATCTCTGGAAGGTCGCCGGTGCGTTACATAGCCCAAATGGAATCCTCCGGTAAGCAAAAGTGCCGAAGGGGCAAGTGAATGTGGTCTTCTCCTGATCCTCCGGTGCAATAGGAATCTGGAAGTACCCAGACATGCCATCCAGGAAGCAATAGAACTCATGGCCCGCCAACCTCTCCAGCATCTGGTCAATGAAAGGTAGGGGAAAATGATCTTTCCTGGTGGCGTCGTTCAGGCGCCGGTAATCGATGCAGACTCTCCAGCCGGTCACGGTCCGCATCGGGATCAACTCCTTCTTCTCGTTCGGGACCACAGTCATCCCGCCTTTCTTCGGGACCACCTGAGTGGGACTGACCCACTTGCTATCAGATATAGCAAAGATGATCCCTGCATCCATGAGCTTCACGATCTCTGCCCGGACCACTGCCTCCAAGTTAGGAGACAATCTTCTCTGCGGCTGCCTGACTGGCTTAACCTCATCCTCCATCAAGATTCTGTGAGAGCAGAAGGATGGGCTAATGCCTCTGATGTCAGTGATCTTCCATGCCATGGCCCGGGCATACTTCTGCAACAGAGCCACCAGCCTGCTCTTCTGCTCGGGGGTCAGATCCGAGCTAATAATAACCGGGAGCTTATTCCCCTCCCGGAGAAATGCATACTCCAGATGAGATGGGAGGGGTTAAGCTCCAACTCTGGTGGCTCCTCCAATGATGTAGCGAGCCGGGGCGAGATGGGAATCGGCTTGAATGGCATCTCTCGCCCCTCGCTCGCAGCCTCGTCCAGCTCCGCCAGCTGCTCCGCCAGCTGCACATCCTGTGATGCCTGTTCCCCTAGCAAAAGACAACGCTCAAGGAAATCATCAGTACCCGCACTCGTGATGGCGAGTGCGGTCTCAAAATCAGCAACAACATCACAGTAATCAAGATCATCATGGAGCTGGGGGTGTTTCATATTATCAGAAACAGAGAAGGTGATTTGTTCACCCCCAGCTCTCAAAATCAGCTTTCCATCATTAACATCAATCAGTGCCTTGGCGGTGGCGAGAAAAGGTCTACCCAGTATCAATGGCACATCAACATCCTCATTTATGTCCAAAATCACAAAATCAACAGGATATGAAAATGGCCCTACTGCGACTATCAAGTCCTCTGCTATACCCCTAGGATGCACAATAGATCTATCAGCAAGCTGGATACTCATCCTAGTATTACTGGGTTCACCTAGGCCTAGCTTCTTAAACAATGAATATGGCATGACATTAATGCTAGCGCCTAAATCCGCCAAGGACTTCCCTACATGCAAACTACCAATCATGCAAGGGATAGTGAAACTCCCTGGGTCTTTTCGCTTCTCTGGTAGTTTGTTCTGCAGGATGGCAGAACACTCCTCGTTTAGCATCACCGTAGACAGCTCCCCAAGCTTCCTCTTGTTGGTGAGGAGATCCTTCATGAACTTGGCATACTTGGGCATCTTCGATAATGCCTCCACGAAGGGCATACTAATATTCACATGCTTCAGCATTGCCATGAATTTGGCAAACTCAGTCTCCAGTCGGTCTTTGTGCAACCGAGTAGGAAAGGGAAGCTGTGGTACATACTCCTTCACCACTGATTGCGGTGTAGGAGCAGGCACCTCAACCTCCTTCTCCATTTCTTCCTGATTAGCTTGAAGTGCTGAAGCAGGGGCCTCTCTCTCCTCTGCCCGAACAGGTGGATCGGCAGTCACCTTGCCACTCCTGGTCGTGATGGCACTCAAGTTTTCATCCTGGTTCTGCGGGTGAGGGATAGTCTGACCAGGCAAGGTACCTGGAGTCCTCCGAGCAACAGCCTTTGCAACACCACCAAGCTGGGTCTGTATATCTCGCAGCACAGCCTGTGTGTTTCTCTGACCAGCTTCTAGCTCCAAGAACTTGCCAGAAGCTTTCTCCATGAACTGCTCAATGTTAGTGAACTTACTCGCACTGGAGGAGGCCAGAGAACCTACCAGATCTCTCAGTTCCGCCATCGGGTCAACCTGTGCTGGGGCTGCCCCTGCCTGTGGAAATGGTCGTGCCTGCGACTGAGGTGGAACGGGCCCCTGTCTGGGCTGGTAGAGTGGTTGCTGCTGCTGCTGAAATTGCCCCTGTCTGGGCTGGTATGGAGGCCTCTGGAAACCGGGAGGTCCCTGAGGAGCTGGTGGTCTTGGATTCGGCCCAGCCCAAGAAAAGTTGGGATGCTGGCGCCACCCCTCATTATAGGTGTTGCTGTAGGGGTCAAAGCGCCTGGCATTCCCGATGAAATCCACCTGCTCCTGGGGAGTGGACGACTCCCTCATTGCCTGACAGTCCTCCACGGTGTGATGAGAGCTCTCACACCACTGGCAGTGCATCGCCTGCGGCTGTCCGGTACCTGCAATCAAACCAGAACGATCGATAGCTGAAACCAGCTTCGATACCACCTGCACCAAATCAGATGACTGGGTGCCCACAGCATGCACACCCCTTCCAGGTGCTCGTCTCGATCTCCTGGCAGTGCCCCAGTCATAACCATTCTCCGCCATCTCCTCAAAGAGTTGATTCAGCTGTGGCGGGGTTTTGGTCAGCATGTTCCCGCCACAAACCGAATCGATCAGCTGCTTGTCCTCCGGGAAGAGGGCGTGATAGAAAGTGCCCACCTTAAACGCATCATTGAAACCATGGTTGGGACACCTGAGAAAGAGGCTGGTGTACCTTTCCCAAGCATCCCTAATGGTCTCATCCTCATCCTGAGAAAAGTGTGTAATCTGCTTCTGGAGATCAGCGGTCTTGGATGGAGGATGGTAGCGGGTGAGAAACTTGTCCGCCAGATTGGCGAACGTGGTGATGGAGCCCGGAGGTCGAGTGTCTAGCCACTCCTTGGCCTGCCCCTCCAGAGTGAATGGGAAGTACCTCAGCTGGATGGCATCTGCTGGTACCCCATTGATCTTGATTCCATCGATGAGCTCGTGGAATCGCCTGAGATGTGATCGAGGGCACTCTCCCTCCTTACCACGGAACACTACTGAACCGCGCAGCATGGTGATCACGGAGGTGCTCACCTCAAAGTTGTTGGCTGGGACCTGACGGTGTTGAATAGGTGACCTCATGTCCGCAGCCCTAGCGGTCCAGTAGGATCCCATGGTCTGCTCCCCGGGGATCACATCGTTGTTCTGCGGATCACCCATCTCGCCTTCTTCTTCTTCTTCTCCTAACTGCAGTTGTGACAGCGCCTCCTCCGCAGCCAGTCACGCCTTTAGAGCCCGCTTGAAGTTCCTACAAGTTCGTTCAAGCTCCTGGTCTAAAGGTAGTAGATCTCCCGACTGGCTACGGGTCATGCACTACCTGCACACAATCAGAAGAAACAACCCGTGAAGGCACACAGGTGGAAGAGATAAAATGCAGTAAATAAAAGCTAGAGTAACAAATTATCACGTTTCTCCAATAACCTAGAGGGTTCCCCGGCAACGGCGCCAAAAACTTGACAAGCTAAAACACAACACCTAACAATGGCCAAGTGTAACCACTGAAAGGGACTGCAGTAAAGGCAAGTTTAATTATCAACCCGGGGTCTAGATCTACTGCTTACTCCGTGATTCTCTATTATCTAGCAAACTAAGTCGAGTGATTGTTGTGAAAAGTAAAGGCAACAAGAAAGCAGTAAATGGTTCGGTTTTCAAAAGCAGTTAAGAGTCACTCGGGATTGAGTCCCCCTAGCCCCTTAGTTAGGTTCAATTGTAATTCCCTGGGTTGATTTACTGTTGATTAGACTGCGGAAGATCCGACAGTAGCTTGGAATCTCTTAAGCTGACCAAGCCCTCTCAGTCTAACTACCCGGCAGACGACTAGTCTTCAGCGGGATAGAAAGTTGAGGCTATAAACACAGAACTCCACTACTGGCGTTAAGAACACCAGTACAAAGCAGTAAACTGGCTAACTCTCGTATAGCCAATCTCCTACTATCGAATGAAGAGGCTCTAACAACCTAATCAGATTCTATCTATCTCAGGTTGAAGCGGAAATTGAAACAAGCTGATCAGACTCAAATCAATTCATGAAACATGCGTCATTCAATTAAGATCACACAGTAATATCATTCCCAAGTCATTACAATCAAATCCCTAACATCAGGAACTAGGGTTCTTCATACCCAAGTGAGAGAAGGGTTCTACTCCATAGAGAGAGAAGAGAAAACAAGAATCGGACTAGTCATACTCATAATGATGAGGATAATCTGCTCCGGGACGATGAGTTTCACTCGTATGACGATCTCCAAGCTCGATCCAATGAAATCCAGCTCCAAGATAGCTTCTAGGATGAGTTCTTCGCACTTTCTCTCTCTAGGGCTCTGTTTTTGCTCTGAAAACGCGATTCTCCCACTTCTGGCTCGGAATAGGCATTAAAACCGGTCTCCCCGAGTTGCACGGGCAAGTGCACGGCCGTGCACCACCCCATTCTGGTCGTGCAACATCAAAACGCACCGTTTCATTTATTAAGCTCAGCCTTCTTGCACGGCCAGGCGCACGGCCGTGCAAGCCTGGATTGTGCCCGTGCAAGCTCTCGTCGTGAGGCGCACGGCCAAATGGCACTAGTGCACGGCCGTGCAGCCTCCTGGTCTGGCCGTGCACTCCTCCCAAAAGCTCGCCCTTCGTCCAATCGACCCCAGACTCGCTCCTAAGCCTTCATTCACGTACTAGGACCTGAAATGACACAACCAAGCACAACCTAGCGTGAAATCCGCCTAAAACACGAGAAACAACACCTCAAACGGTGTAAGTATGAGGGTAAAAACATGTGTAAATAGCGGTCTATCAGGTAGCCATGTGAGATTTGAGCCTGCTCGTTTCTTTCTTGTGCGATAGATCCCTCTTCCATGATGTGTAGCATTCACGTTGTCACTAGCTAAGATGATGGGGGCATAGGATTAGCCCACGCTGATTGTCCTGATGTGTCATATCCCCTAGTCAGCCCCTTTGAGCCGTGTGTCATCCTTTCTTTTGGTCTATAATGAAAAAAATCACCCTTGTTGCATCTTTTAGAAGGTTCCACAGAGTGGTTTTTATATATTCTCTGCTGTTTCTGCTAAAGTCTATGTGAGTGTTGGAGGTAGTGCTTAAAAGTTGGGCAGGTGTTCGAAATTTATGCAGATGTGGTGGCTCTCTTAGGAAATGAAAAGAAAAAGTGAAAGTGAAACAAAGAAAAAAATTGAAAGCAAAAGAGAGCCACTACCAAAAATCTGAATAATGCCCAGTGAGTAGTGTTTCTTAGCAGAGTGGCTTGGAAATGCAGATGTTTATGCCTCCTTCGCTCTTGTGCTCGTAAGATATTGAGTAATGCAGAATAGCAGAAAGAAAATACCGGTTTGTTTGACTGTGATTGTGTGCTTGGAAAATGTGGAACCTTTTGCTATGAATACTTCCACCACCTAAAAGGCCTTTTACCCATGTCCAAGACCCTAGCCAGTCATTTGAACCTGTGTCTAAGACCTCCTGATTAGTTAGTGGTGACACCCCATATGTGAACTCTAGCATTTAGAGGCTGCCATCATGGTGAAGAGATGATAGGTATTGAGAGAAATAGCATGCGCATCTTTCGCATCAAATTGTCCTGACCCCACTGGTCGAGAGTGAGTGATTCATTTTCATTTTCTATATGCTCTTGTACCCCGGTGAGGACCTAGATTGCTCGGTCTCTATTCTGATGTCTTGAGTTGGATGCATGAGTTGACTGTTTTGAGTAAGTGGTTGAATCAAGTCTAGGTTGGCCAGTGAACAGAAGGGAGACTCTTCCTTTACTCGATTTGCTGCACTCGAATGTCCTTTGTGGTGGTTGTCCAGGTTGTTATTGAGGTTGTGCATGTATTGATGTTTGAAAACCAGTGCGATTCACGTGTTCTGTGCCTTTATGACTTGTCCCCAATGTTGGTTGATTGAAATGTATAAGCTTACCTGGTGTCTGACTTGGTTTGCTTGGGGACAAGCAAACGGTTAAGTGTGGGGGAGTTTGATAGACCGTCATTTACACATGTTTTACCCCCGTTCTTACACCGTTTGAGGTGTTGATTCTCGTGTTTTAGGCCGATTTCACGCTAGGTTGTGCTTGTTTGTGATATTTCAGGTCCTAGTACGTGAATGAAGGCTTAGGAGCGAGTCTGGGGTCGATTGGACGAAGATCGGACGAGTGGCGAGGTTTTTGGGGAGCTGCACGGGCAGACCAGGGAGGCTGCACGGCCGTGCACGTAAGCAAGTTGGCCGTGCGCCTTATGCCGAGGCCACGCACGGGCAGACCCTGAAGATCGCACTGTCGTGCACCCTGGCCGTGCGAGATGGCTGAAGTTCGACTTAATGGTACGCCGCGTTTTGAGTTGCACGGCCAGAATAATGATATGCACGGCCGTGCACCCTGGCCGTGCGAGTCGGGAAAGCCTGGTTTTAGAGCCTATTCCGAGCCAAAAGTGGGAGAATCGTGTTTTCAGAGCAAAAACAGAGCCCTAGAGAGAGAAAGTACGAAGAACACACCCTAGAAGCTGTCTTAGAGCTGGATTTCATCGAATCGAGCTTGGAGATCGTCATAAGAGTGGAAATCATCGTCCCGGAGCAGATTATCCTCATCGTTATGAGTATGACTAATCCGATTCTTGTTTTCTCTTCTCTCTCTATGGAGTAGAACCCTTCTCTCACTTGGGTATGAAGAACCCTAGTTCCTTGTGTTAGGGATTTGATTGTAATGACTTGGGATGATATTACTGTTTGATTTTAATCGAATGACGCATGTTTAATGAATTGATTTGAGTCTGATCAGCTTTTCTCAATTTCTGCTCAACCTGAGGTAGATAGAATCTGATTAGGTTGTTAGAGCCTCGTCATTCGATAGTAGGAGACTGGCTATACGAGAGTTAGCCAGTTTACTGCTTTGTACTGGTGTTCTTGGCGCCAGTAGTGGAGTTCTGTGTTCATAGCCTCAGCTTTCTATCCCGGTGAAGACTAGTCGTCTGCCGGGTAGTTAGACTGAGAGGGCTTGGTCAGCTTAAGAGATTCCAAGCTACTGTCGGATCTTCCGCAGTCTAATCAACAGTAAATCAACCCAGGGAATTTCAATTGAACCTAACTAAGGGGCTAGGGGGACTCAATCCCGAGTGACTCTTGCCTGCTTTAGAAACCCGAACAAATTACTGCTTTCTTGTTGCTTTTACTTTTCACAACAATCACTCGAACTAGTTTGCTAGATAATAGAGAATCACGGAGTAAGCAGTAGATCTAGACCCCGGGTTGATAATTAAACTTGCCTGTTACTGCATTCCCGGACTGCGATTACACTTGGTCGCAGTTTGGTGTTGTGTTTTTGCGTGTCACAAAGTTAGAATACCAAGGGGCCACGCTGTCCACCAGGGTCATTCGCCAGCAATCGCTCACCCGCGAAAGAGTCGTCGATCTCTTCCTCGAAGTTGTCCACCAGAGGGGCTTCCTACCGTGAAAGATGATCTGCAGCAACATTCTCGGCTCCCTTCTTATCCCGGATCTCGATATCAAACTCCTGCAGCAGCAGGATCCAGCGGATGAGCCTAGGCTTTGCATCAGCCTTGCTCATCAGGTAGCGAATCGCCGAGTGGTCAGTGTAGACCACCACATGGGAGAGCACCAGATAGGGTCTGAACTTGTCAAATGAATACACCACAGCGAGGAGCTCCTTCTCTGTAGTGGTGTAGTTCTCATGTGCATCGTTCAAGGTCTTCGACGCGTAGTAGATGGGCTGGAAGTGCTTCTCGCGTCTCTGACCCAGAACTGCTCCGACTGCATAGTCACTCGCATCGCACATCAGCTCAAAAGGAAGAGACCAGTCAGGAGTCACCATGATAGGTGCATGGGTAAGCTTCTCCTTCAGAGTCTCAAATGCAGCTGTGCACTCGGGAGTGAACTGGAAGGGCGCATCCTTCTCCAGCTGCTTGGTCAACGGCAGGGCAATCTTCGAGAAATCTTTGATGAAGCGCCGGTAAAAGCCTGCATGACCCAGAAAGCTGTGAATCCCCTTCACAGAAACGGGAGGAGGTAGCTGACTGATTGTCTCAATCTTCGCGCGATCTACCTCAATCCACTGCTTGGAGATCTTGTGCCCGAGCACAATACCTTCACAAACCATAAAATGGCACTTCTCCCAGCTGAGTGCTAGATTAGTCTCCTCGCACCTCTTCAGGACGAGTTCCAGGTTATGGAGACAGTGAGTGAAAGAGTCTCCATATACCGAGAAATCATCCATGAAGACTTCCATGATCTCTCCAACCAGTCGGTCGAAGATCGCCAACATGCATCTCTGGAAGGTCGCCGGTGCATTACACAACCCAAATGGAATCCTCCGGTAAGCAAAAGTGCCGAAGGGGCAAGTGAATGTGGTCTTCACCTGATCCTCCGGTGCAATAGGAATCTGGAAGTAGCCAGACATGCCATCCAGGAAGCAATAGAACTCATGGCCAGCCAACCTCTCCAGCATCTGATCAATGAAATGTAGGGGGAAATTATCTTTCCTGGTGGCGTCGTTGACACGCCAAAACACAACACCAAACTGCGACCAAGTGTAATCGCAGTCCGGGAATGCAGTAACAGGCAAGTTTAATTATCAACCCGGGGTCTAGATCTACTGCTTACTCCGTGATTCTCTATTATCTAGCAAACTAATTCGAGTGATTGTTGTTTAAAAGCAAAAGCAGTAAGAAAGCAGTAAACTGTTCGGTTTTCTAAAGCAGGCAAGAGTCACTCGGGATTGAGTCCCCCCTAGCCCCTTAGTTAGCTCAATTGCAATTCCCTGGGTTGATTACTGTTGATTAGACTGCGGAAGATCCGACAGTAGCTTGGAATCTCTTAAG